>CM060960.1:55763549-56101049 GCA_030765055.1 Mantis religiosa | reverse complement strand
GGTCTTTTGCGCCTGATATGGACATACAATGTCTTCAGAACATCCCTGTAGTATTGTCCAGTTCTGATGTGTGTGCAGGTACAACATGCTGATAAACCATTCCCTGAATATCAAAGAATGAGATGACCATAACTTTCCCAGCAGAAGCAACCACTTTTGCTTTTGGGGGGTTGGTGATAAAGGAGTTTTCGAACTTCGCTGTTTTCTCTCAGAATCAAAATGTTGCATTTAAGTTTCATCAGCAGTGATTACGTTTGAAAGAAACTCCAGACCTTCCTCTAACATCAACTTTAACTTCATGTTACCTCCATTGCAGCGGTAGGTGGTACTGAACATGTCTGAGCTTGCCTGGTTCTCACAGGCGGGAACCAGGAGTACCAACAGTGAAACTACTACGGCGTGTTTGTTTCACACTAGGCTAACAGGATATAATTAGATTGCATTTTATTGCGAAAAAGTGTGTCTGTAATAAAATTATGATCATCTTTTATTGAACAGCCCTCGTACAAGGAGCTTTATTTGTACAGATTATGTTTAAGACATAATAATGGCAAATAGTAAATATGTGTTGAAGTTTCTGGGAATGATTAAGGAATAAAACCGAACTACATTGGGGGAAGTTACAGGTTCTCTTTGCATTTCCTGTTTATGCATTAAACCGTTGCATTTCCCTACGCGTTCTTTTCTCCCTTATGCTATTTTTACCCTTTATTTGTTTTCATCTGATATATTCAGAACATGAACTGCTTTTCCTGTATATCCCTGGTAGTTTTAGTGAAGGGGGATTTGCGTAAAATGCCATTTTTTCAACATTTCTCCAGTTTTTCAGAAAGCTTTACCTCAGATTTCTTTGCCATCCCCTCCTTCGGGGTCTCAAGTACTTGCTCCGAAAATGACATGAAGCTCAACTTGTCTCCAGCATAGCCAAAGAAAGCATAAAAGAATATGTATACCTCCCACACTTAGAACTCGAGACTACAAACTGTTAGGCCTTCAAGTGTCTACGGATGTCGACATGTGCCATAGCTCAAGTTTTAGAGCGAGTGAAACACTGAAGCACGAGCGGGCAAAGTTCGTTGCTACATTGAATATATTATCGTTTACTTGATCCATTAAGGTAATAAACGGGGGGAACTTCAACTTCCAAAATATTTAAACATGAAATTACATTATACAAATATAACTATTTGTAACAAAGCTTCACTTAGCTTACGAAAAATGTCAATTTTTCTTATTAGTTGAAGTTCACATCAATTTCACGAACCCTGGTTCCGTTTTCAGTCAGGGATAACACATTGGTCATTAAGGAAATTACTATGTTATTACGCTTTTCAGTATTCATTGTCAGTATTCATGAGGACTTAATAGTTGATTTTTGTTAAACTTACTACTTTCTGTTTGGATCAATATTTTTTCACTTTTAATGGTGAAATTTTTCAACAAACTTCTGGTGTAGCAGTGGATGATCTTCTTTCACCTTTTCTTGCTGATCTTTTTATGCGTTTTTTCGAAATGCAGGTCACCAAAGCATTCCCTTTGATTTTTAAAACCTGGTATAGATATATTGATATTTTTGCTATTGTTCCTGATAAAGAAATAAATGATGTTTTGAAATTACTAAATATAAAAGATAAAACTATAAAATTCGCATTAGAAGCTGGAATTGATGGTTTCCTTCCTTTTTGGATGTGAATATAATAATAAATTATAATAAATTGCATTTTGATATTTATAAGAAGTCTACTCATATTGAAAGGGTAGAGCTAGACTAAAAAATTCAATTTAACAGCCGGGATTGGAAACACGGATATTCTGGTCTCCGTCCAGCCGCCCTAAACCATTGAGCTACTATGCATTTTGTAATTTACGTCCTCCAAAGATAAGTCATATCGAACGATGAACGGAATAGGTGAAATATTGCCCAAATAAGCCCGGGGTCCATAGAGCTTAGAGTTACCCGACATTTGTCTTTAAGGATAAGGGAAACCCCGGAAAAACCTTATCTAGGTAACTCACCCTGACCGAGATTCGAACTCGGGACCTCTTGAACGTGAGGCAGACATGCTACCACCACGCTACCGAGGCGGGCTTGAGCTTCTATGGCCAAAGTGACAACATGACATTAAATTCTCCGACTGCCTCTTGTTTTTCCGGGTAAACCACTATGAGATCTCATAAACACATGAGGCAACTACCTTAATGGTAACTTACTACGCTTTAAGTGCTTTAAGTCCCGGACTTTATAGTTCGGACCACTATTAGGCACAATTAATGGAAATTAATTGTTCTTTCACACTAGCCATGTGTAGGACGCACTATGAAAGGGTAGAGCCACGTTGGCATAGTAGCTCAATGGTTTAGAGCGGCTGGACGGAGACCAGAAGGTCCGTGTTTGAAATCCCGGCTATGACATTTAATATTTCAGTCTGGCTCTACCTTTTCATAATGCATCCTACACACGGCTAATGTGCAACAACAATTAATTTCCATCTACTTATATTCATAATTACATAACAAGTGAAAGTTTCAACTCTTTTTCACATAAATTTGCTATATTTTATAGTTTGATTTATAGATTAATTAATATACCCCTGAAGAAAGACGAATTTAATAAAGATTATGAACATATTATTAACACTGCTTTAATTAATGATTTTAATAAAGACTTAATAAAAAGATGATTGAAAAGTTTAAATATCAAAAAACTGTTAATGATATTTCTACCCGAAAAAACAAAAGAGTATTATAATTTTAAAAAATGTACTTACCATGCTTGGGTTAATAACCATTTTCAAAATTTGTTAAAAGAGGTTGGTATAACTTCAGTTCAACAAAATAAATAAAGTATTAAAAATTTGCTTTAGTTCTCTAAAAAGATAAAATTCCTAAGAATAAGAAATGTCATATCTATAAATTTAATTATTTAGATTGTGATTGGGTTTACATTGGTCGGCCGAAACCTAATTTGGAAACCAGAACTAAAAAACGTTTTTGTACCATAAGGTATAAACAAACTGATAAATCCGCCATAACAGATCAATTTTGGTCATTTAACCATAATATATGTGGCGTGTCTGTAAAATAAAGTCTCCAAATTTATTTAATATAGAAAACAAGTTTATTGTCAAAGAATGTTAGATTGATGGAAAGGCGGTACTTACAGCTATCTTTCAACGTAATCACCATTGCGATCGATGCAATTTTGCATGCGCTGTGACAGTTTTTGTATACCCTTGTCGTAGCACTCTCCCACCAAGTTGCACAGGTAGCCATCAACCTCGTTTTTCAAATCATCGTCGGTCTGGAAATGTGTCCCACCCAGGTGCGACTTCAACTCAGGAAACAAATGATAATCACTAGCTGCTAAGTCTGGAGTGTAGGGGGAATGGGTGAGGATGTCGCCTCAACACGTTGCCGTTTATGGTCTCCGGGAGCATTTTGGGGACCCAACTCGCACACACCTTGCGATAAGGCAAATGTTCGGTCAAAATCTTATCAGTCGTAGTCTTTACTCACTTCAGGGATCATGCCAGCTACCTAGGTGTAGTTTTGGATATGCATCTAACATGGAAGGAGCATATAACAACTGTGGCAAATAGAGTAAATAGAAGGATGGCCATGCCCCATCCCCTATACGACAAAAAGTCTACTACGACGCTTAGCAACAAACTTTTGCTATATAAGCAGGCTCTCCGACCTGTAATCACTTACGCCTGCCAAGTCTGGGGTGCAGCGGCCAAATCCCATCTCTCCAAACTTCAGATCCTTCAAAACCGTTATCTTCGGTCAGCAGTCGCTGACGATTGGTACATCCCAAACGACAATATCCACTCTGATCTATCCTTCCCAAAACTTTTTGACTACATCTTAAATCAATCCCATGCCTACTATACCAAATTACCTTCTAGTTTCAATAATCTTATCCCTGGCCTCGGGGAATACGATCTTGACACTGGTGAGAGATATAAACGTCCCAGATTTGTCCTTCGACCTCCATAAGATCAAGTCCCTTTCTCATAAGTGAATTTTCCTAACCTTTATATTAATCCCAAATTTATCGCCACTATCTAACCACCATCCCTTATAAAATACCCACCACCATGCCAGTAAGGGACCTAATCCCGGTATGGCAAGAGTCGAAGGACCCTCCTTTACGGAGGAGGACAGCCCTTCAACGACCCCACGGCGTGTCTGTCAGGGATAAGTTCGCACAGCTCACGAACTCTCACACGCCAATCTTTAAGCATTTCTTGCTCCACTTTTGCAATTGTTTTGGCTGAAACCGAAGGCCGACCAGAACGCTGTTCGTCCTGGACGCCTGTACGTCCGTCTTTGATTTCCCTGACCCATTTTAGCACGTTTATGACATCCATACACTGTGGCCCATAGGCTTCGCCTAACTGACGATGAATCTCAGTGGGGGTCGTGTCCCTGGCACTCAAAAAACGGATCACTGCACGCAACTCTCACTTGGCGGTGGAAGTGATAGGAAGCTCCATCGCAAACGGCTGCCCAGCCGAGACTAATGATTGCAACGGGTTCGTTGAGGTGGGGATTTGAAGGGGTGGATCCAAGCTACACGCCAGTGTTGCCGGATCTCGCGTAATAGCGTTCCTCACGGTTCCAGCGCCTTGGAGACCTTATTTTACGGACCCGCCTCGTAAATCCTGAAGTTAAATTATTAGGAAAATTGAATTTCCCGATAGAATTAATTGTTTGGGAAAATATATTTTTAAATCAAATAAACATCGCTAAATGGATTTTGAAATACTTGCAGTTGATTCTATTCTTAAGTTTGTTACTTTTTCAGTTTGGTAATACTGAAAAAAACCATAGTAACTTCCTTAAAGACGAACTTGTTTTCTTTGACTGACGACGCGAACAAGGTTTCGTGAAATAGATTCGATTTCAACTTAAAATAATTCAACTAATAAGAAAACTCTGAATCATTTTTCTTAAGATAAGTGAAGTTTTTTCCCCCCTTTTTTGTTCTTTTTACAAATAGTTACATTTATATATATAATACTTATTGATTCACTGTCACTAGCTTCATTTTCGATGTAATGAACTTAAATATTTCACCCCCATTATTGTCACGTGATGCTTGGCACTTCCCCGATTGCGTTGTCTACTGCGGTGAAGCGACGCTCTTTCACTTGTCCCGTTGGTACTGCGTGTTGGCAAACAGCTTATATAAAGACTTCTGAGTACGTAATATTACCTAGCATGAATACCTACAGCTGTTACAGAGGGCATGAACGGCCATCTAGTGACAGGAGAAACTATATATTCAGAGTCAAGATTTTGTGGTGACAATTATTTATGAAATTTGCATTGATAATTTTAATTGGCGGTGTTTCGTGTTTTTTTTTACAATAAATTCGTATTAATTTCGTGCAAATTTTCAGGAATAATTAATTAATAATAGCATGGCTGAAATGAAGAGTAACAGATAACTAGATAAGCACATCTGCTAAAACTTTTTTTTTTTCAAATTCAAATATTTTATTTGAAATTAGCAGATAGTAGGTGTGAATAAGATCACAGATCACACATCAAACATCGCCAATCTGCAGAATACAAAAAATTGTAATATTTTCGGTTATCATATTTGTTCTTTTGCCTGTCACAATAAGATATATATAGAGAAAAACTCTCACTGAGAGCGCTTGACATCGACAACCAAAGACATTGAAGGGATTTTTCAAAGAAATTGCGGTAAGAATTAGCTTTTGCCTTCAATGCCGGGAATGCTGTTACTACATTTAATCTGTTATCGTTACCATCATTGCTTTGCTGTTCAACAATATCACAAAGCTCTATGTAACAAAGAAGGAAATAAGAATCACAAGTAATATACCACCGGTTCTAAATGCATTTAGTTGTATAATGCTGCCACTAAATGATATAAATCATCTTTATTTGATTTAGTAACTAGCCTAGAAGGTTAAAAGAAATTATCTTAAGCTTCCATGGTTATTACATAATCAGTTACCTTTGCCATAATAGAGTTCAATTTAGACAAAGTCATAAGAGTGCAAATTTTTAGATTCTCTTCTACTGCTTCTCTAACACTGGGATCCATGATATGATCTACAACTGCACTTACTCGGTTACCAAAGTGATCACTCTCTATTATTCCATATTTGGCTCTCAGCGAGTTAATTCGGGATAAGGCAAGATGAGCCATAGATTTTTGATTAGATTGAGATTCAGATATTGGATGTGTTATCAATCTGCAATTTTCAGAAACAAATGTTGTTGCTGCTGTACCTTTCCAACATTGCAGCACTTGGCATCCCAAAAGTGATCATAAATTTATATTCTAACGTAAAGGCATTGACCCTATTAGCACGACCACTGTTATTGCAGCTATGACTTTCTATTCGTTACTCTATGCACCCAGCACTAACACTTACAGCCCACAATGAGGACCAAGAAGCTGCGAAAAGCTTAAATAAACAACGTACTAGCAAAGTGATAGACGAATACTCATGAATCGCAGGGAAAACTCCGTTCTTCTTATTATTATTCTTAAGAGTCTGCTTAATACACCCAAAAAGTTCATATATTTTGATTCATTATTTTTTGAAAATAGTGTACCGCAACCTGAAAAACTGTGAAACTGAGAAAAACAGCTTTAAGGTTTATATAATGATTACTCACTTCTCACATGAGTCAGAACATTCCTGCTACATAGTCTTGACCCTCTGTATTCTCACTTGTTCTTTTCAAGCTACTCTTCATTTGTCTTGCCTACTTGGCCAGTTCTTAAACCATTTTATCTGCTTTCAGGACTCGCAGCTCATCAATTTCTGTATATGACTACTATCACAATTAGCACATGTACTCTTGAACTGGGCCTACTAACCTCAATATTACATGTGGTTTCATTGTCTATTCTATTTATATTTTCTGCGTTCACTTTTCTATGTTTAGTAAAACGATTGCCTATAAACTTTCTTTTACCCATATAACATATTAACCAATAACTAGTACTTGAGGCGGTCCGACTCGTGGCGAACGACGTCGAGCTCTGCCTTGTGCTCAACGCCTCACAATTAAGGATTGGTGGCGTGAGGAGATTAAGGAAAGAGAGATTGTAATCTGTTCCTGATGACTTGTAGCTCCCGCATGAGAACTCTTATCTGTACTTCAGGAGTGGTTGCGTCCTGACTGGTTGTGCGTCAAATGATGACACCTCGTATCTGGTAGACAGAGGTTTATTGTTGTCCTTAGGCTCCTTTGCTCGCCACCGTAAAGTCGTCGTCGGTGTGTTTGCTGTCAATGTTGTGATGTGATGCGTAGAGGTAATAGCACTGCGTAGTCGAACTGGATATATGTTTCTTCTACCCTATATAGTACTCTTTGCGCTATCACTGGAGAGATTGTTAGATATTGCACTTTGTCTCGGTGCATGGCGCGGAAGTGTACTTGTTAGGCGGCGAATACGCGTCCGTCTCAAGTAGAACTCAGCACCGAAGTGCTCTTACTAGAAAAACCTACTTTCCGCCATCACCTTTAAATTACCCCCACTCTAGGTATTTCTCGGAGTTTGAAAAATCGTATGAACGAATATCATATCCCCACTTGAGATCAGTGTTCAGAATTTCCAGTTTCGGAACTAACATCAGAGACGTTTTCTCTAACGGTCCGCATGCAAATATCTATGCGTAAGCATGCGCTCTGCACGTCAGTCAAAATCTTATAGCCTGTTGTCAGAAGCACTCATGGGATTTTAACAATGGGTTGGTTTCCGACTGATTGGCATCTAATTTTCCTTGAGGGTCTTTTGTTTACAGGGATTGCAAAGGGAGTTTAGTGACATTCGCAGAGTGGCCTTGTCACTGTGACGGTCTCCGGAATATATGCTAGCATTATGGCATATCTATTCTGGTATACGTAATTTATTTACATTTATTCGTTTTTGTCAACGTCTTTCTGATTTCTGGTTATATGTCGTCTCAGTGTCCCCAGGTGACAAGGGCTGCGTCATACTAAATATTATTCAAAACAAATAACAGTTCATACACATAGCCTGAAACAAAAGAAAAATTAGAATCATTGGAGTGACAGTGGTACCAGCAGAAAGCGTGGAAGATCCCTTACAAAACAAGGCTTAGTTCAAAATTATTTGTTCAGCATTACAGAAGTTATGATTGATTTTCTGAAAGCTTACGAAAAGGGGCGTGGCAAAAACCTAATACCCACTAATATAATTAGCAAATTAGGTATAAAATATTGATCTAATGAACTTTTTATTTATGATAGGCGTAAGGCACATATTTCGTTTAGCACTTTATATATATTAAAAAATAGATAGGTGCCGGTGACTCGTGAGGTATGACATTATAGATATTTTCCTCTCCTTGGTGGTCTTCCTGGAATAATACACTTGCACAACAGAAACGGACATAATACATCCTTGGTAACGCATGAAATAAATAAATGAAAGGCTGCTTTTGTTAGGTATCGCTAAATAAAGTAGTCTGCGAGATTCGGTTGGCTAGGAAAACAACCACATTACGTACGCGCGGTTAGCAGCCCAGTTGGAAATTGGGGCCTGCCACTGGGGTTTGGGTATAATAAGCAAGCATCTTGTTTCCAAACTACCTGCGGCTTAATTGCTACGACATTAGCTCCAATTTCGGTTTACTTGCCAACCGCAACCAAACTCTGGAGATGCGCTTTGGATACGTGTTATTATGCGACTGGTAAATTGAAGGACAATCGTGTACAGAGGAAGAAAATGTACGTATAGGCCTATGGAGTCCAATGCAATTAAAATTTGGACCTTTACTTTTACTTTCCCTACCACGTACATTGTAGAGTGTATTTCAAATTCCACCCAACAATTTGGTACCAAAATATGCGTCATAAAACAAATTATGAAAACCCCTGAATTAAAAAATAATTTTCTAGAAACTCAAAAAATAAAACCTTTACTAAAATAATACCTGAAGCTTTCCTGGCGACCAATATGCTCAGTTTTTCTCTGGCAGCAAACCAGGTGAAAAGACGATTAGAAATCGAGGTTTCGGAAGCGTGCATCTCTTCCATCCTCAAGATATTTATTAAATGTTATAACCACAATTGAAACACTGGTCAATACACCTTGATAATCCAGTTAGGTAGTTAGGTTTCTTTAACCCAATCAATTTTCTATACTCACCCGTCTCCTGACCTGGAATTTACAAGGCGTG
Organism: Mantis religiosa; assembly: GCA_030765055.1. Classification (NCBI taxonomy): domain Eukaryota; kingdom Metazoa; phylum Arthropoda; class Insecta; order Mantodea; family Mantidae; genus Mantis; species Mantis religiosa. The sequence goes on along the minus strand of CM060960.1, from coordinate 56,091,846 downwards.
TTCAATAAGGAATGATCACAACTTTTTTTGACAACGTACCTTTACTCACCCTTATGTTTTTGACGGTTCTTCTCAAAATTGTCTCCCCTGAATGCGATGCACTTGTCCCAGCGTTTCTGCCAGTCTTCAAAGTCTTACTGGAAACTATTTGTTTAAAGATCCTTCAAAATCGCCTCCGCAGCCTTCACCAATGATTCTGATGATAGATAATAACTCCCACGAAGGCGTTTCTTCAATTTAGGTAACAGAAAAATCACATGGTGCTAAATATGGATTATAGAGACGATGAGGAATGCACTTCACGTTGATTTTTGCAAGATATTCACCAACAACATTGGCAATATGCAGCCGTGCATTATTGTGGTGCACCATCAAGCCTGCTTCACGGAAATGTGTTTTTTTTGCGCCTGATATAGACTTGGAATGTCTTCACGATATCCCAGTAGTATTGTCCAGTTAGTGATGTGTGTGCAGGTAGAACATGCTGATAAACCATTCCGTGAATATCAAGGAATGACATGACTATAACTTTCCCAGCAGAAGCAACCACTTCTGCTTTTTTGGGGGGTTGGTGATGAAGGAGACTTCCACACTGAGCTTCGCTGTTTGCTCTCAGGATCAAAATGATGTAGCCACGTTTCATCAGCAGAGATTACGTTTGATAGAAATGACGGATCTTCCTCTAACATCAACTTTAACTGCATGTTACCTCCATTGCAGCGGTAGGCGATACTGAACATGTCAGAACTTGCCTGGTTCTCACAGTCGGAAACCAGAAGTACCAACAATGAAACTACTACGGAGTGTTTGCTTCACATTAAGCTAGCAGAATATAATAAGATTGAATTTTAGAGAGAAAAATTAAGATCATTCTTTATTGAACACCCTCGTAAAACATTGCATAGAGAAAATCAAGATTGTGCACTTATTCTTCCTCTTCCAACCTTACACTACATTCTACATATACGGGAAATCAATTATTACACCCTATTTGTATACTCTATGTAGTATTACTTTGAAAGAATGAAGGGGGCTGATAACACAGAAAATTTAGGTAAACTATTACATGCTCATTATTCAGAGTAGCCCACACAAAAAATTACGCAACAGTTTCTGTCGTTTTGCATTTCTCATTTACTGGTTGAAGTACTTCTGTAATCGCTTCATGCTGAAATTATGTTTGTTTCGATGTAAAGCAATTTTCCATACACATACTAACTGAAAAACAAATAGACAGGGAAGGTTTATCACTCGGCTACACTTTGCACAGCACTGTGGCGGAAGAGGTTTGTAATTCAGTTTAAAAAATACAAAACGAAAACATAATCGCTTTGTTGCTTAGCCTGCGTTAATATGGAAGCAACAAAAACGTGACGACGTGACAGCAACAAAATATGGTGAGGCAAGCTTGATTTTATTACAACCGCTCGTCAACTGTCATACGTCTTTCACAACTATGGCTGAATGAAATGGGTCCAGAAGTTACGCCAGGCAATGGCAGTCTTTGGATACAGCTTTGCCACCATTTTAACTTGGGCAAAAGAAAGAAAGTAAATCTTTTCATCTCTAAAATTCACATGACCTTCCCTACTTAGTCGCCGAAGGGTAGAGAATCCGCCCACTTCAGCTGCTGTGATGCCAACGCTGCGGACCCCTAGCATCGTGGTGCACCTGACGTTATTAGAGGAACCTCGGGCCGAACATTCGGGCCCCTCCCTGAATAGATGTTCAGATTGGGCTGTACTCGAGGGGCAGTGCTTCCCGATACCCGTGGGAGATCGGATACCTCTCTGGACGGGGTTGAGGGAAGCCATATATTCCTGCGTAATAGCCTGCATAGCTAGTAAAAGGTGTGCTAGAACACCAGGCGGCCCTACCGAGGTCTAATCGGTAGCATACCCCTTTGGGGATGGCGCGCGTAAGTGGCGTATCCACTTCCATCCCGTCTTGAATCCATAGGACCAGATGGGGTGCTTGTTAGTCTGTAAGTCTTGGCCTATGGAAAACCCCATGGAGGCGCTTGGAGCCCTTTCGGAACAGCTCAGCAAGTCCCTGGTCATCAGAGGAGAGCTCAGTCTCCACTTTGGTGGATTGCCCTGATAGATATCCACGAGCTTATATATAATGGAGAATACCCACTCTGATGGAGAATTAGAAGCAATCAACACCTCGCTGAAACAACACTTCAGCCATTTTGCACCCTTTCTAAATCAGCACTTCAAGCCCTATCCTCACTGTACCCTAACAACAATAGGATACTTGAAATTTACACTCCATTACGAATACTACAAAGACTAAAAAGAGAAATACACTTACATTGGATTCCATCTCACTGTGGAATTACAGCCAATGAAATAGCAGATTCCTTGGCAAAAAAGGAACATAAATAAAACAAAGCTGCCAACAAAAACTCTCATTCCACACATCAAAACTACTTATAAACAATAGAATCAACTTAAAGAAGAATGTAAAGAAAAATACCAACAAGCAATGGAAAATTGTACAAGGAAGTAAAAGTCCCATCCCAGACTACCCAAGAAGCAGCACTGTTGCCATCTTCCGACTGACTACTGGCCACGACTGTTTGGCCGCTCATCTACACAGGATTAACACTGTGTAGGGAGTGGTCATGTAGGATATGAGCAGGAAATCTCCAGTCTGTATCGTATATGATACGAAGTGCCTTGTTCTGCAGCGTCTGGAGCCTGACGAAGGTGGTATTAGCCACTGTTCCCCAGATCTCACAGCCGTACAGAATCGTAGGCGGAATGATCGCCCAATACAGCTGGAGTTTGAGTCGGATGGACATAGTTGAACGGAAAATAGGGTATAGGCTCCGGAGTGCGACGTGCCCCAGCTGAACCTTGCCCTTGCCGTGCGGAACCAAAGTTAATTTACGGTCCAGCGTCACTCCGAGATACTTCGCCGTTTGCACCCGTGGAATTCTACGGCGCCGTAAAACGAAGTTCTGCTGTAGCCGGTTGGCTCTGGTTTTCGCCAGGAGAATTGCAGAGCTCTTCTCCGGGTTAATTGCCATTCGCCATTTTGCGCTCCATTTGCCACTGGCCCGGAGCTGGGTTTGGATTTGCCGGAAGCTGCACCGTGTGTTCCTATTTACAGCGAAGATCATGAGATCATCCGTATACTGACAGGTGTTAATGTTGTGCGTTGTAATGTCGGCCATGTAAGCTGCGAAGAGTGCCGACGACAGCACGCTGCCTTCCGGCACTCCAGCGTCAATGCACCGCTCTGTGGACAGCGACCCCTCCACCTTTACTTGGAAGCTTCAATTTCCGAGGAAGCCGGCCAGAAGGAAATGTATGGAAGGGGCATTTCATGCTCTAGGAGCTTGTAAATGAGCCCCCCGTGCCAGGTTGTGGCAAATGTCTTCTCCACGTCAAGCACCACTGCTACCGTTTTAGACCTTTCCTGGAAGCCCAGGGAGGCCTTCCCGGCAACCCGCAGTACCTGGTCGGTCGTGGAGTGACCAGAAAGGAAGCCAAACTGATGTTCCGGGATTAGGCCCCTTTCCTCTAAATGAGGAAGAAGCCGGGAGAGGAGCAGTTTTTCGAATACCTTCGACAAAATTGGTAGAAGACTGATGGAGCAGTAGCTGGACGTGAAGACCGGATTTTTTCCCGGTTTTAAAACGCATACCACGCGCGCCACCTTCCAGACAGCTGGAAAGTGGTGCATAAACAGGCATGCGTTATAAATAGTTGTTAAGTTAATCACGGCTCTGGGTGGGAGGTGTTTGAACATTTCCGCTGTGACGCTGTCCTGCCCATGGGCTTTGTTGGTTCTTAGAGAGCTTAGCGTGGTGGCTAACTCTCTAAAGGTTACTATGGGAATGTGGAACTCCTCGTGGTCCGGGTACGGAGCTTCTATGAAGTCCTCCACCACTCGTTCCACGAGCTCAACGTGGTCATCGTCCATTGGCTAAATCCTGAGCTGGAACTGGGCCTCCGGATAGTCTGCTAGTGCATTTTCTTTTTCTGTCGACTCGTAAACGAGTCGACCTCTAGGACTGTACACGGGCTGCTGGTGTATCTGAAGTGTTGACTTTCGGAGCTGCAATACTTATAGACCGAGTTACCTCCGCTGATTTGCCCGGCTGGCTTCGTTACAGATGTTGCTCCCTTCTGATTGGTTCGCTTTGTTTTCTTCTGTTTTATGCCGTTTCTTGTGTTGGATGACAGAGCCCAGTTGCTATAGAGCTTCAAGGTTTCCTCTTTCTTGTTGAAATTATGTGGATGTTTATAAATTTCAATAGCCTCGCGTTGTAGTCGGACATGGTAGTGCGTCATGGATGACAGAATTTTAGTCTCCTGGAACTTTATAATGTGTTCAGCCTCAGTTACAATGGCATATTGGGTGACTGCAGACTTATCTGTTTGTCCCATGCGGCAGCTTCTTTGTGTTCGGCGAGTCTGGTGTTGATGCTGCACTGTGTCGTTCCAATGTAGAACGAACTGCAGGAGCAGGGAATACGGTATACACCAGCTGATGATAGAGGTTCCCGTGGATCTTTAGCAGAGAGTAGTAGAGTGTTAAGTTGTTTGGGGGGCTTAAAAGCACTCTTGACTCTGTGTAGCTGCAGTATGTGCTGAATGCGGTCGGTAACATTTTTGAAGTATGGCAGAAAACAGTACCAATGTATTTGGGTCTGTCTGTATTCTGTGGGGCAGGTTTCGGCCTAGCTGGACGGCAAGCCACTCTAATTTGTTGAATTGCGTAGCCATTGGATAATAAGGTTTGTTCAAGGTGGCCGAGTTCTGTTCCTAATATCTGTGGCTCGAAAACACGTGAAGCACGATTCACGAGTGTCTTTATCATGTTTCGTTTTTGTCCAGGGTGATGGTTAGAGGCCTTATGCAGATAGTGGTCCGTATGAGTGGGCTTACGTTAGACAGTGTGTCCAATTGTGCCGTCTGCTTTCCTGCTGACCAGGACGTCCAGGAATACTAGTTGTCCATCTGTCTCTACCTCCATGATAAATTGTATGCGGGCGTTGATGCTGTTGAGATGTATTAGAAAATCTTGGAGGGCTTCTTTTCCGTATGACCATACGACGAAAGTGTCATCTACATATCGCAGCCAGACAGTAGGTTCTTTGAGGGGCCGTGTCTAAGGTTTTAGACTCAAAAGGGTTCCATGAGGTATTTGGCAACTACCGGGCTCAGAGGACTCCCCATGGCAACGTCATCTATCTGTTCGTAGAATGAATGGTTCCACTGGAAATAAGTCGTGATGAGAACATGGGGGAAGAAAGCGATTATGTCGTCGGAGAAGATGTGATTCAACTGTGTGAGGGCTTCTTGTACTGGAACCATGGTGAAGAGGGAGACGACATCAAAGCTGATAAGGAGGTCTTGCGGCTTTATGCCCGATTTCAGCAACAAATGTTAAGACTTAACACGAGTTTAGCAATAGTTAAAACAGAAATTGCATTTCACCAACAAGTGTTAGCGTAACACTCGTGTTAAATCTCATGTTAAACTAACAAGCCGAATTCCTGATTTTAAGTCCTAAACAATTCTAAATAGTCGAGATGGCGAGCAGGTACTCAGCTGTTGATGTGGATTTGCTATATTTAAGATAGTCTAAATGGCATTAGTAATAGACTACGGCCTTTGAGGAGAAATGATTCTGAGGAACTATCCGAAGAAAACTGTTTTACGGAGGTATAGACTGTTGAAACGTGTTGCTATGAAGGTTACTGCGGAAGAACAAGAGAGGTTAGAACATGCATCGAAAGGAATATGGCGATCTCGTCTTTGCTTCAAGTATCAATAACTTTGCGATTTTATAATTCACTGAATTATGTGGATGATACATTGTTCACCTCCCGTCTTGAAAAGTTTAAGGCATTTGTCCTTCGCACCTCGTTTTAAATTTACGTAATACTGACAAGTTTTTTGGTGCGTGTAGTAGTGACACATGCATTTGAATTAAATTCGTTTTCAATATTTCCCCGCGACATCTTTCTCTTTTACATTCACTGCATCCGTCCTCTTATTTTCAATGATATCCTTACACTTCGTCACCATTTCAATTAACAGTTCTTTCTCCGTCGTTGAGAAATTTGTCTCACGACTTTATTTATGATTTTGTTCATCCGCCATTTGTGCAGACGAAAATGAAAACAAAAGCGCATCGGTGTATTTTCAGAAAATCATCCATAGCCTTCTATAGCTGTGATATTTACAAGTTTCTTGGCGTTAACTCAGGTTTGTTAACATTTAAAGAAAACAGGTTGGTGAAATGCAAGAAATTTAACATTAGTTTTAGCGCTGTGGCAATTGTTACGTTACATTTGTTAACGTTGATTTTAACATCTGTTGGTGAAATCGTGCATTAGTGTGATATTTTGAAGTTTCTGGATGAAATGAGTAGAATCCTTAATGAAAGAGTCTGTTGAGCAGAGGTGTGGTTGTAGTAGACAGGTTAAATGTTTGGCTATGGCGTAAGTAGGAGACCCAATTCCACTGACAATGGGACCCATAGGCACATCCTCTTTGTGCATTTTTGGTAGGCCGTAAAGCCTGGGAGGCTGCGCTTCCAATTTGATGATGCGGCGTTTGTCTTCTGCTGGTATGGAAGATTTCTTGATTAGCGCATTGGCGGTCCGTGTAATGCTAGGTGTGGGATCTCGTTGAATCTGTCGGTAGGTGTCGGATTTAAGAAGAGCTGAGATTTTGTTCTCGTAGTCCTGTTAGAGATAGAATTGCCGTCATGTTGAGAATAAAATAAAGTTTTTTTTTTCTCTATCACCAATATGTATGAAGTTATTAAGTTTTACCACCTGGAATAACCAAAATTTTCTGAAAAATTACTATGCAGGTATATGTTTAACAATATTTTAAAACTATATAGATTTGGCCTAACTACCTATATACAACATTGGATAACACACACTTAAAAACATTTTTATAAAAGGCTGAAAGCCTCAGAACATACATGGAAGCTAGATAGAAAATCTCTTGTGAATGTAACACCAGATTTGTTTGGCATGTGTTTGCTCCAGGAGTGACTTTAACGGTCAATACACTGAAATGTTTACATTGCGCGGTATACCTTGCGTTCAACAGCCAGGTTTTCTGTGAATAAGTTAAAAGCACTAAATCCCGTGTGTACAGGAAAGTTAGGTTTGCTCCTAGCAGATCTGCATTTGTTTGTGCTGAACCACCTGCCTTAGTTTTATGAACTGCTGCTACTGTATTTTAGAATTAGAGTAAGCAAAAAGTATTTGATCTGTTGCAACTTAAATAGCTTTTTCTACTGTTGTATAAACTGCGCTTACTACCTCTACCTACTTTGTTAGGATAAACATCAGATTGAAAGCGTAGAGCCAGAATGAAAAATTCAATGCCATAGACGGGATTTGAACCACGGATCTTCTGCTTTCCGTCCAGCCGCTCTAACCATTTGAGCTACTATGGGCGACGTGCCAACATGACATTAAATTTACCAACTGACTCGTGTTCATTCTGGCTCTACCCTTTCATAGTGCCTCCTACACACGGCTAGTGTGAAAGATCAATTAATTTCCATTAATTGTACCTAATAGTGGTCCGAACTATAAAGCCCGGGCCTTAAAGTACTTACAGTATAGTAAGTCAACATTAAGGTAGTTGTCTCATGTGTTTATGAGAACTCCTAGTGGTTTACCGGGAGAAACACGAATCAGTTGGAAAATTTAATGTCATGTTGGCACGTTGGCCATAGTAGCTCAAATGGTTAGAGCAGCTGGACGTAAACCAGAAGATCCGTGGTTCAAATCCCGGCTATGGCATTGTATTTTTCATTCAGGCACTACCCTTTCATAGTGCGTCCTACACACGGCTAGTGTGAAAGAACAATTAATTTCCAAACATTACATTATTGCTAATATTCTGGTATAATCAGCGGAATATGTTAATAGTGATTTTAAGTGATAGTAAAAAGACTATGAAATTTATTTCGTGATGAAACTCATTATAGTCAACATAAAAAATTGTATACCATAGCCGGGATTTGAACCAAGGATTTTATGGTTTTCGTCCTGTTGCTGTAACCCATAGAGCTACCATAGCCAACTTGCCGTCATGACATTACATTCTTCATTTGGCTCGTGTATTTCCCCAGTAAATCACTAAGGGCTCTCATATCTGAGATACACGTTTGTGACGACTTACTGTCGTGAGTACTTGAGTCCCAGGCTTCATCATTTAGCTCTTATTATTTTAGTTAATTGATGGAAATTAATCATTTCTTCACACTAGTAGTATATAGGCTAAGAGTGGAAAGAGAGGGATAAAGGGTGGGAGGGAGGGAGGGAGGGAGGGAGGGAGGGAGGGAGGGAGGGAGGGAGGGAGGGAGGGAGGGAGGGAGGAAGGGAGGGAGGGAACCTATTTCTATATTTTTTATTTTACTTTACCTCACTGTCTTACATGTAGGGGAATGATGTCCGAAAGAGTTATCGTATTGCCTGGATCTCTTATACTTGCAGTATCCAAAGTTTGAAGAGTGCTCTTTTCTTAAGCTGTATCATGGACCATCTCTCATCGCGTTAAAATTGTCTGAGCCGTGATATCGTACAATCAACCGGCGTGTCCAGTGTGTTTAGCCATGCAAATATACCCATTATCAGCCAGAGCAGTGCACGTTGGAATGAAGGGCTCACCTTTGGAACATTTAAGTGTATTATATCTTCATGTGAAGCATCACATCCGTCAGGTATCCAACTATTACACTTGTCTAACAGCCACTTCCATATCCCAGCTTTTCCGGAACATACCATTACTCGATGCGGAAGTGAATCTGCTTCCGAGCAAATAGGACATCTCGGGCAGCTAGCCACTCTTTGGCGATACAGTTTGTCTGCCGTTGGAAGAATTTCATTTACAATTTCGTATGTCAGCGCTAACCATGTGGTGTTCAGTTGCTAAAGGCCAAAACATTTCCATATGTGCTGCCAGGGCAGCTGTGCATATTTTATCTGTACTTGCGGGGTAATTCTAACTGCTTGACGAAGACAAGCATAAATGTTCTTCACTTTGCACTTATCACCATCTATTGATTGCTCCGTTGGTAACCGCCCCAGGGCGTAATAAGTATCTCATAATATCTCGGGTACCTTGCCACGTTGTCCTTGGCGCCAAAAATCCATGTGCGTGCGTTGTATCGTGTTATCCACGGGATCACTCTGATTATTTAGGGCAAGCAGAAGCATTTCAATCATCAAGGCTTGCGACTGGAGAGCCATCTTTATTAATCCCCAACCTCCTTGGCCCTTCGGGAGGCGTAGTTGAGCCCGCGCAACACGTCAGAGCTTCCCTGTCCAGATGAAATAGCCCAAGATTTGTTCTATCCTCTGGCAATCCCGCTTTGTTGGTGGTATCACGTGTGCAAGGAACCAAATCCTGATGAGAGCGAAACTGTTACAATATCGTATACGTTGAACCAAATTCAACATCCTGCGCTTCTGCATATACATCATCCCACGCAATACATTAATCCGGGTCATCCAGTTATATTCCCACATGTCCGTCTAAAGTATACCCCCAAAATCTTCGTACGCCGCAGCATAGTTATTTCAAAGATGGAGGTGTCCGGCGGATCTGGTCCAATGGCTAAAATCTCGGATTTCAGCATATTAAATATCATCCCTGTCGATCCCTCGTAATCTTGTAAACAATCTCTTAAACGAGGCTGCCTTGGGGTTTCTAACTATTACCATAATATCATCTGTTTAGGCCGTCACAGCATTTCTCTGCCCATATACAAGTCCAGCAAGTGTGGATTGCAGCTGTCGGAGTAGTGGGTCAACATAAAGGGAAAATAGCTTCATGGACATGGGACATCCTTGTCTGACTGAGCGTTTAGGGTTTGAACCACGGATCTGCTGGTTTCCGTCCAGTCGCTCTAACCCATACTGCTACCATGACCAACTTGCCGTTATGGCATTAAATTCTCCATTACACTCCTATATTTCCTCGGTAGGCTACTAGGGGCTCTGGCATTCGAGATACACCGTTTGTGGCGACTTACTGTTGTAAGTACTTAAGTCCCAGGCTTCATCATATAACTTTTACTATTTTAGTTAATTGATGGATATTAATCATTTCTTCACACTAGACGTATATAGGCTAAGGTTTTCGATACAATCAAGATGAAAAATTAAATCCCAGAGCCGATATTTGAACCACGTATCTTCTAGTTATATGATGAAACCTGGGACTCAGGTACTAATGATAGTCGTCACAAATGGTGTGTCTTGAATGCGAGAGCCCCTTGTGGTCTACCGCGGAAATATTAGTCAATTGGAGAATTTAATATCATGACCACAAGTTGGCCATGGTAGCTCATGGGTTAGAACGACTGGACGGAAACCAGGAGATCCGTGGTTCAAATCCCGGCTACAGCATTGAATTTTTCATGTTGACTAGATCTATTAAAAACCATAGCGTATATATGCCTAGTTGGAAGAAATGATTAATTTCCATCAATTAAATTAAACAGATAAGGTATGTTGAACAACATTTTAAGGCTATTTTTGGGGGGCTTTCATGCGAAGCGTACCTGGAAATATTAATTTTTCATAACCTAAGTTAGGTGTCCTGTATATGTTATGTATCACGAGTTGCTGATTATGGAACAGAGCAAATTTTAAGAGCTTTTTACCAACAATTTTGGTCTTGAAGAAACTGTGATGCAATCTAAATAATTCCAAGTATATTTTGGGAAATTCAAAGACTTATACTTAATTTGCACGTTAGCTATTCAGGGTATGGGAGTTTTTTGCAAATGCATGTATCAAGTTCATTACAACTGGACAATTTATATGAGAAATATAGCATTTAATCAAACTTACGTTTCTAATGGATAGACACAGTGAGTGCCCACCTCGGTAGCTATGTATTAATATCTCTGTTTTACGTTTAAAAAGTCACGAGTTCCAATCTCAGTCAGAATAACTTACGCAGATAAGGTTTCTCTTTTGTTTTCCCTTACCCTAAAAATGAATATCTACTAACACGGAGCTCTATGTGCCGTGCATTCATTTGAACATAATTGCATTCATCGTCCAGTATTACTTAGCGTTGGAGGTTTTCCCTAACCCTGAAAGATGAATATTTTGCAACTCTAATTTCTATAGACCCTTTACTCAATTGAACATCATTTCAATTTATCGTCCGATATGACTTAACGTTGGAGGTTTTCCCTTATCCTGAGATATGAAAGTCTGCTAAATCTAAGCTATCTGTACCCTGAACTCATATGAACATTATTTCATTCGTCGTCCGATATGACTTAACCATGCAGGCTTTCCTTTATTCTGAAGGATCAATGTCTGGTGCACCTAAGCTCTATGTACCCTGGACTCATTTGAACAGTATTTCATTCCTCGTCCAATATTACTTAGCGTTGGAGGTTTTCTCTTACCATGAAAGATGAATGTCTGGTGTCTCTAAGCTCTATGGACCCTGTACTCATTTGAACATAATTTCATTCATCGTCCGATATGACTTAACGTTTAAAGCTTTTCCTTATCCTGAAAGATGAATGTCTGGTAACTCTTAGCTCTATGGACCGTGTACTCATTTGAGGATTATTTCAGTCATCGTTCGATGTGACTTAATGGTAGAGTTTTTCGCTTATCCTGAAAGAAAAATGTCTGGCAACTACCGACGAAACCATCGCAAAAATTCACCAAATGGTGCTAGACTACCACCGAATGAAAGTGAGAGAGATAACAGAGGCTATGAATATGTCAAAAGAACGTGCTTGTCACATATTAAATCAACATTTACACATTAGAAAGCTGTCCGCGCGTTGGGTGCCCCGTTTGCCTCAGTACACCAAAATCGTGTTCGAGTGAAGATTTCCAAAGCTAAAATGGCACAGTTCAGGCGCAATTAATCGAAGTTTTGGCGCCGATCAATTACTGTGGATGAAACTTGGATATGCCATTATACGCCGGAAACAAAAATGCAGTCCAAACAGTGGACTGTAGAGGGGGAACTGGCTCCAAAAAAAGCAAAAACTGTGCTTTTTCGGCTGGGAAGGTGATGGCGACCGTTTTCTGGACTAGTCATGGATATACCTTTATCGATTATCTTCAGAAAGGAAAAAACATTACAGGATCTTACTACGTATTATTGCTTGACAAGCTGAACGCAGAAATTGCGAAGAAAACGGCCACATTTGAAGAAAAAGAAAGGCCTGATTCACCAAGACATTGCACCATCTCACATCTCAGCGATTGCAATGCCGAAAATCCACGAATTACGGTTTGAACTGCTTAGGCGTCCACCTTACTCACCAGATCTAGCCCCAGGCGATTTCTTTTTCTTCCCTCATCTGTAAATTGCGCTTGGAGGACAGATTTTCGGCAAATGAAACGGCAATAATCTTCGTGAACAATTATTTTGCATATAAAAACGCTGAGTACTATTTGGACTGGTTACAGAGATGGGAGCATCGCTGGAAGAAATGTGTAGAGTTACAAGGAGACTATGTTGAAAAACGCCGAGAACTATTTCAACGGGTTACAGAGATGAGAGCATCGCTGGAAGAAATGTGTAGAGTTACAAGGAGACTATGTTGAAAAAACGCCGAGAACTATTTGGACTGGTTACAAAGATGTGAGCATCGCTGGAAGAAATGTGTAGAGTTACAAGGAGACTATGTTGAAAAACGCCGAGAACTATTTTGACGGGTTACAGAGATGGGAGCATCGCTGGAAGAAATGTGTAGAGTTACAAGGAGACTATGTTGAAAAACGCCGAGAACTATTTGGACTGGTTACAGAGATGTGAGCATCGCTGGAAGAAATGTGTAGAGTTACAAGGAGACTATGTTGAAAAACGCCGAGAACTATTCGGACGGGTTACAGAGATGGGAGCATCGCTGGAAGAAATGTGTAGAGTTACAAGGAGACTATGTTGAAAAACGCCGAGAACTATTTGGACTGGTTACAGAGATGTGAGCATCGCTGGGAGAAATGTGTAGAGTTACAAGGAGACTATGTTGAAAAACACCGAGTACTGTTTGGACGGGTTACAGAGATGGGAGCATCACCGGGAAAAGTGTGTAGAGTTACAAGGAGACTATGTTGAAAAACGCCAAGTACTATTTGGACGGGTTACAGAGATGGGAGCATCGCTGGGAGAAGTGTGTAGAGTTACAAGGAGACTATGTTGGAAAACGCCGAGTACTATTTGGACGGGTTACAGAGATGGGAGTATCACTGGGAGAAGTGTGTGGAGTTACAAGGAGACTATGTAGAAGGGAAAAAAATTGTCAAAGATGTCTTGTATCTTTAATAGGTCGGAAACTTTTCAGACTACCCTCGTATGAAAAGAAATATTGCGTTGAAATTATTTGGGACGTTCAGGAGTAATTGACATGTGTACGGTCGTGGAATTCTTGGGAAGTTATTACATTTTAGAAGTTTTATTTGATGCCTATTTACTCTTTCTTGGATTTTTTGCATATTCTTCTAAGTTATCTCAAATCACACATTTGCATTCTTAAAGTACACATTTACTTTCTTGAAGCACAAGTACCTAGCTGCGTGTAGTTTTGGTAGGCACTCGGTATTCATTGCAATGGCACGGCATTTATTCTGAATAATCGACTTTATCTCTGGTGTTCTGAATGTTTACACAAGAAGGGAGAATTATGTTGAGAGGTTTCCCCCAAAATAAATACGAACACGGACTCGACCACTGACGGAGGCCTGTAACCTCCTCCCCACAACCGGCGTCTGACGATTGGATTGAATTAAATTTATTCGGGAGCGCACACCAGATGAGAAGGGCTTCATACCAAAGTTCTTTGGGGCGGACAGCTGAATGAGGCGCCCATGATGGATGGTGGTGCAAGCCCAGCTCTTCCTTCCCTTACACTGTCAGTAAAGGAACGTTAAGGAGGACGCGCACCCAACCACAAGCTCTGTGGTTTATTATTTCAATCTCTGGTCAGAAAGTGCAAAGAGCTGTGAGGAAGGTTTCCCTGATCGGATGGCAATATTTTGTATACCTATTTACAGTCACACTCGTTTTATTACGAGGGCGGTTCAATAAAGAACGATCCCTTTTCTTTTTTTTTTTTTTTTTTTTTTGAATTTGTACCTTTACTCATCCTCATAATTTTGATAATCCTTCTCAAAATAGTCTCCCATGAATGCGATGCATTTTTCTCGGCGTTTCTGCCAGTCTTCAAAGACATGCCGGAAACCATGTTTTAAGAGATCCTTCAAAATCGCCTCCGCAGCCTTCACCACTGCTTCTGATGATGGATATTGCCTCTCACAAAGGCGTTTTTTTCAAGTTAGAGAATAGAAAAAAGTCACATGAGAGCTAAATCCGGACCAAAGCAAGGGCGAAGGATGCACTTCACGTTGATTTTTACAACAAATTCAGCAACAACATTGACATTATGCCGCCGCGCATTATCGTGGTGCAACATACAGCCTGCTTCACGGAAATGTGGTCCTTTACGCCTGATATGGACTTGCAATGTTTTCCGGACATCCCTGTAGTATTGTACAGTTACTAATGTGTGTGCGGGTACAACATTCTGAAAAAAAAAAAAACATTCCATGAATATCAAACAATGAGATGACCATGACTTTCCCAGCAGAAGGAACCACTTTTGCTCTTTGGGGGGTTGGTGAGGAAGGAGATTTCCACAATGAGCTTTGCTGTTTGCTCTCAGGATCAAAATGATGTAGCCAATTATCATCAGCATGATTACGTTTGAAAGAAACTCCGGTTCTTTCTCTAACATCAACTTTAACTGAATGCAGACCTGCTTGCGAATGTCCTTTTGTTCGGGAATCAACAGTCTTGGAACCCATCGCGCACAAACGCGTCTCATGTGTAATGTTTCTGTCACCAACATGTGGGTGGCACACAATGAAATGTTCAGTATTTCAGAAAGTGATCTTAAGGTAATTCGTCGATTCTCTCTCACAATGGCAGCAGCAGTGTTGATGTTTTCTTCCATAAGAGCAGTAACTGCAGCACCGGATCAACGTTTCTTTGAAATTGATTGTCTCCCCTCTTTAAACATTTTAAACCACCTTCGAGCTGTGCTGTAGGAAAGAACAGACTCTCCTTAGGCCTCCTGTAACATTGTATGCGCCTAAACTGAAGATTTGTTGAGACTAAAGCAGATTTTGAAAGCCGCATTTTGTTCCTCGCGTGTTACCTCCATTGCAGCGATAGGTGATACTGAAAATGTCTGAAGTTGTTGGTTCTCACAGGCGGGAACCAGGAGTACCAACAATGAAAGTACTACTGCGTGTTTATTTCACGTTAAGCTAACAGAATATAATAAGTTTGGACTTTAGTGCGAAAAATTATGACCGTAGAAAAATCATGATCATTTTATACTGAACACCCTCGTATAAGTCCCATGTTCACGATATTGAGCCAATGAATTTCTTGCTGGCCTAGTTTACTGAAACATGTAATTGCCTTAGCTAACCTGATATACTGTTAACTGCTTTTGTTAACAGGGAATATTCAATAGACAAGGTTAAAGAAGTAAATCAGCACTGTCCGTTAATACCAAACAAAGAAATTCCTGGACTGCTATATGCGGATCACTTAATGGTAGGATCTGTAACGGTAATAGGACTGCAGAATGCAATAAATGAAATCCAGAAATTTTGTGAAGAGTGTGGAATAAAAATAAACATAAATAAGTCCAAAGTTTTAGTCTTCAAGAAGGGAGTTAAACTAGAAGAAGATGAAAAGTGGGTACTAAATGGCATTTGGGTAGAAATGGTCAATGATTTAAATACTTAGGAGTAAGGCTGAATACCAGTGGAAAGTGGGTAGCAGACAGGAGAAAAAT
This sequence comes from Mantis religiosa, assembly GCA_030765055.1. Classification (NCBI taxonomy): domain Eukaryota; kingdom Metazoa; phylum Arthropoda; class Insecta; order Mantodea; family Mantidae; genus Mantis; species Mantis religiosa. Next base: position 56,075,994 of record CM060960.1, on the reverse strand, counting down.
TGAAGTAAAAGGAAGAGCGGTAATGAATGGAATAAAAATATATGCAAATATAACCTAGAAATGACAAACAAATGGTTAGAAATAATCTATGAGGCCCTAGTTGAATCGAAAATGTTGTATGTAGTGGAGATCCGGGGGAGGCACAGAGGTAAACAGAACGGAGGACCAAAACTACAGGTTTTGTAAAGAGGTACTAGGCTTACCAATATCAGCACCTAGGAAGTAGCTTTAGTGAAATTAAGAAAGACAAGGAGAAATGGAATAATGATGGAAATGGATAGAGTCAACATGAAAAATTCAATGCCATGACCGGGATTTGAACCACGGATCTCCTGGTTTCCGTCCAGTCGCTCTTAACCTTTGAGCTACCATGGCCAACGCCATGGTACTTACAATAGTAAGTCGCCACAAACGGTGTATCTCGGATGCGAGAGCCCCTATTGGTCTACCGGGGAAATATATGAGTCAACTGGAGAATTTAATGTCAAGACGATTCGTTGGCCATGGTGGCTCAAAGGTTAAGAGCGACTGAACGGAAACCAGGAGATCCGTGTTTGAAATCCCGGTCATGGCATTGAATTTTTCATGTTGACTCTATCCATCAAATATCTTAGCCTATATACGGCTAGTGTGGAGAAATGATTAATTTCCATCAATTAACTAAAATGATGGAAATAATAATAAAGCTTTGCTATAGTTGTTTGGCCAAAAAAGAAGGGGAAATTATGAAATTATGCATGTTACAGAAAAAGGGATTATAGAACTCAAATAGTTGGTGGGCAGAGATAGAAAGAGTTACGAAAAAAATAGGAATGGGAGATATATGGAGATTAGAGGAAAGGAATACAAGCGATGTGGGTAAATCTGTAAAATGTAGAATAGAACATATAGAAAGACAGCAAAAATTGGCAAGTCTATAAAATATTAAATAATTACAATTTTACAAGCAATTGAAAATAAATTGGGTACGAGAAACATGTGTAGATTACTAAAATAGGCAAGAAAGAGAGAAGGGTTAGCTTGGATGAGAAAAGGACCAAAGTTTCTAACAGGGATAAGAGGTAGGGGAAAGGAAATTTGTGAATTGTGTGGGGGAAAAGAAAGCATAGAACACTATGTAACAGAATGCCAGGAAGTTGCATTGAGGAGAAAAAAGGTTTGGGAGGAAAAATGGGAGAAAGTATAGAAGAGGATAGTAGTTGTAGAAATGTTAATGGGCAGGGAGGAAAAGAAGGTAAGAAGTATTGGTGAGTTCTTGCAGAAAGTAAAAGAAAAATGCACAAGAAATGTAAAGAATATAAGAAAGGAATATGAGGGGGAAGAATAGGACTAATTTAGTAAGAAGGAGACATGGTGGTTAAGAGCTACCTGGCAGAGCAGTAGACCAGGGTGACATGTAAGCCAAGGTAGCAACAAGGTAAAGACAAATAAATGTAGCCTAAAGCTGTAAATGGTAAAATTTTGGAATATGCACAATAAAAATCTAATATAAATCTAGAGCTAATGAGTAACAAAGTGTGCTTTAAAATTCTACATCGATAACATGACTACCTCGGAAATGCTGAATTCTACACAAAAAGCAACTTTAAGCAAATTGTCCCTTCAAGAGAGGTTACTTTTCAGCAGTGATACAAAAGCTACTTCAGATTTCTAAACACATTCTCGGAATAACAAAAAGCACATTTTATTTGTCAAAACAATTTATCAATTGTTTTATATTTCCATGAAAAGTTTTGAACCATTTTTATGCAAATCAAAATTGCGGTTAATGGTTGAACGTAAGTTCAACGTAAGTTAAGTTTCGCATCACCTTTTCTACTCTTGTCGGGACATATCATTCTAGTGTTCTATCTACTTCAACTTCATCAATATAAACATTTGCAAAAATGTTTGTCTGTGTTAGGGATGGATTGATAACAGTTTTCCCTGATACTTCGGTTTCTCATTTCTATAGCGCGATCTATATAAATCTGAACAATTTCAATAGGTCATAACCTTTTTAACTAATAATGGGACACACGTCAACTTTGGGAGAGTATAATACACAATTGCAAGATTACATTACACTATGTATATCTCGGAGAAAATGTTGGAAGTGTCTCCACCAGCATCTATACATGTTTGCACTCGCCCGCCTCGATAGCGTACATGGTAGCGTGTCTGCCTCACGTTCAAGAGGTCCCGAGTTCGAATGTCGGTCAGGGTGAGTTACCCAGATAAGGTTTTTCCGGGGTTTTCCCTTATCCTGGTCGACGATTGTCGAGTAGAGTCTGTTTACTTAACTCATGTGTACGTCGGCCGCTGTCTTTGACGAACCCTTATAATCGTTTGGCAATACAGACCCTCCCTCTCCCTGTCTTGTGTATCGTACGAGGTTTCGTCTAAATAAAGTATCTTATGTCCATTACTTCAAAACTTCCTTAGTTTTGATAACTTATATCGCCAAGGTACAATTCTCCTGGATTCCATAATAACCTTTATCTTATTCAAAGTGTGGTATTTGAAACAAAGATCCTTTAGAAGGCCGCGCAAAGTGCACTGTCCATAAGAAAATTCACAAATTTCTTGCAAATGTGCAACCAATTAGTCTAAGGTGGGCAATCTCCATTTGCATAGAATCTATAAATTTCTCGACGAACTGAATCGCATGTGAAATTATCTACTTTAGAGAAACCTTTCCCTTCGTTTTCACACTTGATCGGCGTCTTTGGTATTCCTTTCGTCACAATATTTCTTACTGTATTTCTGTAAATATCCAGAATTTATCATCAGGTTCATTGCACCACCCCTTATCACGATTATTTTTCAGCACAGATTTATGTGTGTTCAAAACAAGCACTTGAATTTGCTTAGAAACAGTTCCCGTTATAACTTTGTTTTTTGAGGCTTTTCCAGTAATATAACTCGGCCCAGTTATTCACACTTGGTTTATTTTCACTTGACTGAAAGTAATCTGCTACTTCATTTTCATTTACCACTGCATTTCCCTCCCACGGTCTCCACATCGTGACACACAACGAATTTCTGCACGTAATGAAACAGATGAACTGGAAGTTGAAACTTTGGCAACTGAGACTCCACGTGGAGTAGACATGCGACTGTCACTTTGAGAAAATCAGGGTTGCTATTGGTCCTCAACGACATTGTTCCATTTCTGAAGTGTGGAGATAGATTTATGACGGTCATTAGTGGGTGGGAGGGTAGTTTCCTTTGAGGGGAAACTGCACCCGTGTTCACTAGAGAGATTCTAACTCTTAGCTCCATGGACCCCGGAGACATTTGAGCATCATTTCACCCATTCCATTCATCGTCCGATATGACTTAGCGTTGGAGGAAGTAAAAAAAAAATTGCACACTCCTCACAATATTCTCTGAAGTTTTAAGGAGAGTATTCCCGCCAGTGTTGCTTATTTCGTTTCGAATGGATTATTTGAGAACATCAATTGTTCGTGGCCTTTTCTTGTACACACTATTCTTTAGATGCCCCCACAAGAAAAAATCCGGTAAAGTTAGGTCAGGTGATCTGGGAGGCCACAGATCTTTTGCGATTATTCAATTACCAAAGAAACTGGCTACAAGTTCCATGGTGCCATTAGATGTATGACACAAAGTTACACGTGTGTCGAATTTTTGGTTCAAAAGTTCTGAAATGGTTTAGATTTATTTGGATCGCACTGTATATTGGCAACAATGTTTTAAGACTACGTTCCTCTCTTAGTACCGACAGTTACGTAATTTCTGGAGTATATTTAGGACGGTTTAAGATATGCTTGTTGATATACAAAAAACCAACAAAATATATCCTATTACATGTAATTTTTCCCGCACAAGTCTGTATATTGTCTGTTGCGGCGAGATGCGCTTTGTAACAGCAACGAAGGCGGGATGATCGCGATTCATTATAACCAGAGACGTCGCGGAAAAGGAAATGAAGCAAAAGAAAGGGGATATTGGGGGGAAAAAGCGAGGCTGCAAATATATTCCATTCGCTTTTCATAAGAGAACTAAACCCCAAGATCCCACGCTTTACTTAGAAATGAAAATTATTTAAAGATGCGGAAGACATAAATCTGAACCACGCTTCAGACGAGTACCAAGAATTGTAATATTTCATCTAAAGGGCGAATGAATAAGCTGCACATTTCCACCAGTTTAATATAAACATGCAATATGTTTCATGCTGAATAATACACAAGGACTGTTGTGCAATAGTATTGCGTCACTATTGTTAAGAATTAATCATTTCCTAGTATTCAATTTTATGCAGTCGTTATTTCATTTTTCAGTTGTTCTTTCATAGTACAGTATATTGCAAACAAAACCAAACCTTTTGGGATAAATAGAACTTAGTTTACAAGAACTTCTTTTGACAACTCTGATTCAATATTCTAAATAAAAAAATGAGAAGGCAAACCAAAGTTCACTCACTATTTAGCAGGTCATGACGTTATTAGAGATATTTTGAACCGGTAAAATGTCTTCATTCATTCATACATTCATTTGCTTTTTCTTTACTTCTTTCCTTTTTTCTTTCTTTCCTTTTTCTTTCTTTCGTTCCGTTTTTCCTTCTATCTTTTTTTCTTTCCTTCTTTCCTTTTTCCTTTCTTTCTTTCCCCAATCTCTTTCTTTTTTCATTCTTTCTGACTTTATTTATTTATTTACTTCCTTCTTAATGATCCTCTTTCCTTTCTTCTTTCCTTCTTTCTGACTCTCTTTCCTTCTTTCTAACATTCTTTTGTTTTTTCTTTGTGACTTTTCTTCGGTTTTTCTTTTCTCCTTTCTTTCCTTCTTTCTCCTTCTTTCTGACTTGTTTCCTTCTTTCTGTCCTTCTTTCTGACTTTCTTTCCTTTCTTCTTTCTTTCTGAATTTCCTTTTTTCTTGACTTTTCCTTACTATCCCTCTACCTTTCTTTCCTTCTGTCTTCCTTTCTCTCTTTCTTTCTGACTTTCTTTCTTTTCTTTCTTTTCCTTCTTTTCTTTCTTTTCTTTCTTTTCTTTCTTTTCTTTCTTTTCCTTCCTTCTTTCCTTCTTTCTTTCTTTCCTTCTTTCTTTCTTTATTTCTTTCATTCTTTCTTACCTTCTTTCCTTCTTTCTTTCCTTCTTTCCTTCTTTCCCTCTGTCCTTCTGACTTTCCTTCCTTCTGAATTTTTCTTTCTTGTTCTCTCTATCCTTCTAACTTTCTTTCTTTCCTTCTTTCTTTCCTTCTTTCCTTCTTTCTTTCCTAATTTCCTTCTTTCCTTCTATCCTTCTTTCGTTCTTTCCTTCCTTGTTTGCTTCCTTCTTTCTTTCCTTCTTTACTTCTTTCTTTCCTTCTTTCCTTCTTTCTGCCTTTATTTTCTTCTTACTTTCCTTCTTACTGATTCTCTTTCCTTTCTTCTTACCTTCTTTCTGACTTTCTTTCCTTCTTTCTAACATTCTTTCTTTTATTCTTTGTTTCTTTCCATCTTTCTTTACTTATTTTCCTCTTTCCTTTCTTCATTCTTTCTGACTTTCCTCTCTTCTGATTTTCTTTCTTTCTATCCCTCTACCTTTTTTCCTTCTGTCTTCCTATCTTTCTTTCTGTATTTCTTTATTTACCTCTTTCTCTCTTTCTATCTGACCTTCTTTCTTTTCTACTTTCTGTGTGTCTGTCTTTCTTGCTTTTTTTCTTTCTCTCTCTTTCTGTCTGTCTGTCCTTTCTTTGTTTCTCTCTCTTTCTTTACTTCTTTTCCTCTTTCTTTCTCCTTCTTTCTGACTTGCTTTCCTCCTTTCTGTCCTTCTTTCTGACTTTCTTTCCTTTCTTCATTCTTTCTGACTTTCCTCTCTTCTGATTTTCTTTCTTTCTATCCCTCTACCTTTTTTCCTTCTGTCTTCCTATCTTTCTTTCTGTATTTCTTTATTTCCCCCTTTCTCTCGTTCTATCTGACTTTCTTTCTTTTCTACTTTCTGTGTGTCTTTCTTTCTTTCTTTTTTTCTTTCTCTCTCTTTCTTTCTGTGTGTCCTTTCTTTCTTTCTCTCTTTCTCTCTTTATTTCTTTCATTCTTTCTTTCCTTCTTTCTTTCTTTCTTTCTTTCTTTCTTTCTTTCTTTCCTTCTTTCCTTCTTTCTTTCCCTCTTTCCTTCTTTCTTTCCTTCTTTCCTTCCTTCTTTCCCTCTTTTCTTCTGACTTTCCTTCCTTCTCAATTTTTCTTTCTTTTTCTCTCTATACCTCTACCTTTATTTCTTTCTTTCTTTGTTTCTTTCTTTCGTTCTTTGTTTCTTTCTTTCTTTCGTTCTTTCTTTCTTTCTTTCTTTCCTTATGTCTTTCCTCCTTTCTTTTTATTTCCACAATCTATCATGTATACTCTAAAAGTATATTTGCAATTATTGTTTTGTATTGAATTGTTCTTAACACGTCGGTATTTTGTTCTGAACGCTAAATTTACAGTATACTTGACAATTGCCATGGTAACGAGGATGTAGCAGTTAATTGGTACTTATTCTACAAGTAGGAAGTGGTAATACTTACTTATGATACCAATAGTTAATATTGTGATACCCAACCAGTAAAATTTATGTACATGCTGGATCCGCAACTTCTTGAATAGCAGTGTCGCTCAGTTTTAAAAAATTTTACTGTTTTATAATAACCATCAAAAATCGAAAGTTTAAATTCGGCTACATAAGCAAATAACCAAGGCATGTGTTACTTGAATTCATTAACAGAAGTGTGGATAAGGAGGCTTTGGCCATACAATTTTAATGTAGGCTTTCATTTGATGACATTTCAATTTAATATCTTTTTAAAGCCCAATAGAATCTGGAAAAGCAATTGTGATTTATTATTGAGTTTTACGGTTTTTTAAATCTTACAAAAATGAAGTGTTAACCATGAACTTTAAGTTACTTATCAAATCTGAATGTTTGGGAATACGAAGCCCTGATTAAGCGTTATCTAGTTTTAAAGTTTTCTTTATTGTTGTAAATGGCGTATGAAACAAAAGTTATCATTTGATAAGCTGGTTAAAAATGACAATTTATAATCTAGTATTTGCTTAGTAAACGCCAGAATATATTAAAGAAACAAGAAACAATAAATTTTGAAGTAATCATCCACCATTTAAACAACATAAAGGGATTAAAACGTAATATATATGTTATATTAGATACATTCAAATTATTGCGTTGCCTAAATCTGCTATCTACCATGGCCGAGGTAGAAAAGTACTTCACCAGGAAACACGCCCCAACCGAGATTTGAAATCACTAACTCTTGGATTCCAGAGAAAGTAATAAAACACTTAGCACAGTGCATCAAACAAATGCAGGTAGACTGGCTCGTATATTTTCTGACACTTTTCCAGCTGAAGGAGCACTTTCCATGCAAACCGCAACGCCCAGACTCCAAAGAAGCAATTAGCGAAGTGTTCGAGGACAGAATAATTAATGATGGTCCTTAGCCCCTCCTCTTTTCGTTCCGCAGACCTAATTTCCTATAGTTTTTTTTCTTTTCGTGGAAAGCTAAAAGAAAATATATGTCGCGAAATCTCAAAACCGCAAGAAATTAAACACTTAAGGACCAACTAAAAGTAGAATTACGTCTTATGAAGTAGAAGTTAAAGAAACATATACTGATAAACTCTATAAATATTGTATGAATATTATTTTAAAAACTCCTTGCAGTCATTTAATTAATAATTGTTGGCAAATATGTAAAAGACCTGAATCTTGGTCAGTAGCTCCAATTAAAAATATATTCAAAAGAAGGAGATCGCAAAAACTGTGGAAATTATAGAGGGATAAGTTTAATGAACACAAGTTACAAAATATATACTAAAACAATAAATAATAGACTGAAAAGTATTACAGAATGCCTTATAGGAGAAGAGCAGGTTGGATTCTGCAAAGACCGAGCCTGTACAGATAACGTATTTGTCCTTAATCAAATAATTGAACAGCGAAGGGAAAAGAATTTGGCAAACATATCGCATTCATTGACCTGAAAATGGCTTTAGATAGAGTAAATAGATCAAAACTGTGGTAAATATTAGAAATTAATGGTTACTCACCACATATTAATGCAATAAAAGGCATGTACACAAATACAACTATAAGTATTGATACTGGGGATAGGTTAACAGAAAAAAATTCTACCAATACCGGACTAAGACAAGGATGTAGCTTATCACCCACTCTTTTTAGTATATATGGACGTTATTCTAAATGAGTGGAAGATTTTAGTAGACCCAGGATTCAAAATTAAAAAAAAATATTTATATTAATACCCTTCTGTTTGCGGATGACCAAATATTGGTTCATCGGAATGAAAATCAACTGCAAAAATCAATGTATATTCTACATAATAAACTACAAAAGTATAATATTAAAATATCAGAAGAAAAAAACAAAAATTATGGCTTTTAAAGGAAATTATAATATAAGGTTAAAAATTGTTTTAGGAAAAAAGATTTAATAACAAATATCGAGTTTTAAATATTTAGGATGTAACATGAGTTTTAGAAACAATGCTGATATAGAAGAAAAATTAAACAAATTCCGAGCAATATGTGGGGCAATCCAAAGAACTTTTAAAAAACAGAGTAAGAAAGGATACAAAAATGAAAATGTATAAGGTAATGGCTATACCAACTTTACTATATGGAAGCGAAACCTGGGTGCCAACACAAAAGGATTTAAATAAAACACAGACTGCAGAAATGAAATGTTTAAGAAGCGTTAAAGGTTGTACAATATTGGACAAAATAATAAATGAGGATATTACAAAGGAATTAGAAATCGAACCAATCCATGACAAAATATCAGAACGAAGGCAACAATGGCATGAACATGTATTAAGAATGGAGGATGGAAGATATCCAAAATAGTATTAAACTATAATCCAAAAGGAAGAAGAGACAGGGGACGACCTAGGAAACGCTGGAGAGATCTACGAAGGAACGGGCGATATGCCCAAACCATGGAGTGAAGGAGGAGGAGGGGGAGGAGGAGTGGGAGATGGAGGATGAGGAGGAGGGGGGATGAGGAGGGAGGGGTGGAGGTGGAGGACGGGTGGGGGAGGGTAAGGAGGAGGGGAGTGGTGGAGGAGGAGGGCAAGGAGGAGAGGAGGGGAAGTAGAGGGATGATGAGGAGGTAGGAGGACTTCCTGTACTCTTGTACAGATACTACACTATCTACTTCAAATTAATCACTTCAGGTTAAACTTCGAATGATAGTCAAATGTTTTAAAGAGCTGGTTGCTATGCGAGAATTTTAAAATTATGTTCTCTTTGCCCATCCTAAAGAAAAGCAAAACATAACGCTTCGCATTTGAGAAAACCATATGTAATGGGAAATTTAAGGTGATAAGATACTGCCTATCTCCTCAACCCTACTTCCATGAATTTTGGGTGCACATTACCAGGAAATTATTATGGATATGTACATGAAGATTTTCAGGCATGCTTTGAAAACCTTTATCTTTAATAATGCCTATTATTGAACAATTTTTGTACTGATAATTTGTTATAATTTTTTAGTTTTTGTAAAAAGATTCACTGAAATTCCAGATAATTCTATTTTTTGAACAAGTATTATGAATCTCAGAGAAAAATACTTTCTTATTATTATTCTGATGAGTCTGCTTGGCACATACAAAACATTTATATGTTTTATTTGATTCGTTTTTTTTAAAAAGTGTACCAGAACCTGAAAAAAATTGAAACTGAGGAAAACAGCTTTCAAGTTTATATATTGATTACTGACTTCTCACAAGTCAGAAAATTCTTGCTGCATAGTCTTGACCCTCTGTATTCTCTCTTGTTCCTTTCAAGTTCCTCTTCATTTTTCTTGCCTTCTTGGCCAGTTCTTCAACCATTTTATCTGCTTTCAGAACTCGTAGCTCGCCAATTTCTGTATATAAATACTAACATGATTAGCACATGTATTGTGTGAACTGGGCCTACTAACCTCAATATTATATATGGTTTCGTTGTCTATTGTATTTATATTTTTTCACATTTACTGTTCTGTTTTTAGTAAAGCCATTGCCTCTAAACTTTCTCTTTCGAAATGTCTTTGGCCTACCCATATCATATATTCACCAATAACTAGTATAAAATATTATTCAAAAAAATGACTGTTCACATACTCAGCCAAAGACAAAAGAAAAACTAGCTCATTGGAATTACAATGGTACCAGTAGAAAGCCTGAAAATCCCTTACAAAACAAGGCTTGGATCAGAAATATCTGTTCAGTATTACAGAAGGTGTGATCGATTTTCTGAAGGCTTACAAAAAATGCCATGGCAAAAATTTGACACCCACTAATATAATTAGCAAATTAGGTATAAAATATTGCTCCTTTAACTGTATATTTGTATTCTAGAGGGGTGTCATAATAAAATGTAAATAAAAAAGTGAATTTTAACCCCAAGTAAAGTACCTTCTCACCGTAAACAATTAAGAAGTATAAAAATAAGAAAAGGCAAGGTATTCGTGCTTGAGCTGTATGATTTAACTTTATTTTAATAACAAGTTTGCCCACCTAGGTAGCGTAGATGCTAGCGTGTCTGCTTCATCTTTAAAAGGCTCCGAGTTCGAATGTCGGTCAGGGTGAGTTATCCGGATGAAGGTTCTCTGTAATCCTGAAAAAGGAACGGTAACTCTAAGCTCTACTGCCACTGGAAGCAAACGTCGAAAACAACATAACGAAATACTCCGCGAACTAGTGAAAATTGCCTTGCAAGTGTGTGCAGTCTCAAAGTCAAGGTGTGGTATGAGGCGGCTGTTTTGTTTCTTCGCACTGTACTTGTCATGATCAGGCTGTACCTATCTACAGTTGTTTACATGTGTGAGGGATAACATTACAGCTAATGTGGAAAAACACAGAGGCCTTTAGGTATTACTTTGGATGAAGTAAATTAAGAAAGAAACAAATTAAGAAATAGGAAAACTAACAATTCGTTACAACAAATGTGGAACGTGTTAATGTTTTCGATTTTTTTTTATATAAAGCATAGTTTAGATTGCAATTTTTAGAGGAGTGTAGCTGGCTGCAACCTTGGAATATAATGCAGTTAGATACCAGCTTGATCATCTTTGGCTTTCACCTTTTGTTTTTGTTTTTCTCTTCATAGATGTGCATACAGTACACACATATTTTCCTGAGCGCTGGATTTGCGGTGTAGTGCGGACAGAGGGGAAGAAGCGAGAGCTAACGCTCTCTCGTTTCTGCAGTGTGGTCAACCTTGAAAAACACAGTTCAAAAAATACGTGTAAGATAAGCGAAGATATCACAAGTAACGTTGCATCCTCTGAAAACATTCCTTAGTTTTGCGCACACCAGCGCAATTGCATTCAGATCAGTTATACGGAGGTAGACCAATAATAATGTGTCCCTTTTCGAGAGCCATAACATCCACAAATGTTCATACAAATATAAATCATTTTCAAGTAGATGCTGATGTACATTACCATCACACTCGTAACAAGGATAAACTGGCAATTCGAGCGCACCAAACGAGCCTTTATGAAGGAAGCTTTAACTACAAAGGGATAATGTTATATAATAAACTTCCAAATTCATTTTGCAAGCTGCATCATTAAAACGGTGTAAGAATAAGGTTAAGAAATGTTTGCATGCACACTGCTTTATAAGGTTAATGATTTTTTAGAACTATAACCATGTAAATGAGCACTGGGAGCATAGACAAACCTGTCATATTTAGATTATGACATGAAATCATAAAACAACCTGCTTACTGTGTATATTGTATTTAATCATATTGACTTTATGTATATACTGTATTTATACATTTTGACGTCTCTCATAACATGTATATGTTGCTAAGGACAAACTAAAATTCTAATTCTATCATACGATTGTAGTAAACTGGTTAGCTAATGAACCTCGAAATTGATCAAAACGAAATATGGCGGACAAGATAAAGCTTAGCGTATTAGCCACTAGATGTCAGGGTATAGCGCATTTCAAATTTCAATGTTGACAACTATGTTTACGGTGTTAAACGAAACTTACCGAATAAGGACTTGGAGCCCGATCTCTTTTCTTATCACGCGCATACTGTAGATACATATACATATCAATTCCTGTTTAAAATGTAATTTTTCCGTTCTCTACCACGTTTATACTGTCAGTAGGAAAATTGTTTTACTCCAGGCAAAATGCATTTTTCTGATTCCATTAGTGAAAAAATGAGTGTTTTAGGCAGCTCGCCTACTCTCCTCTCACCTCATACTTCCTCTAGATACACAGATGATAGAAATAATCAATTATTTTGAGGTTATTTCCAGTACAGACAAATTATGTATTTCGTATGTTGTGAAAAAGTCATAGGCTTATTGGTAATGTTACCCGAAATGGATAAAAATAGCCGACAACTTTTTAACTAAACGTACCCTCGGTTTATTATTCCTCTCTTTTTTGTCAAAATTTTAATGTTGTAATCTTGAAGCCGACGGACTTGTCTCTTAATACTTTTTATTTAGAAAACTTAAATAGATTTACGCTAATGAAATATTGAATTATGGGATGGAGTTCAGTAGGTTCCTTACTTACTATATATACGTAGATGAGATAGTGAGGAGTAAAGCTCAGATGATGTGGTTCATACAGGTATAGGAGGTTCTGAAGCCGTAGTGTTTCTGCTTTTCTTCAGCAAAAATAACGTGGCTCCATTATCGAGCATCAATGGACGTGACTATCGCCAGGTGACAGCCGGGAATGGAAAAGCGTGACACTCCTTGGCACCCTTCTAACCCTTCCCTGAGAAACCCTACGTGGAGGTCTCTCACCCTCAGGAAATGTGGGATCCAGAAACCCTAAAAGGTCGTCCGAGTGTCAAATAGGTACGGTGACCTGAAGAGGTCAGTGGTGTTTTAAAATTGGAATTTTCAAATATTATGGCATTTGTTTATCAAGTACTTGTTTCATATATCAGTAACATAAACGGAATTGAGACACCTTTGCAATATTAAGGGGGAAGTACTGTATTCAATGCATCCAATGTATTGAAATAACACTAGGGAACACGCTTTTTGTACCCGAAACAAAATAGGCTAATTCTTATGTAAAATGACTCGCTGATTCCAAAAATGCCTCTGAAAATGCTGTATCACGTAACGTTTTTGAGATATTCTTATTCATTTATATAAAATTACAGAAATGAGGTATGATACCAACTCATATTGACTTAATTTAAAATAATAGCCATTGACTCCTAAATACAGCTTAAAGACAGTGTTGCGTCATAATGGCAATTTACTACCTTCAATACCTTTATTTCATGTCAAAGGAATGAAGGAGACATACGATTCCATGTCCATAATTTTAGATGCTATTAGTTATCAAAACCATGGCTGGGAAATTTGTAGTGATCTCAAGGTAGCTGCATTGCTAACGGGACTGCAGGGAGGTTTCACAAAATATTGCTGTTTTTTGTGCTTATGGGACAGTAGAGCAACTGACAAGCATTTTATAGTGAAAGAATGGGGAAAAAGGGAAGACTATACCCCTGGAGCAAGCAGTGTTAAGTATGTGCCTCCAGTAGACCCAAACAAAGATCTTCTCCCCCCACTTCACATAAAGCTCGGGTTAAAGGTTTGTTAAAGGTTTGGACAAAAGTGGAAGTACATTTGAGTATTTAAGAAGTATATTTCCCGAAATAAGTGAATATAAATTGAAGGAAGGTATATTTGTCGGACCTCAAATAAGACTACTTCTTAAAGACAAGTGTTTTTGAATCAAAGTTTAAACGTGTTGAACTGGCAGCATGGAAATCATTTAAATCAGTGTTGGAAGGCTTCCTGCGCAATAACATAGCAAAAATTATGAAACTTTAGTCTGAGAAATATTAAGGAGCTACAAAGAAATGGGTTGCCGTATATCACTTAAAAACAACATTTTGCAATCTCACCTTGATAGTTTCCTTACAAACTTAGGAGCTGTAGTAAGTAATGAGCAAGGTGAGCGCTTTCACCAGGACATTTCTGAGATGGAAAGACGTTACCAGGCTATCGCTGGGATTCAGCCATGTTCGGAGACTATTGTTGGTTCCTCAAACGGGAGAGTCAATAAAATAAAAAATTTAAAAAATTAAAAAAAAAAAATCAACAGTGAAACACTTCTGAGATAATTCAGGTATTGGTTTTCATCATTATCTTGCGTATATTTATTTTAATAATAATAATTATTATTATTATTATTATTATTATTATTATTATTATTATTATTATTATTATTATTATTATTATTATTATTATTATTATTATTATTATTATTATTATTATTATTATTATTATTATTATTATTATTATTATTATTATTATTATTATTATTATTATTATTATTATTATTATTATTATTATTATTATTATTATTATTATTATTATTATTATTATTATTATTATTATTATTATTATTATTATTATTATTATTATTATTATTATTATTATTATTATTATTATTATTATTATTATTATTATTATTATTATTATTATTATTATTATTATTTTCAATTTTATTTGGCAATAAAATACCTAATCTTCAGTTAATCATATATGAGTTATCACATCACATTTCTGTAAGTTTTCATTAAAAATTATAAATTCCTAAAAAAGCGTTACGTGCTACAGCATTTTGAGGGGCATTTTTGGAATCAGCAGATCAGCTTACATAAGAATTTGGTATTTTGTTTCGGGTATATAAATATAACTTTTTTTGTTCCCCAGTGTAATCATTTTCTCCACACTAGCCATGTGTAGGCTGAGGTTGCTCTACAGGACATAGGTTAAACCTGTGGCTATTTAGTGTTAGTTGAATATGAATCACTCTGTACAAAGCCCATGTCTTATATTCATATATTCATGTTATCATATTTATTGCAACCTAATGCAGTGTTTGACCACAATTAAGCCATGTCATTTGTAGTACACACTCTCTCTTAAAAGTAAAAGATTATAAATGTCTAAAAATGTCATTCATCTTCTCTCTCTCTCTCTCTCTCTCTCTCTCTCTCTCTCTCTCTCTCTCTCTCTCTCTCTCACACACACACACACACACACACACACACACACACACACATATACACAGAACAGAATTATTCAAAATCGATGTTGTCATAAACTATTCATGTATACTGTAATAGGCTCTGCTTAACAAGAATTTAGTCAGTTTATATTTAAACTTAGCAGCTGACACAGTATTTTTGGGCTTTCCGGAAGATTATTAAGTAGTTTTGCACCAAGGTATTGGGGCTTATGCTCAAAAAGCTTTAGCCAGCGACCTTTAACTATCAGTTATGCTTTCCCCTTGTTTCATATGTGTGGACATCGGAATTATGGGAGGTTGTATTGCTGTTATGAATCTTAAGTAAAAGATTACAAACCATTACAGATGTTCTACTTTTAGAAGAACAAAATAGTTATAGAAAAGGACGATCCTGTACAGATGCTACCTTTACAGTTAAGCAGATAATAGAAAAAATAAGAGAATTTAATCTGGAAACGATTATGAAAAAGCGTTTTATCATATAATTAGGAAAAAATTGTGGGTAATCATGACTTGAAGAGGCTACCCAAATCATCTCATTAAAGTTCTAACATCCATATGTAAAGATACAGCAATCAGCATATATACTGGAAATGTAATCTATAGTAAATGGATACATACAAATCAAGGTGTAAGACAGGGTTGCAGTCTGTCTCCTATTTTATTCATAATTTATATAGATGATCTGATTAGAGAGTGGATGTTTAAGGTTAACGGAGGCACTCATCTTGCACCAAATTTTATTCTTAAGACGATGCTATTTGCGGATGACAAAATAATTATAAATAGAACTGAAGACGAGCTGAAAAGAGCAGTATATATTTTACATAAGTTATGTAAGAATTATAATTTCAAAATTTCCACAAAAAAAAAAACGATAGCGTTCCGAGGTAAAGACACTATTAGAACCGAAATAGTAGTTGATGATATTATCTTAGAGTAAGTTGCGGGTTTTTAATATTTGGGAACATATGTTAGTTATAAATATGAATATGATTTTAAAAATAAATTACCAATGTTTCAACAAATATGCGACATAATAAATAGAAGGATAAAAACTTAAACCAGAAAAGAAACACGGATGAAATTTTATAAAGTAATGGCTGTGCCTGCTTTTCTTTTTGGTTCTGAAACATGGACATTAACAAAAGCAGACAAAAACAAGATACAGGCTGCCGAAATGAGATTTTTAAGAGCAGTAAAGTGATGTACTCTTTTAGATAAAATTGCAAATTAAATAATGAGAGAATATTTAGAAATAAGTTCTTTAGAAGAAAAAGAA
The DNA here is from genome assembly GCA_030765055.1 of Mantis religiosa. Lineage (NCBI taxonomy): Eukaryota > Metazoa > Arthropoda > Insecta > Mantodea > Mantidae > Mantis > Mantis religiosa. The sequence continues at coordinate 56,059,689 of CM060960.1, read as the reverse complement.
TAAATTATAGAAATGAATGGAGAGAGCGTATTGAGAGAATGCCGAGAGATAGGATCCCAAGAAGAGTTATAAACTATAAACCTAGAGGAAAGAGACATCCGGGAAGACCACGAAAACGATGGTCAGACATGTTTTAAGCCCGAACAGTCAGCATTGCCTAGCCCTTGGCGTGAAGAAGATGTACAGAAAGTATTGTCTTAAAGTACTAGCAGCATTGTAAACTACCATTACGGTAGTTGTCTCATATGTATGTGAGAAACCCTAGTGCTTTACATAGAAAATCAGTCAGTTGGAGAATTGAACGTCATTCTGGCAGGTTGCCATCGTGGTTAAATGGTTAGAGCGAATGGAAGGAGACCGGGAATTCCATGGTTTAAATCCCGGCTGTGGCATTTAATGGTTTCGTCTAATTTTACATTTTCTATATACTTTCGTATATGACGATAAATCAATATTTTTATACAAAAAACAATTTTAAAAGAATTTCTATTTTACATAATACGAAATGTATATTGTCACCCAATTATCGGAAGGCATGGGTAGGGGGCAGGAGGATGTCAGGCCACACATTTATCTTGTAGCGCTAACATAAGGGATGGTTAGAAAAGTGTCACTAGGCACTGTAACGTCTCTTTCCCCTCCCGCTGACTTCTGGAACTACCAGGATATTTCATCTAACCCAGAACCTTCTAGATTAGCCAGTTGGTCCTATATAAGCGACGCGTTGGGCTGGAGGAGAGTTCAGTTCTTGGCGAGCAGCCGTGAAGAGCGCAGTGCTAGCGAACGGAGGGGAAGACTGCGTACGTGTGTCAGAGGAGTTATACGTAATTGTAAGTGTAGATTGGGCCTGTGACAAACGAACTGGTGGATTGTAATTGTGTGCGCTACGTAATTCTATGTAATCGTCAGGTGTTCCAACTGTAATCGGTGAAAATAAATAACATTTTGAATTTGTGTAATTGGAATTTTAATTCTACGAATCCACGAACTCACAATATTAAAGGCCACTGGAAGATTATTTTTACCCAGACAGGGCTAGTTTTTAACAATATTGAAATATAAATACATAAAAAAACTAAATGTTGCCAGAAATTTAAATTTGGTGTGATTATAGTATAAGGATGTGTGCATTTAACGACTGTATAATATTTACATTTAGTTCATACATCTCCTTGCAAAAGGGGCATAAGGCACTCTGTGTGTCCTGAAAAAAGTATGACACCCTATACTTCAGGTCCAGGTTCCTTGTAGGAGTTTAAAGGTATAAGAACCAATATTTTTCATAAATAACATAAAGCACAGTTTCATAATCTAAATCTAATAAAAAGCATACTTAATTTATACTATACACATGAAAAATTATTTAGTTGTGTTGAAAAAAGGTAATATTTTAAGGACTGAAATGTATTTTCCTTCCATTTTATAAACCATATGAATATAAAAGACTAATGTGTTCAGAGATGATCATCAAATAAGCACTAAAAATTGTGTATCAATATCTTTTACAGTTTTTGAGAAACAAGTGCCTGAAGTATGAAAAAATCAAGGTTTTGGGAAATCACGATCAACGATTAAGCACCATTTTCTTTAAATTCTACATAATCTCAGAACATGCCTGCTCCATATTCCTGCTCAGTTAGATTTTCTCCATCTCTTCCTTTACTTTTCTTACTTCTAGCTCTACTTTCAAGCAACTGAACTGTTCTTTTTGCCTCAGAGTTGACGCACATCTTTTTCTAGACATGCTGCCCTCATATTTTCACCAACCTTTATACCCATTTTTGTCATTACTTTGTGCCTACCACTGTACCCATCATTATAACAAATAATAATATCATATACACCATGTTTTAAAGTTTTTGGCCCAACGTTAACTGTTTTTGGAAATCTTTCCCATATTAGGTGAGAGTGCTGTACCTAGGGACATTTATACCAAGGGACATCTTAAGTTATAGTAACATCTGTGAAGTTAGAGAGCATAGACTCACATATTATGCTGGCTGCTCTGCAAGCTTCTCTCCAAATGTATTTGTAATGTTAATGACTGTTTCTTGAGCAGTGAACTGATCAGTATTTGCTTTTGCTGGTAGTTATAAATTTTCATACTGCTGGAGAACTTAAGTATTTTACAGGTAATATTGCAAGATATGTTAGTGAATGTATTTATTGAATGTTAAGAATATGTTTTAACGTGGGCAGGGTATTTGGCTCAATATTTGTACTTGATCTGCAAATATGAGCATATTCCAATGAAGGTGTATAAAATGTACCAGGGGACACACGTATATGATGTACCAAGGGACATTCATTCTGGGATTCTGCTTTTTTGTCTACTGAACTGCTTTCTTAGGTGAAGAAAATGCCATAAAGCAAAATGGAATCAACAGATCACCACCAGATAAAGATATAATGAAGGCAGTCATGAGGGATATTATTGAAATGAAGTTGTATCTTTGGGAATCCGCTGACAACCACAAGATTTCAAAATCTACCATAGTACATTTAGTTTGTAAAGCAAGGACTGTTTCTTCCAACACAAAGTTTACTTATCCTAATTTTTATGTAAAATGGATATTTTCCAAGGAAGAAGAAAATGGGGTTCATTATTTGAAAAAGGCTGCTTATCTGCATTATGGTTTGACAACCTATCAGACTAGGAAACCTGCTTATGAATATGCTAAGAGTAATGAGAAGGTTATACTATAATGGGAAGAAAATAAAATAAATGGGAGGAAAACGTAAAAAACTAATCATGAATGAGGAAGCAGAAGTCTGTTCTGTTGCTGCAGATCTTATTTGAAAATTACCAGCACCAGTGCCAGTTGGAGGCACTTCTTGTAGCAAAACTCTATTGCATTTTTCAGTAGAATATACTAACTTTAATTTAGGATACTGAAATATTGTTGGCAATTCATATATGCATGTGTTTTACTTTTCTATAAGTGAAGTAATCAGATATTGAAAGCATATCTTATTAGAGAATGTTGTGTCTTTTGGTAGAGCATGAATATGTACCTAGGGACAGCTTGCAGAATATTACAAATGTTGTTTCTAACACTCAATGTTGAACAAAATGTATGCAAATAATAGTCTACCTTTTGGCTAATAGCCAAATAGCTGTAAATTTAAATTTAATAAAGTGAAAAATTTATTTTAAAAACTGTCCCTAGGTACAGCACTCTCCCCTACATGATGAAAACTTTCATTTGTGTTTTGGATTCGAACATGCAAGCACTTTCTCAGTAATTTACCTTGAGAAAGTTCCCTAAATACTGGTTTAATTTCCAAAAGTACCTCTTCTGGAAGAGAGTGTTTGTTTCTTAGTAGGTTAGTTCAGAAATTTTAAGCTTTGGAAGTATGCTGAGTGAAATGTTCATGCAGAAGATGAGAAAATAGGCGTGTCATTGCGTCGCCATCTTTAATTTAATGGATTATAGGGCTTTAATACCAGCTGATGCCCTTTATTATATGTATATATATATAATTTAAAAGCTGAATAATTATATAACTTTTAACACTAAAAACAAAAATATCGAATTTTTGAAGCCCGTCGACCTCCCAGTATCTGTTTGTTTTTTCGATGTTTTGCAACGGGAGCCAGCGATATGCGTTTTAGCAGCAAAAGTAAACAAAAGGAAGAGAAAGAAATCCGCATACACAAACACGTACTTTTAAATTAACTCGTGTTTTATCGCCTACTGAGAGACGCCGCACGCGAAGACCGTTTTTTGTTCTTTTTCCTTTCTTGCAAGAGATCCTCTCTTAGCGATACCACTAGGTCGGTTTGGAAGGTTGCCTACTCGAAAGGGGAACTTTAGTAGTCTCTACATATACTCCAGGGAGGGGAAGCAGGAAAGTGAAAAGCTTCGTGTAACTTCAAACATTTAAAACTTATATTACTGCACTTCATATTTTAAAGTCAGGACGCTATTTCATAAAGGCACCACAACAAAAAGTAGTAATAAACCTTGAAGCTTTGTTCTTTCGTAAACTCACTTCACCATAGGGAAGAAATCACTGCCAACCTTACCAATCTCTAAACGTTTAATTCTTTCAAAAATATAAATAAAAATTCATACAAATCCTCTGCTAATTTCCACACGAAATACACCTAACACAGTTAAAATGTACAGAATTTTACATTCTTATCTGCGTATTTAAAGTAGGCAGAATTTCTTTTCTTAAGAGGGAGGGAATTTTTAATCTATACACTACTTAAAGACACTCTGTAGTTGTCAGGCAACTTTTGGCTACTATTTGAATGCAGAATTTAATTTTCAGTTTCTTAACAGCTAACACATAACTAAATATAACTTACACTCTTATTGCAGCAACATTTTCTCAGAATAATCAATCTAAAATGACATTTTATGCTAAAATGCAATATTACAAAATTGTCATAAAACTTTCCAAGTTTTCGCTTACTTACTTCTCGGGCAGCCAGTCAGGTGAAAACATGATTAGATATCATATCATGTCAGATAAACCCACCGCTACAGTCTCAATCCCAACTACCGGCAATCTATCCGGCAGAATCAGCAGAACTATCGCCAATACAACATCAGGACCATCCACAAGCCACCTCCGAAGATTAAACATCTGTTGACACCAGTGAAAGGAAAACTGGACTTCCAAGTTCCCGGAGTGTACCGCATATCCTGTGAATGTGGGACACCGTATATAGGACAAACCGGAAGGACCATCGCTCCTAGAACAGTCGTACATGAACGTAGCATTCGTTTAATGCAACCTGAGAAGCCTGGGCTGGCAGAGCATTGTTTTGATAATGACCATAGAGCCAATTTTCGGGAGACGACCATCTTGGCAAATTGCAACAGTTAATGGGAGCGTAGAATTAAGGAGACTTTGGCGACTGCCTCTGAAAGGAGCACACTTAATCGTGATGCTGTATTTCAGCTCAGCTCCTCTTGGAAACCGGCCTTAAAAATTGATATCCGTCGAATTAAGAAGCAAAGATCAATACAGCTTGATAATCAAGTTAAGTAGTTACGTTTCTCTGACACAATTTTCTATACTCACGCCATCTCCGGACCTGACATTTAAATTACTGAAAACAGTCTTTTGTTCAGTAATGCGAATTTTGATCGTGTTTTGTCTTTGTTTATAGTTGTGTTATATCCAGTGTTCCATTTGTGGTTATAACATTTTATAAATATCCTGATGATGGGAGAGATGCACACTCCCGAAACGTCGATATCTAATCATCTTTTCACCTGGGTGGCTGCCCGAGAAGAAAGGGAGCGTATTCGTCGCCAGGAAAAGCTTCAGGTCTTATTGTCCAAGTTTTCTGGTTACGGAAGTATTCAGCTGCCATTTTCTCTATAACTGTCAATTATTTTTACTGAACTCATATAAGCTTTAATACTTGTATTATTTACTAATTTCTACCAAAATTCCTTTCCCAAATTTTAAATTATCTGCCCCCAAAACGTCTAATGTAGGCGTGGGTTATTCGGATTTTCATTTGTTTTGAAGTATTACTTTTAACGTTTATGCTTTGACTACTTATATATACACGGTGTTCATTTTTTATCTGTGACATTTACCGCACAAAAATTGACGTCCTGAATAGCATCGCTAATGCAGCGAGTTCATATACGACTTCCCCAGCGGCTTGTTATCGTACTTGATGTGCTGAAAGCAGCTTTGAGGCCTCCCTCTACCGGAAGTAAATCTACTATTTGAGAGGTGGGTCTGCCCGCGTAATATTAAGGTGTTTAATTTCGCCTGGTGCGTAGATACGATAACTGTTAAAAAAACTATATACTGCTATGTACTGCACTGCAAAGCTAATTATGAAACCATAAAGGTATGCCATAAACGTAATGATAAGCCAATGAACACATATTTCACATTGAACATCTGTTTTTCTGTTATAATATACATATATTGTCGCGAAGCCGTTATCTACGATAGCACGGCTAATGTACACAAAGAGCCGGCAGATAAAGATAGCTGAGATAAAGCACTTGACGGCAAAGATTAAGTTACGCTTGTGGAAGGTGATAGAATATTCTGTTCCTTTATTATTCCGGAAATATCTCGAATTTATGAATGAGATATATAAGAGATTGTGACACGCCAGCGGGCAGTTGTAAAACGAGAGTAAGTCGCGAGAGGTAAGCAGAGAACAGCTGAGAGTGTTGTAACGAGAGCTGATATAAACTGAACGCTGTTTGATATTGTCATCGACCTTGGAAGATTTTGTTGTATTTGTGATGTAATGTTGTTACGTGAGATTTGAACAGTTTATTTCAACGGAATTAAAGAACATTTAGAATTTCGGTAAATTGGAATTTTAATTCTACGAACCTACAAAGTCACAATTGCTGTCAGGAGTGAGACATTACCACCACGGAGGCGGCATTTGAAAAGATTTTACAGGAAATGGAAGAAATGAGATGGCAAAGGACGTAACCGAGAAGATGGAAGAAATGCAACCGAATATTCTATCACCTTCCAGAAGCGTAGCTTAATCTATGCCGACAAGTCCTTTATCTCAGGTACCTATATTTGCCTGACCCTTGTGTACATTAGCCACGCTATCGTAGATAACGGCTTCGCGACAATGTGCATCTTGTAAACCTGTCACATAAAAATGGCCGCGCCGTGGCTCAGTGGTTAGACCACTTGCCTCTCACCAACGCCCAGCGTTCGATCCCAGGTGAGCGCAAAGTGAGATTTGTGGTGGTCAACTGGGGCTGGTTTTCTCCGGGATCTCCGGTTTCCCCCACCATCTCATTCCACTGGTGCTCCATCTTCATCTCATGTATCACCAGTGTCATCGCCTGCGATGCCACATGTAGTAAAATTGGGCGTTAAACACTACACATTATTATTAATGTCACATAAAATAGAAATATTTTAATTTGATCTTAATTCTTTTCTATGACCCACAGTTTCCTCTCAATGTAACTTCTTTACAAACCAGAAAATTAGCAGAAGATATTCTAGGAATGATAAATAATTTAGTGTTACAATATGTACAAAGATTTTATCCATGCCTAAACAAGAAAACATCGCTAGTACATAGTCCTATGTGTCCATTTTCTTATATTTCCTTTCTCTCTTCCCCTTAAACACTGCCTGTATTGCGAGAAGTTATGCTTGAGGCCCTTCTGTCATAACCTGATTTACTGCTTCTAGATTGGAACCAGTCACTTTATAGCGTCCAGTGTCTCTCTTTTTGCGAGTAACTAATCATGTATCTTGGAAATGTTGGATGTACCTATTGGTTTTAAAACACATGATACCACATTAATAGTCATCTCAATTAAGCGTGAGTATGCCAAAAATTATGTCGTATACTGATAAAGCGTAAGACCATTATGCTGCAAACAGAGGTATGTCAGTTTGACGGTATCTGAACACTTTTTGACAACATTATGCAACACTATCCAGCATTCAGACAGGTCACTTGGAGCGTAAACTCCTCTATGCAGCGGTTTAAAATATATTTATATGTAGCATCAATTTTAATGCCGGTACGAAAGTAGCATTCAACCATGAAGACGCGGTGCTCTGTGTTCATATCCAATGGAAGCTAGATGTTTTAGTTACCAGCACAGCCACATTCAGAGCGCTGTAATTTTCTACTGCTCCGCAAAAATTACTACTTCTACTCCATAGAGGACACAATGATTCCAAGATAGACTCAACAGTCATCTATGACGTCAATCTTGCTGTATCAGAGGGCGGGAAATAACGAATAAAAATGAATACTCTGTATAATATATGCTAAAATAAAAGAGTGTACATATTTTCCGTTTTGGAATTTTAGATTGTTGGAGTTTGCATCGTTACATCCAGTTTTTTCTCTTGCAGAATTTATATATTTCTGAAAGCACTCATGTGTATTACCATAACAGTCTCATTGAAATTTTATATAATTATTTAATTTTGAGCTATTTTAAAATATTAATTTTAAGGCCGTATTATAGTTGATATTTTAGAGCATTAAAGCTGGTAAACGAAAATTATAAGACTGGTTTGTGGTAGTTAAAGTAGCAGAATAGGACCGTCTAATATCTAATAAGACAAAACATGTTCGTTATATAAGTATGTTGAAAACAATTGAAAGTCACATTTTGACATTGGCAATACCCCTAAAAGAGATTTTGCAGCAAACTCTATCTACAAACTTGTACGGAAGTCTAGTAGAATGTTCCAGGAAGAAGATTTGGGCTGCACGATTCCGAAGCGTGCTTTATTATGGGTTCCCTGACTCACTAGTGAAGGATAACTACATCCCGGAATATCTTATACTCTTTTCCACCTCGCTCTTCATTTCATACTTAATGGCTGATTCAGTGTCCTAACTGTCGGTGAGGGTTTTAGTGCTAATGCCTAGGAATCTCCTCACTCTAAATCTTCATCCACCCGATTGGAGGTGGTTTCAGACAAGTCAAGGCCACCTATTCATGTCTACTCTTTAGGAAGTTATTCAGTTCGATTAATTACATAGATAGAGGAATAAGTGTTTGTAAGAATAGTTTGTACAAGAGTAGAGAACGGCAGGCTAAACCGACAAATTAGAGAGGCTAGCCAAGGGCAGATATTCATGTCTAGCCTTTAGGAAGTTATTCAGTTCGATTAATTACATAGATAGAGGAATAAGTGTTAGTAAGAATAGTTTATACAAGAGTAGAGAACGGCAGGTTGAACCCACAAATGAGAGATGCTAGGCAGGGTTAACCATAGAGTTCTAGGTTTTAGTATGTTATTGTTCAGTTGGATTAATTATATATACATAGAGGAATAAGTTCCAGGCAATGAATAATCTGGAAGGGGAACATTTGTTCGGGAGGACACAAGGCAGTTCATGTGTATAGTATCTGGGACCCTGCCCTGTGTTTAACTCCTCAGATCTTCTGCCCTATTATCCTCTCACCTCATCCCTGCTTCATAAGAACGATCAATCAGTGGCATAGGCACAAACGAGGCTGAGGGGCTGAATTTTTCATAGAAGCCTGTACAGAATAAATATCAACATTCGAGTGTAGCTTCTCGTATTCAACTGCAAAGCAAGATGGCGTTGAAATACAATTGGCCGCCGCTGTTGATTAAATTGCCTTTGGTGCTACTCGTTTTAAAACACACTTCGCATTGCAGAGATTACAGTCTCCGGAGCGACGTTGTCAAACAAAACATTTCCAAATGTAGGTCGTGAATGTAAAATTGCATTACCTCTTTTTGTTTGCATATACAGGGATGATTAAAAAAAGACAAAAAGTTGGCACTCCACGGCGGTAATGTTGCGGCAGAATTTTTAAAGCACGGCGGTTGCACCAGATTGGTACAAAGCTTACCCAAAAAGGTAGCGCCAGAGATTAAACAAAACTGTTGTAAGAGTTAATTTCACAAATGGAACAAACCCACTACTTTCCTTTAACTTCTCATGAATGTGTTATGTTTTAATTTTCGTCACTACATTGCGTTGCATGTTTGCTGGGAGCCTCGTGAAAAGAAAGGTTATGGTTAAACATTCAGTTAATCATTTCATGCTTTGAAAACAGCACACGTATGAGGTGACTGCATTATTTAGCACCGAACACCACAAAAATACATTCTGAGGAAGTAAAATCCTTTGTTTTCAAGCAAGGAGTACGTAACGCTATGGACTTCCAGTTTACATTAATTGCTTCGCAAAAGCCACAGTTTCATTTTATAACATCCCAGCTTCCAACTTGCAAGACAAAGCTACAATAGTCTTCTACTTTCTGAAGCCCTTTTCTTGCTTCTCAAAGCTCCCTTGGGGCTCCTACTAACCAAACCGACATTTTATGTTATCTTAAAACGTGTCTTTCTCGAATTTTTTCTCTGTCTCATACAAACCTTGCATAGTATCTTGAACATAATTTTTTTATTTATCCAGATCTATTGAACCCTATTTTACACAGTGGTATATTAGGGTTAGAGTTGATACAAAATATATACAATTTTAACAATATATATTAAATACTAGAAGGAAGATATTAAGTTTTAATCTGATGCATATTAATTTAAACTATTTCAGACGTTTAAACACTGAGTTTACAAACATCATGAAGTACTTATACTGTTGTGGCTTCATTAGCAAAGATGTGAGCGGAGCAGAAAATTCAGTTCCTAGAGAGTCTAGCTTGAATATTAATTCTTGTCTTTCTCTCCAGAAAATGGGACAAGAGAAAAGGATATGAACCACAGTTTGAAATCATTCACCACACATGCACTCGGAGTTGGATGTTAAGTGAAAGCTTGATAAGTATTCACCAAATTTACCATGTCCACTTATAAATTGTGTAAAAAAATTGGTACAAGAGTTTCACATTTTCCACTGTCATATACACCAGGGAAAAATAATGTTTTTGTTAAACTTCCATTTGGAGTTGTTAGCCATTGTTGGTTCCATTCTTCAAGAATATGTTGATGTATTACTCTCCTTACATTAGAAATAAGGCATAAAGAGTATGTCACAGGAAGATTGGATTCAGCAGCCTTCTTAGCCAAGCAATCAGCTCTCTCGTTACCTAAAATTCCACTGTGTCCTTTAAGCCATCCCATGCAAATATGTCCTGGATGGGTTTGAAGCAAGCTTCTGATTTCATGTGCTAATGAATTTAAATTGTATTTATCATTAATAGCGAGTAGAGCTGATTGTGAATCACTAAGAATACGGGCACTGTTCCCATTAATTAATCTTGAACGTAATTTCCTACGCCTTGAAACTTCAATCGTGAAATCTTGACAATCCTACCAGGCGCTGCTGTGGAAAATTGGCTAAACTAAATTCGCAAAATGAGCATCACAAAAACGGATTTTTCTAATACTGGTTTTACATAAGCTTGCTCCGTATCTCTTAACGGTCACGCGATCTAATCACCTCTCATTGGCTGCCATTGCAGTATAGACTGTTGTGCGGTAAATATTACTTCGTTATTTAACATGGTGATATATCTTTATACGTTGGAAGGGAATTGTCAAATTTATATTTTCGTAACACTTTGAAGTAAATATATTACGCAAAAGAGCTAAATCATCAGAAATGCGTGTTAAACCTTAAACGAAGTAAAGAGGAGGATCCTTTGCTCTCAAGCACATGGCACGATAGCACGTGATTTAGCGATAGTGATGACATTTGTTTATGACTTTTATCACTGACCTTGGTTTGAACTGGATTAGTCATATATCGCCATTCGAAGGTGTGTTGTGCCGAGTGCGGGAGCTAAATTATTTTATTGGTCGTTTACTGGGCGTGTACTTATTATATGTATAATGACAGAGTCTACCGCCACTTTTTCGCTGAAGCATCTCAAGGGAAAACCTTTACAAAGCGGAGAAAAAGAATTGTGGTGCATGTGTTTAATGCACTCACAGAGAAGAATCCGTCTTTGTCAGTGAGAGAAGTCGAACAGCTGTACTCTGAACTTACAGGTGTGAGTGTTAGATGCGTAGGAACATCGCTACAAAAAATTCAAACAGAAAACCTTCCACGCCAGGGGCGATATTGCTGTGCAGCGAAGACGTTATTTAAGGACAATCAGACTGTACCGGAGTACAAGTCGCAAAATATACTACCTTGATGAGACTTGGGTGAATGAAGGACACACGACAAGTATGGCGTGACACGACTTTTAAGACTGAAGGACAAGCATTTTTGTAAGGTAAGGTACGCTCCTGGGTGCAACAGTTCAATGAAGGAAGAAAATCGTATGAAAACCAACCAAGACTGTTGAGTGAGGCATGTGGTGATGGTACCATGGATGTGTCTAATGTACGTTCCTGGGTACGACAGCTCAATGAAGGAAGAACATCGTGTGAAAACAAACCAAGACATTTGAGTGAGAGACTTGGCGTACATTTCTCTCTCTCTCTCTCTCTCTCTCTCTCTCTCTCTCTCTCTCTCTCTCTCTCTCTCTCTCTCTCTCTCTCTCTCTCTCTCTCTCTCTCTCTCTCTCTCTCTCTTTTTGGTAATTTATACCCTCCAACGTTGTCATATCGGTCGATGAATGAAATTGATGAAATGATGTTCAAATGAGTCCGGAGTCCATGGAGCTTAGTTACCCGACATTCGTCGGGAAAACGCCGGAAAAAACTTTAACACAGGAAGCTCACCCTGACCGAGATTTGAACTCGGGACCCTTTGAACGTTAGGCAGACAGGCTACCATCTACGCTACCGAGGCAGGCCATGTGTTGATTGTACCATGGGTTTGTCTAATGTGGGTTCCTGGGTGCCATAGTTCAATGAAGACAGGTCACTCTTTGCATTTTCAGATCTTCATGCAGGATTGTGTGCACATATCCCACGGAAATGCCAATTTTGGAGGTAATGTCTGAAAATGCTTAATCGGCGATCCTCCAAAACAACGTTCTCCACTCGCTAGATCATGTCGTCAGACCAGCTGGTGCGAGTCCGTCACTGTTTTGGTTTGTTGTGAAACGATGTTCCTGATAGATGAGTGTCTGGTAACTCTAAGTTCCATGTATTCCGTACTCATTTGAACCACTTTTCATTCATCGTGCGTAGTGACGTAACGTTGGATTGGATTGTTAGGAGGGGATTCAGCACCTCGATCAGATTGATCTTTTGTACATATGCCCCAAATGGGCACCACAGGAGGGAAGATGACGCGAGAGGATACAGAAAGGCGACCGACTCCAAGGAATCGCCATAGTACAGAGGGCAAGTTCGCTACACTTTACCAAAGAGAAACTCCCCGACGGTGGGTTTAGGACAATTGCTGTCCCACCTGCCGTGGCTCCGAAACAGTCACGAGGCCGGAGGCCACTTCCCTATAGTGGAGTACTCCAGGCCGACTTGCACAACCGGTATTTCGCCAGCCGCGCTTCTGATCCGGACCGCTAGGCCGGTTTGGAGACCAAAGTCCATTCCGCTGGAGGGGAAAGCCCTTTTCTCAGAGTGTAATGTGTCTAAGTGAGTTGGTAGAATCAAAGGCCTTGTTTGCAGAAATTTAAAACACTGTTAATTACAGTGAACAGAAGCTTTGTACAAACTTTTCAACAGCAAAAAGACGTGACATTGATAAAGAGCAGTCTTCAAAGTCGTCTCGTTATTCCGCCACAAAAGTGTAGTGTTTAACGCCCACTTCTACTACATAGGCACCGCAGACGGTGACACTGATGGTACATGAGATGAAGGAACACTGGTGGAATGAGATGACGGGGGAAACCGGAGATCCTGGAGGAAACTCGCCCCAGTGCCGTGTTGTCCACCACTAATCTCACTTTGCGGTCGCCTGGGATCGAACCCGGGCCACCACCCGTAGGGGAGGGGATCCGTCCCCTTCAGCTGCAGTGGTGCGGGCGCTCTGAACCCTTAGCACTCGTGGTACCTTTGACGTTACTAGAGGAACCTCGGGCCGAACTTGTGAGCCCCTCCTTCGGGAGTTGTTCGGATTGGGATGGTGTCGAGTGTGCAGTGGTTGCCGATACCCGTGGGAATCGGGTACGTCTAAGGACGGGGTTAAGGGAAGTCATTAATTCTCCCGGGTAGTAGCCTGCAAAGCTAGCAGAAGGTGTGCTAGATCGCCGAGGTCATATCGGTAGCCTTCACCTTTGGTTTTGGCGCGCGTAAGTGGCGCATCCACTTCCATCCCGTCTTGTGTCCTTGAACCAGATGGGGGGGCAGTTTGTAACCCAGGTCTTGTCCTTGCAAAGCCCCACGGAGGACGCCGAGCGCCCTTTGGGACAACTCGGATAACTCCCTGGTGGAAAGAGGCCCGGGTCTTTTTCCTACGGGTTCAAGGCTAATTGGAGTAGAACCTCTGGACTCAACAAAAAACCGGGCCACCTTGTTGAGAGCCAAGCGGTTTAACCACTTAGCCACGGCGCGGCCTATTCCACCATACGTAAACAAACAAAGGTTTCCACTGCGGTATATCACACAAATCAACTCCACTGCACAACAGCAACTGACTGCTTAACACACATACAAACACACGCACGCACACACACAGACACACACACACACACACACACACACACAAGGTACTGACAGTCTATATTCAGCCCGAAGATTTTTGCTGCGTGGCCCCCCCCCCCCCCAGGATTGGGTTTTATCGTACGAACGATTTTCTTTTATGTGGATGGTTAAGGATGGATTTTTATAGTATTACAATGGAAGAAAGACTTGAGATAGTATATTACTCCTCAAGGAAGACAGGATACTATGCCGGATGCACCCTGGTGATGAAGTAGATTAAATTTGACTTATTTGGGTAATTTTTAGGTCACCCTACCCTTGGTTATATTATAGGAGCTCAACTTTTGCTACTGGTGAGTTTTCTCCATGGTTACCTTGCTTCCCACAATTTTCCGCTATTTATAACTCCCAGTCATTGGTCAGGGATGCAGTAGACCATTCGATAACAATTGCGACGGCAGCGGAAATGCAGAAAATTCCAGGCTTCTCTCTATCTTTCTCTCTCTCTCTTTCTCGGCAAGGGTCCAGCTTTGAGCGCCACACACTCTCTTTCCTTTCTACCCACGAGCGCCTGGTACTGCCTTGTCGCAGCTCCAACACTACAATGCGATCGGAGATATCATCCAGCCATGCACCGCCCCCACTCCGCTACACTTCTGTCCTGAAAGCAGTCAGATGAGATGAAATGAAAATGGAGATGAAATGGCTAGACAGTAGCTACCGGTAGTGCAAGACAAACTGGACTTCCAATTTCCGGGAGTGTACCGCATTCCCTGTGAATGTGGGACACCGTATAGGTATAGGAGAAACAGGAAGGACCATCGCTACCAGAATAATCGAACACGAAGTAGAGCATTGTTTTGATAACGACCATTGAGCCAATTTTCGGGAGACGACCATGTTGGCAATAAGCAACAGTTACTGTGAGAGGAGAATTAAGGAGGCTTTGACCATTACCTCCGAACGGAGCACGCTTAATCGTGATGACGGATTTCATTTCAGCTCCTCTTGGAAACCGGCCTTAAAAATGTAAATCCGTCGATTTAAGAAGCACATATCAATACAGCTCGATAATCAAGATAAGTAGTTACGTTTCTTTGACCCAATTAATTTTCTATACTCACGCCATCTCCTGACCTGGCATTCAATTTGCTGAAAAGTCTTTTGTTCAGTAATGCGAATTATGATAATGTTTTGTCTTTGTTAATAATTGTGTTATATTCAGTGCTTCATTTGTGGTTATAATATTTAATAAATATCCTGATGATGGGAGAGGTCCACACTCCCGAAACGTCGATTTCTAATCGTCTTTTCACCTGGCTTGCCGCCCGAGAAGAAAATGAGCATATTCGTCGCCAGGAAAGCTTCAGGTCTTATTTAAAAAACTTCTAATCACCCTACGTTGTCATGGTTACACCATTACCTACCTTACATTATTTCTTTATTTTATTACACAAAACATGAAGTATCTAAAATAACTGCTACAGGTAATTTTGCCAAGGGAATCGAACCCGGACCTCTGGAATGCTTGCCAACGACGCATCCAACTGAGCCATCCCGCTCGGTTAACTTTGGAGGTTTCGTATTATTGTGAAAGGTGAATGTCTGGTAACTCTAAGCGCTATGGGCCATTGACTCATTTGAACATCATTTCATTCATCGTCCGATATGACATAACGTTGGAGTTTTTCCTTATCCTGAAAGATGAATGTCTGGTAACTTTAAACTCTATGTACCCTGGACTCATTCGAATATTATCTCATTCATTGCCCGATATGACATAACGTTCAAGGTTTTCCCTTATCCTGAAAGATGAATGGCTGGTCACTCTAAGCTCTATGGACCATGGACTCATTTGAACATCTTTTCATTCATCGTCCGATATGACCACGTTGGAGGTTTTCCTTATCCTGAAAGATGAATGTCTGGTAACTTTAAACTCTATGGGCCATGGACTCATTCGAATATTATCTCATTCATTGCCCGATATGACATAACGTTCAAGGTTTTCCCTTATCCTGAAAGATGAATGGCTGGTCACTCTAAGCTCTATGGACCATGGACTCATTTGAACATCATTTCATTCATTTTCCGATATGGCATAACGTTGGAGGTTTTCCCTTATCCTGAAAGACGAATGTCTGGTCATTCTAAACTCTATGGACCATGGAGTCATGTGAACATCATTTCATTTATCGTCCGATTTGACAACGTTGGAGGTTTTCCCTTATCCTGAAAGACGAATGTCTGGTCTTTCTAAACTCTATGGACCATGGAGTCATGTGAACATCATTTCATTCATCGTCCGATTTGACAACGTTGGAGGTTTTCCCTTATCCTGAAAGATGAATGGCTGGTCACTCTAAGCTCTATGGACCATGGACTCATTTGAACATCATTTCATTCATTTTACGATATGGCATAACGTTGGAGGTTTTCCCTTATCCTGAAAGACGAATATCTGGTCATTCTAAACTCTATGGACCATGGAGTCATGTGAACATCATTTCATTCATCGTCCGATTTGACAACGTTGGAGGTTTTCCCTTATCCTGAAAGACGAATGTCTGGTCACTCTAAACTCTATGGACATTGGAGTCATGTGAACATCATTGCATTTATGGTCCGATTTGACAACATTGGAAGTTTTCCCTTATTCTGAAAGATGAATGTCTGGTCACTCTAAACTTTATAGACCATGGAGTCACTTGAACATCATTTCATTCATCGTCCGATATGACAAAGTTGGAGGATTTCCCTTATGCTGAAAGATGAATGTCTGGTCACCCTAAACCCTATGTAAACCTGTACTCATTTGAACATCATTGCATTCATTGTTCGGTATGACCTAACGCTGGAGATTTTCCCTTATCCTGAAAGATGAATGTCTGGTAACTCTAATCTCTGTGTACCCTGTTCTCATTTGAACGTCAGTTCATTCATCGTCCAATGTAACTTAATGTTGGAGGACAGAAATTTAAAAAAAATAAAGTGCGTTTCTGTTTTAGAAAAGGGTATTTCTCAAGGGTTTGTAGAACATTCTGGACCATTCGCCGCTGATTGATTGTTATCAAATACACCTTTGAACTTTGATCATGTTACCCGTAACACGAGTAATAATGTGTAAGTAAAGCTGGAGAGAAAGACCTGAAGGAAATATTACTGTCTTCAGAGATAACACGTAACCTTTTTTTCTCACTGAGATCTTTGGATGATATAGCATCTTTGGCTTAAAAGCCATTGGATGCAAGACCCTCGCTTTTGAAACCCTCTTGAGTCCAAGATTTATGCGATAGGGATCCGCGAATTTTCGACCAAGTTTTATATGTAGGAAAAAAAAGACACGGAAAGAGGAAGAAGAAGAAGAAAAAGATGGGGTGGAGAAAGGAAGAACCGTACCACATAAAGTGTTCTGGTGTTGAAGAAATGAGAACAGATAATTCCGCACATTTTGCTATCCCGTGTCCCACTTTTAAAATGACGTCACTTAAATCACGCTCTTTTAAGTTAAGAGACAAAGCTGTTATTCTGAAGTAGTTTAAAGTGATTCATGTGAAACTGCATTCAAGACTCCCACGGGATCGATACACTTGCTGCTTCTTGGAAAAGAAGCAAACATCACCAGGTTAACAAATGACGATCCCACAACCACTTATGTAGATTGTTCTGATAAACTAAATAGACCACGCTGTAATGAGGATAATACCAGAGTGTATCTTTGGAGCAGAGGTAGTAGTTGTGAGCAACAAAGCTGCATTGAAAACATACACAAGTTACGTAAAATCTTTAGAAAATTCCTAAGTCCACAAGTCATAAGTGAAGAATGCAGGCTTAAAAATACAAAATATATACAGAAATGCATAGTTCTATTACGAAACGAAAGTAAAAAGTTTATGGGCATATTAAGCTTAATGTGAAACCAACACGCCTTAGTAGTTTCATTGTTGGTACAGATGAATTTTTTATCTTGAAAAGTGTAGAGCGATGCGTAGTGGTATCTGGACGAGTCCACTTCAGAACTTTTGCAACTTGTGGGGAGGGCGGGTTAGCTGGGTATCAGTTGCGAGCAAGTAAACAAGTGCAGAGCTACTGAGTGATACTACACCTTGTTTCAAAAAGTGCGTGTTTCCTGGTTCCAAGAGAGCATTTAGAAATGGCGCCTCCTAGCAGCCAATTAGGAAATAAAGTGCTACATTCTCAAACACGAGAACTAATAAGCAATCTGTATACAGTTTGGTTAATTGATGGAAATTAATAATTTCTCCACACTAGCCGTACATAGATATATGTCAACTTGAAAAATTCAATGCCATGGCCGGGATTTCAACCACGGATCTCCTGGTTTCCGTCCAGTCGCTCTTAACCTTTGAGCTACCATGGCCAACGTGCCGTCCTGACAGTAAATTCTCCAGTTGACTCATATATTTTCCCGGTAGACCACTAGGGGCTCTCGCATCCGAGATATACCGTTTGTGGCTACTTACTTTCGTAAGTACTTGAGTCCCAGGCTTCATCATTTAACTTTTATTATTTTAGTTCATTGATGGAAATTAATAATTTCTCCACACTAGCCGTATATAGGCTAAGATTTTTTATGGATAGAGTCAACAAGAAAAATTCAATGCCATGGCCGGGATTTGAACCATGGATCTCCTGGTTTCCGTCCAGGGACTTAAGTACTCACGATAGTAAGTCGCCACAAACGGTGTATCTCGGATGCGAGAGCCCTAGTGGTCTACCGGGGAAATATACGAGTCAACTAGAGAATTTAATGTCAGAACGGCACGTTGGCCATGGTAGCTCAAAGGTTAAGAGCGACTGGATGGAAACCAGGAGATCCGTGGATCAAATCCCGGCCATGGCATTGAATTTTTCATGTTGACCCTATCCATAAAAAATATGTATACAGTTATGAAAAAGGAACAAGGGTCTGGGTCTGCTCAGAAATTCTGGAAAAGGCTGTCAGCGGCAACAGGTGTGTCTGTAAGCAGTTAGGATAATTATTAGGGAAACAAGAACCATTGAATCTGGTGCAATGACGTCGTTTTCTACCCCAGGTAAACAAAAATCTGGAACATGTACAAAATCTAATTTGGATGTCTTTAATGAAGAAGTAGTTAGGCGAACTGTCAAGAACTTTTACATCACAGAAAAAGAACGACCAACTCCGAATAGAGTACTTATGAAGGTTCAAAATTCCATTGACTTCCAAGGCAGTGTCTCAACATTAAGAAAAGTTCTTCTGAAGCTAGTATTTAGATGGAATAAAAGCTAACGCAACAGACTAAGTTTAATGGAACATCTTAACTTAGGGCAAAACGATTTAAATATCTCCGAGATATTAAAAGATACCGCAATGAAGGTCGCAATATAGTTTATATTGATGAGACTTACATCAATACAGCACACACAACGCCACGCCATATGCCTGGGGTGATAACTATGACTCTTTACACCAATGTCGAAAGGCCAGCAGTTGGTAATCGTGCATGCTGGAGGAGAACTGGGTTTTGTTCCAAATGCCTATGTACGATTTAAGGTCCAACAAAAGCGCGGAGATTACCACAACAATATGAATTATAGCAATTACCAAAAATGGATTCAAGAAGAGCTTATTCCTCACCTGGCTCCTAGATCTGTTCTAGTTATAGATAACGCCCCATATCACAACGTGCAAATTGAAAAACATCCAAATTCACGCTCTAGAAGAGATCAAATGATATCCTGACTACAGAGACACATGACTGAAGATGGGTTCAAAAACACTAATTTTTCAAACCTAAGAAACCCTGAAATTTATATGAATATTCTACCCCTAAAACCAGCACCTTTTTATAAAATAGATAAAATACACGAGGGGCACAGTCATACTGTCTTACCATGCGGAATTGAACCCATAGAAATAATATGGGCTACACTAAAATACTGGGTTTCCAAACATAAAGTTTTTTTTAAAAAATGGATGATATAATTCAACTTACAGAAGAAAAAATGAAATCAATAACAGTAGAAGAATGACAAAAAGCATGCAAACATGTAAGGAAACTCGAAGTGGATTATATGAGAACCGAGGGACCTCTAGATGCAGGAGAGGAGTTAGTTATTCACTTAAATGGTGACAGTGGTGATAGTGACAGTGAATAGGAAGAAAATGGTGCAGCTGAACATCAGTATGAAGAGGATGAGGATCGGCCAGCACACCACCAACAGGCAGAGGATGAAGACGACGAATCCCCATTTGGTATCAGCGGAGTTGTTGCCTTAATTTAGAGGAGGCTACGCAGATCTTTGAGAATGAGCTTTGGCTTGTAAAAGATAAGCTTAGTTTTTAGTCAACCTGTGCAGCGTACTCCCCTCTTGTAATACTACGCGTCTGACGCATTGTGGCGAGAGGTGCCTAACCCCACCACATTTATTACTCGTCCCTACCACGCAGGATTCCTGTCAAGATAACATAATACATCTGTACTCCTGGTTCCTGTGTGTGAGGACCAGTCAAGTTCAGATATGTTCAGTATCGCCTACCGCTACAATGGAGGTTACACCCGAGGAACCATATGTGGCTTTGAAATTCTGCTTTCGTCTGAACAAAGCTTCAGCTGAGGCCTATGCAATGTTTCAGGAGGCCTATGGAGAGTCTGTTCTTCCCAACATCACAGCTCGAAGGTGGTTTAAGATGTTTAAAGAGGGGAGACAATTTCAAAGGAAGGTGGACACGGTGCTCCAGTTACTGCTCTTACGGAAGAAAACAACACTGCTGCTGCCATTGTGAGAGAGGATTGACGAATTGCCTTAAGACCCCTTTCTGTAATACAGAACATTTCATTGGGTGCCACCCACACGTCGGTGACCGAAACATTACACATGAGATGCGTTTGTGCATGAGACTGTTGATTCCCGAATAAACGGACATTCGCATGAAGTTCTACATGCAGTTGAAGTGGATGTTAGAAGAAGATCCGGAGTTTCTTTCAAACATAATCACTGCTGACGAAACTTGACTACATCATTTTGATCCAAACAGCAAGCAGCAAAGCTCAGTGTGGAAATCTCCGTCATCACCAACCCCCAAAAAGCAAAAGTAGTTGCTTCTGCTGGGAAAGTTATGGTCATCTCATTCTTTGATATTCGTGGAATGATTTATCAGCGTGTTGTACCTGCACACACATCAGTAACTGGACAATACTACAGAGATGTTCTGAATATATTGCCAGTCCATATCAAGCGCAAAAGACCACATTTCCAAAAAGCAGGCTGTATGCTGCACCACGATAATGCGCGGATGGAAGTGGATACGCCATTTGCGCGCGTCAACCATGCAGAGAAGACTATCGAATAACTTCGGTGGGGCCACCTGGTGAACTAGTACACCTTCTACTAGCTCTGAAGGCTAGTATCCGGGACTTCTTAGGCAACCCTCTACCTCCTCCGGGCGGCCGAGGCCTGGTCGGAGGTACCAATTTCCCGCGTGTGTGGAGAACACACTGCCCCCTCGAGTCCAACCCAGTTCAAACAACACCCCGACGGGAGGGCCTCGACAGTTCAGCCCGAGGTTCCTCTACTACCGTAAGAGGACTACGAGTGCTAAGGATCCTCAGCGCCCGTATCGCGGCAGCTGAAGAGGACGGATCGCTTCCCCTACGGAAACGATGCTCGGTTATTACCAGAGGTTCTATTCCCATTAGACCTAGTCCCTTAGGACCAAGGACCCGGGCCTCCTTCAACAAGGGAGTTACCCAGCTGTCCGAAAAAGGTCGCCCGGCGCCGCCGTGGGGCTTTCCATAGGGCAAGACCTAGAGATTAACAAGCACCTCCCCACATCTGGTCCTGTGGACTAAAGACGAGATGGAAGTGGATACGGCACTTACGCGCGCCAACTCCAAAATGGGAAGGCTACCGATATGACCTCGGTGGGGCCGCCTGGTGATCTAGCACACCTTCTATTAGCTATGCTGGCTAGTACGCGGGTCCCCTCCAGTCCAATCCAATCCGAAAAAATCTCTATCAGGGAGGGGCTCGACAGTTCAGCCCGAGGTTCCTCTACTACCGTAAGAGGACTACGAGTGCTAAGGATCCTCAGCGCCCGTATCGCGGCAGCTGAAAGGGACGGATCTGCTCCCCTACGGGGAGGGAACACACACACACACACACACACACACACACACACACACACACACACACACACACACACATGCACAAGCTACTGAAAGGCTGTGTTCGGTCAGAAGATTTTTGCGGTTTGCCCACCCAGGTTTTGGGTTTTACAGCGGGAAAGATTTTATTTTATTTGGATGGTTAAGGATGGAAGTTTTAAGATTTAGAATGGATGAAAACTTGAGGTAGTAGATTACTGCTCAGAAGGACGACAGGATGCTATGCCTAGTACACCGTGGCGATGAAGTAGATTAGATTTAGCTTTAGCTAGAATAATTTTGAGGGTAAACAGCTCTTGGTTGGATTATTTAAGTGCTCAGATTTTCCTGCTGGTGGATTTGCTCCGTTGTGACATTGGATATCCGCAAGCCATCCGGTTCAGATCCGGCCGGTATTTGAACCATGGTTTATCTGGTATGTGAGGGCCCCTCGTGGCATACCGGGGAAATATATGAGTCAAATTGAGAATTTAACCTCAGGACAGCACGTTGGCCATGGTAGCTGAAAGGTTAAGAGCGACTGGATGGAAACCAGAAGATCCGTGTTTCAAATCCCCTTGGCATTGAAATTTTCATGTTGACTCTATCTATCAAAAACCTTAGTGTATATACGGCTAATGTGCACAAATGATTAATTTCCATCAATTAACTAAAATAAAGAGTTAAATAATGAAGCCTGGGGCTTAAGTACTTACGATAGTAAGTCGCCACAAACGGTGTATCTCTGATGAGAGAGCCCCTAGTGGTTTATTGGGAAAATATTTGAGTCAAATGGAGAATTTAATGTCAGGACGGCACGTTGGCCGTAGCAGCTAAAAGGGTAAGAGCGCCTGGACGGAAACCAGGAGGTCCGTGTTTCAAATCCCGGGCGTCGCATTGAATTTTTCATGTTGAATGTATGAAAAACCTTAGTCTATGTACGGCTAGTGTGAAGAAATGGTTAGTTTCCATCAGTTAATTAAATTTTTAAAATACGTGTTTGATTTACAGTTTGATTTCAGCTTCCCCTTGACAGACTTGTAATTCGATGTAAATAGCAGATGATTATGTCTAGAAACTAATTATATATTCTAACTCTATACTTATTATCATGGGCTGTTGGAGTTTGTCGCCTTTTGTTTCTTCATTATACCATAACATCTCTCATTTAGAAAAACGTTAATTGAATAATAATATACGTGGAGCACTCGTTAGCCATTTTAAGGTAGATGGAAAATTAAGGGAAGTAACAGATCTGAGGCTTTACTATAAGATTGTAAAGTATTAAAGCACGAAAGGCTAACCTTACTTAATTGTGTTGAGTTTTAAAAATCTGAAACACTACTTGATTATTAAAATAATTAAAACGGAGGATTAGAATGACTTCAAATTTTGTCCCTGTCTCGGTTTTGTCAAGGGATGGAACCTCCTCACTGTAAACATTTCGGTATTCTAGATATGCGTCGGTAGTGATATGCCATCGATATTTTTTCGGTAGTTTAAACATTTCATGTTTTGTATTATTGAAAGTGTTTGTCTTTATAGCGTTATTCCAGGTAAGTAAATGCCGGTGGCCTGTGCCTTTTTCCATAGGTATACTGCACAAGAACATTACCGTTATCGGCTGCGCGTGTAAACAAATTTTGGCAGGTCAACCTGACAATGGCAACCGCCTCACTCCAGAGAAACAAAACAGTCGCTTTATATTACACCGTGACCTTGTGTCTGCATATATTTCCAAGTAAATCCTTCACTGGTTCGCGGAGTGCGACGTTACGTTGTTTTCTACGTTTGCAAATTTGATGGCAGTGCTGTACCTTTGACGTCATTTATACTCTGAGTCCACCTAACTTGTATCGCACGTGCATCGCTATGGGTACACACATCCAAATTAAACTTTAACAGAATTTTTCTCCTACAGAAAAGAGCTATCAGATACCTGGCAAAAATAACACGTACGAGTTCATGCAGGCCGTATTTCCTGCACATTTATTCTGCGAACAATACTTTTTGTACATAACAAGAATATAACCTCCACAGATTCCGATGTCCACACATATGAAACAAGGGGAAATAATAACTATATACTTAAAGGTCACAGGCGAAAACGTTTTGAACATAGGCCCCAATACTTTGGTCCAAAACTACTTAATAAGCTCCCGGAAAGTCCAAAAAGTACTCTGTCAGCTGCTAAGTTTAAATCTAAACTGACTAAATTCTTGTTAAGCAGAGCCTATTACAGTGTAGATGTGTCCATGATTTTGAATAATTATGTTCTGTTTGTATGTATGTATGTATGTATGTATGTATGTATGTATGTATGTATGTATGTATGTATGTATGTATGTATGTATGTATGTATGTATGTATGTATGTATGTATGTATGTATGTATGTATGTATGTATGTATGTATGTATGTATGTGTGTGTGTATGTGTGTGTATGTATGTATGTATGTATGTATGTATGTATGTATGTATGTATGTATGTATGTATGTATGTATGTATGTATGTATGTATGTATGTATGTATGTATGTATGTATGTATGTATGTATGTATGTATGTATGTATGTATGTATGTATGTATGTATGTATGTATGTATGTATGTATGTATGTATGTATGTATGTATGTATGTATGTATGTATGTATGTATGTATGTATGTATGTATGTATGTATGTATGTATGTATGTATGTATGTATGTATGTATGTATGTATGTATGTATGTATGTATGTATGTATGTATGTATGTATGTATGTATGTATGTATGTATGTATGTATGTATGTATGTATGTATGTATGTATGTATGTATGTATGTATGTATGTATGTATGTATGTATGTATGTATGTATGTATGTATGTATGTATGTATGTATGTATGTATGTATGTATGTATGTATGTATGTATGTATGTATGTATGTATGTATGTATGTATGTATGTATGTATGTATGTATGTATGTATGTATGTATGTATGTATGTATGTATGTATGTATGTATGTATGTATGTATGTATGTATGTATGTATGTATGTATGTATGTATGTATGTATGTATGTATGTATGTATGTATGTATGTATGTATGTATGTATGTATGTATGTATGTATGTATGTATGTGTGTGCGTGTGTGCTTGTGTGAGAGAGAGAGAGAGAGAAGGTGAATGTCAATTTTTTTTAACATTTCTAATCGTTTACTTTTAGGAGAGAGTATGTATTACAAATGACATTGCTTAGTTGTGTTCAAACACTGCATTTAGTTGCAATAAACATGAAAATGAAGCAGTAGTTAGCAAGTAGGTTGTAATACACCTAGCGTGCGTTTTCTGTGAATGAGTGAATGACTGCAATTAACAGCTTTAAATTTCTTTAAGTTTCCGACACATCTGAACTTGTTATTAGGAAAGAAAGAGGCAGTACCTAGGAAGTGACGGTGATTCTATCCCTAACACTCAAATGAAGTGAGAGGACAGTAGGATCGATTCCTAGTGGCGGTGTGGCAAACTATCAATAAAAATACTCCCAGACTTCCACGTATTTAGCATGATAAAAAGCATTATTTTAAGCTAGGAATCTATTAACAATTTCTATCAATATATCTACTTATATGGTCACAATTGCTTACTTGTGAGAGTGCTTTCGTGTGGTGTCTTTAATAAGTTGGGGGTCACCTAAATTATAGTCTCTTACCACTCACTTTAATTCAGTCCAGACCAGCTACATTGCTTTGCTTCACACAACAATGAGGTAGACGTATGACTATATATATAAGCATGAGCGTATCTACCAGGGCAATCCACAAAGTGTGAAGACTGACCCCTCCCCCTCTGATGACCAGGGAGTTACCGAGTTGTTCCGAAAGGGCGCCCAGCTCCTCCGTGGGGCTTTAGGTAAGTCAAGACCTAGAGACTAACAACCCTCCCCCCCATCTGGTCCTGTGGACTCAAGACGGGATAGAAGTGAATAAGCCACTTACGTGCACCAACCCCAAAGGGGAAGGCTATCGATTAAACCTCGGTAGGGCCGCCTGATGATATAGCACACCTACTAGCCATGCAGGGTGCTACGCGGGAATATATGGCTTCCCTCAACCCTGTCCGGTGAGGTACCCGATCTCCCACTGAAGTGAACAACACAATCCGAACAACTCCCGTTCAGGGAGGGACTCTAATGTTCGGCCCGAGGGTCCTCTAGTAACGTCAGAGGTACCACGAGTGCTACGGGTGCGCAGCGCTCGCACCACAGCAGCCGAAGGCGACGGCTCCCCTCCCCTACGGGAATACGTATGACTATAAGCCCCAACATCTCCAAAATGTCTCACTTGTTCGTTGGAGAAAAAATCTCATCTGAGTAACTCCCCCTGTACAAGATTTCAACTCGCGACCTCTTGAACGTGAGGCAGACGCGGTACCCTCGACGCTACCGAGGCGGGCAGCTAGTGGAAAACGACAACCACCATTTCTGCTGAGCAATCCCACACGCTACTGGTAGTAGAACCTGCAATGCAGAAGATTAAAATGAAGGATGTGCTACCGTGGCGACATTTGGGTCTGACGTAGCTTTATTGCAAACGTGCTTTTGGACCTGGGCAGAAATCAATATCTAAATGGAATCAATAAGATTATTTCTTCCTAAGGAAAATTAACGCACCTATAAGAACATTATTTTATTGAGGTTATTTTTAACTAAACATATTAATATTCAATCTAAACAGTTAAAAATCTTAAGAAAATAACTTCAATTTAACCTCATAACATTAAGGTCGCTATTTTAATTTGTTTTATGCATTTTATACATTCTGTACTACATACAGTACGCGCGCGATAAGAACAATGGGGCTCCAAGACCTCATTCGGTAAGTTTCGGTTAACTCCGTAAACATAGGTGACATCTTTGGAATTTGAAATACACTATACACTGACTTCTAGTGGCTAATACGCTAAGCTTTATCATGTCCACCATATTTCGTTTTGATCGATTTCGAGCTTAATTAGCTAAGGAGTTTACAACAATCGGATGTTAGAATTAGAATTGTTATTTTAGTTCGGCCTTGGCATCATATACTTATTATGAGACACGATAAAATGTATAAATACAGTATGCACATAAAGTCAAGTTGATTACATACAATATACACAGTAAGCAGCTTTTCTATGGTTTCATGTGGTATTTGCATTTACTAATTTACTACAAGAAATGTCATAATATGAATATTACAGGTTTGTGCCTAGTGTTTACTTACATGATTATAGTTCTAAAAATTCATTAAGCGTATAGAAAGAATGTACATGCAAAAATTTAACATTATTTTTAAAGTGTTTTATGATGCAGCTTGTTTAAATGAGTTTGAAAGTTTATTATATAACATTATCCCTTTGTAGCTAGAGCTTCCTTCATAAAGGCTCGTTTGGTGCGCTCGAATTGCCAGTTTATCCTTGTTACGAGTGTGGTGGTAATGTACATCAGCATTTACTTGAAAATGATTTATATTTGTATGAACATTTGTGGATGTTATGGCTCTCGAAAGGGGACACATTATTATTTGTCTACCTCCGTATAGCTGTGATCTGAATGCAATTGAGCTGGCGTGGGCAAAATTAAGGAATATTTTCAGAGGATGCAATGCTACTTGTGATATCTTCGCTTATCTTACGCGCTATTTTGCTGAACTGTGTTTCTCGAGTTGCCCACAGTGCTGAAGCAAAAGAGCGTTTGTTCTCGCTCGTTCCCCTCTGCCCGCACCAAACCGTAAGTCCAGCGCTCAAGAAAACATGCGCGGACAGTAGTAAACAGCGGATGTAATGCATCAAAGAAAAAAAATGAATATTTAAATTGTACCTGATAAATGTTTGGTAATTACTGAAACAAAAGCTATATTTTTATAAAATAGTTTGTGTATGTGTGTGAACTTGTATTTAAAATCTGCTTCTAAGAAAATTCACCAACCGGAAACGACCCTTGAGATAGAGCATTTTTCAAAAAGTTGTGTTTTTCTCAAAAACGACTTAACTATATTGATTTAAATAAATACGCCTTAAGGTATTTCTATGAGAATCAAAATGTATATCTTCAGTTTTCTGGGAATATTCTCTATATATTGTACTGTGCGCCGTTGGTCCATGTTGAAGCTGTATTTTTTTCTCGCACTTCAATGGAGAAACCTATCTCAGGGCAGGCAGTGATACCTGTCACCCAAATGTTTTTGTTTTACCTATGCTATAACCACTAACTATTCATTTTTCAAGTAGCCTAAAGGATATTTGATACTCGTAACACTGCTTTATGTTTTATTCCTTTTGCTTATTATGCTTGATTATGCTTTTTAATTTACATCCTCCATCAAGTCATATGGGACGACGAATGAAATGGGTGAAATGCTGCTCAAATGAGTCCGGGCTCCATGAAGCTTACAGCTACTCGACATTCGTCTTTCAGGATCAGGATAAACCCCGGAAAAAAGGCCTTATCCAGGTAACTCACCCTGACCGAGACTCGAACGTGGGACCTCTTGAACGTGAGGCAGACACGCTACCATCTACGCTATCAAGGCGGGATGATGAAGTGAGAGTAATTATTTTAGTTGTTTGATGGAAATTAATCATTTCTTCATACCAGCCGTATATAGGCTAAGGTTTTTGATAGATAGAATCAACATGAAAAATGCAATGCCATGGCCAGGATTTGAAAGACGGATCTCCTGGTTTCCGTGCAGTCGCTCTAACCCATTGAGTTACCATGGCCAACGTGCCGTCCTGAAATTAAATTCTCCATTTGACTCATTGATTTCACTGCTAGACCAATAGGGGCTCTCGGATTCGAGATACAGCGTTTGTGGCGCCAGTTAGAGCGACTGGACGGAAATCAGGAGATCCGTGGTTCAAATCCGGGCTGTGACATTGAATTTTTCATGTTGACTCTACTTATCGAGAGTAATAATTTTTCCATAATTTTCAGAACCTGATTCTTTTTATCCTATAAATATTACAATTTTATAATTAGCTTAAGAATCCACCATAAGAAGAATTATTACTTAAATGTAGTAATTAATAATAAGTATATAATTAATATAAGAGGAGCAATGCTAACGATTTAGATAATAATGCCATTTATACATTAGTTTATCGGTCATAAATATCTTCTGCAAATATTAATGATTTTAGCGACTGCAGTTAACGCTAAAAGTAAATAAAAATAATTATAACTGTAATTATATTAACAGTTTGATGAAGTACTTTTTAAAAGAGCCTTCCGTCTAACATTTCATTTACGAATTTTCTTAAATTCCGTTAGTTTTTAAACTTTGTATTTGAAATTACTCATTTGACACCTAACCTCAATTTTTCAAAATGTTCTTCAAGGTTGTTTTCATTCAATTCTTCTAAAATGTGTCATGGATTTCCAAAGCACAATTATGTATTCAATTTAATGAATTGTTTTTTCTAGACATGTGAAATCTTATAATACTTAAATACTTAGAGGAACTAGAAATGTCAAATGACAGAATTTGAATATTAATCTATTTTGTCATAAGCTTAGCAAATCAGTTTTGTACGTAGAATCCAGATAATTGTTAAAGAATTTAAATAATTAAAATTAATCTAGGCATACAAGCGATCTCCAAGATGTAGATGGTTACAATTTCGAGTACGTGAAGCCGTATGTGATAGTAAAATGTTTCAACCAGCTGCTCACTACGTGATGAGTTTACATGGCTGATCAGATTGTCATTTTTTTCGATCCATGGCGCATTTTCTACGTGGAAGAAATTTTTACACCTGGGAAGTCTGTGAAGTCCTAAAGAACTCAGCCGTTAATCCAATATTTCCTTTTCTTGTGTGTGAATAGCAAGATATTTTTCATTTTTATTAGCCCGGAAGTGATTACACTACATGAATATTACTCACACGTGTATCAAAAGCGCCATAACTAAAATTCTACTCGTTATAATGTTATAAATCCAGTTTACTTTCTAAGAAGGTTTATAAGATCGAACCGCATGCACTTAGTTATTGGAGTTTTTACGTCACAACCTCTGCCTTGTGAGCATTTTACCGGCCTAGCCTTTAACCAAGGGTGGGTTTGGTGTTGTGTGCAAAATTTTTGGTGTGTGGGCAAAGCCAGGAATGAAAAACTGGGGGAAATGCATCGTCTTACAGGGTCTTACATAAATAGCCATAACAGTCAAAGTTTTTCAGTAAGAGAATTGAAACTTAGTATACTCATTTAAGATAGTACGGTTAATATGCACAATTTTTTCCATAATTTTTCATTGTTTATAACTAATGCTACATATATTTTCTATATGCAGAGATAGGTACAAACTTAAGCCCATTTTTTTCAAAATTCAGATATGCTATCTTTCTGAAATTTTGTATTTTATTTTAAAACACATTAAAATGATTTTTTTTTGTATTTAGATTACTTATTGAAGCTGTATAGAATTTGTAAAAAAAAATGCTAATCATATGCATCCTTTAGAAATTAAAATAATTTCATGTATGTTGTATCATTACATTCCATCTGGAGCTTAATCTTAAATTATAGAACCAACTAAATGTTCATTGTGGCATAAGAAAGCTGTGTGCTAAATTGCATCACTTTAGATGAAGTAGTTTCAGAGAAAAATGGGTTGAAGTTGTAGAAAATGCAAGTACCGGGGAAAGGCAATTAAAAATACAATAAGTATTATTCAGTTTGCCTTTTAATTTTAGGTCAGAACTTCCCATATCCATAGTCTGTATCCTCATTCTGGTCTTCTTCAGCCTTTCTTTTTAAATTCCTCTTCTGTCTTGCTTTTTCTGCATTAATTTCATAGCTATTTCTGCACCAGCGATGCGAATGTTGTCGATACTCTGTAAAACTGTTTCCATAAACACACCAGGTTGATACCCTAACTGATGCATAACTTTTTTTCTGCCAACATTCCCATTTATACAATGTTATACAATGTTATACAATGTTTAGACGACCAGAAATGACAAAACTGCTGATTTACCCATATGCTTTTATTTAGTATTTATGAAAGGAACCTTCGCTCTGGTTTCTAAATTACGTTTGGTCCTACAAATGTAAATATTATCATATTCTGAACAGTTAACTTGATAAATAATAGGTCTCTGCTGTCAGACATTTTGTACCCTTTTAGGATTTTTTAAGCTGTGTTTGTTTTGAGGTTCCAATATTATCCCAGCTTGTTTGAAAATGTAACAGTTTAGGCTTTCTCGGCCAGGTCAATCCGTAAGATATAGAGATTTTCGGGCTTACTGGCCGTGGTCTAGTAGGAAAAACTAGTTTCTGGCGTTTCGTACGTCGAGCATCCTCAGAATACTCATAGCAAACTAGAGTGGCTCCGGCATAGGGCACCAAAGGAGAGAAGTAGGCTGCCTCCTTCCAGCCTATATATACGAGGGTTGTTGAATAAAGAGTGATCTTTTTTTTTTTTTTTTTTTTTTTGACAACGTACCTTTACTCATCCTCATAATTTTGATCGTCTTTCTCAATCTACCCTGAACGCGATTCACTTGTCCCAGCGTTTCTTACAGTCTTCAAAGACATGCTGGAAGCCATTTTTGAGAGATCCTTCAAAATTGCCCCCGCAGCCTTCACCACTGCTTCTTATGATGGATAATGCCTCCCATGAAGGCGTTTTTACAAGTTAGGGAATAGAAAAGAGTCACATGGGGCTAAATCCGGACTATAGGGAGGGAGGTATGCACTTCACGTTGATTTTTGCAAGATATTCAGCAACAACATTGGCAATATCCGGCCGCATATTATCGTGGTGCAGCATCCAGCCTGCTTCACGGAAATGTGGTCTTTTGCACCTGATATGGACTTGCAATGTTTTCAGGACATCCCTGTAGTATTGTCCAGTTACTGATGTGTGTGCAGGTACAACATGCTGATAAACCATTCCATGAATATCAAAGAATGAGATGACCATAACTTTCCCCACACTGAGCTTTGCTGTTTGCTCTCAGGATCAAAGTG
This sequence comes from Mantis religiosa, assembly GCA_030765055.1. Taxonomy (NCBI): domain Eukaryota; kingdom Metazoa; phylum Arthropoda; class Insecta; order Mantodea; family Mantidae; genus Mantis; species Mantis religiosa. The sequence goes on along the minus strand of CM060960.1, from coordinate 56,027,621 downwards.
ATGTAGCCAAGTTTCATCAGTACTGATTAAGTTTGAAAGAAGCTCCGGATTTTTCTCTAGCATCAACTTTAACTGCATGTTACCTCCATTGCAGCTGTAGACGATACTGAACATGTTTGAACTTGCTTGGTTCTCACTGGCCGGAACCAGGAATACCAACAATGAAACTACTATGGCGTGTTTAACATTAGTCTAACAGAAAATAATAAGATTGAATTTTAGTGCGAAAAATTATGACCTTAAAAGTTATGATCATTCTTTATTGAACAGTCCTCGTATATTTGTTGCCCTATGCCGGAGCCAGTGGAGCCTATATGCCTGCGAGACCTAGGGTATGGCCGCAGATAGCTGGCTGGCATGGCTTCAACGTTCAGAGGATAGAGGACTTCGATCTATATGGGTTATTATTTTCCTGCTAGGTTGCTTCATGAAGCCTCGAATATTCCTTACGTATAGAATGAAATTAGGCGTGTATGTGTATGTGTATGTGACGTTCCCGTAGGGGAGGGTTTCCGTCCCTTTCTGCTGCCGAGGTGCGGGCGCTGCGGACCCTTAGCACTCATGGTACCTCTGACGTTACCAGAGGAACCTCGGGCCGAACTGCCTGGCCCCTCCCGTCGGGGAGTTGTTCGGATTGGGTTGGACTCGATGGGGCAGTGTGTTCACGACGCCCACGGGGAATTGGGTACCTCCGGCCAGGCTACGGCCGCCCGGAGGGGGTAGAGGGTTGCCTAATAAATCCCGGGTGCTAGTCTGCAGAGCTAGTAGAAGGTGTGCTAGATCACAAGGCGGCACCACCGAGGTTTTCGGTAGTCTTCCCTGAGGGGTTGACGCGCGTAAGTGGCGTATCCTCTTCCATCCCGTCTTGACGTTTTGCTCAGCGGGGGACGTTTTAGACTCCAGGTATTGCCCTATGGAAAGAACCCCGGAGTATCCATCGCTGCCGGGTAGAAGGAGGCCCATCTCTTTGGTCCTACGGGTCTAGGACCAATGGGAGTGGATGGTCAGCACTTAACTGTGTATGTGACGTAATTCTGAACTCTCAGGTTGAGCGAAGTGTGTTTCTGCGGAAATAAAGTGCAATATTTAGTGTTTGTATCCTGGGCTTTTAATTTCACGAAACCACAGTTACATTATTCTTATTACATTTTGATCTAGAAAGGGGAGGGAGCTATTGTTTTCAATTTCTAATGTGAACTTTGTAACTTCATCTTGCAAATTTAGAAGGTTTAAAGCATCATCGAAGAAAGACTATATTTTTATGGACACCCTGTATTATAGTGCCAAGTGATAGATCTTTTTGCTGAAAGGTGAATAATTTGTATTCCTTTAACCCAACTTTGCATGTTTAAAGGAATAGTGACAGAAATTCAGGACTGAAATTTAGTGTTGTTATGAACTTTGTAAATTTCAAGATAGTGACTACTGCCTGGTAGGTATCCCGAACAGTACTAAGAGGTCTGTTCAATAAAGAATGATCATGACTTTTTGTGGTCATAATTTTTCGTACTAAATTTTAATCTTAATATATTCGTTAGCTTAATGTAAAACAAACACACCATAGTAGTTTCCATTGTTGGTACTCGTGGTTCCCACCTGTGAGAAGCAGGTAAGTTCAGACATTTTCAGTATCACCTACCACTGCAATGAAGGTAACATGCAGTTATAGTTGATGTTAGAGGAAGATCAGGAGTTTCTTTCAAACGTAGTTACTGCTGATTTTGATCGTGAGAGCAAACAGCAAAGCTCAGTGTGCAAACCTCCTTCATCACCAACTCCCAAAACAGCAAAAGTGGTTGCTTCTGCTGGGAAAGTTATGGTTATCTCATTCTTTGATATTCATGGAATGGCTTAAAAGGATGTTGTGCCTGCACACACATCAGTAATTGGACAATACTACAGGGATGTCCTGAAAACATTGGAAGTCCATATCAGGCGCAAAAGACCACATTTCCGTGAAGCAGAATGGATGCTGCACCACGACAATGCGCAGCCGCATATTGCCAATGTTGTTGCTGAATATCTTGCAAAAATCTACGTGAAGTGCATCCCTTACCCTCCCTATAGTCAGGATTTAGCCCAGTGTGACCTTTTTCTATTCCCTAACTTGAAGAAACGCCTTCGTGGGAGGCATTATCCATCATCAGAAGCAGTAGTGAAGGCTGCGGAGGCGGTTTTGAAGGATCTCTCAGAAATGGTTTCCAGAATGTCTTTGAAGACTGGCAGAAAAGCTGGGACAAGTACATCGCATTCAGGGGAGGCTATTTTGAGAAGTAGCATCAGATAAATGAGGATGAGTAAAGGTACATTGTCAAAAAATTTGTTGTCATTATTTATACAGAGGAAGAGTCACTATAATAACTTTTTTGTGCATCAGATAATATTTTCATAAAAAAACACGTAATGAAAACATAATTAATTCGTCACTTTAGTTCAAAAGAGCTACACAGACGAGCTACTGCTGCATTTTCAGAATACCTTAAAGAAACGTTGAGTTATTGAACGCTCCCATGTTCCACCGCTTTACTAACCAATGCTACAAGCATTTAATTATAGCTTTAATCTCGTTACGTAGTACATGAATGCTGTCAGTTGATATCAGACATGTACCACAGTTTCATTAACATCTGCTTTATCGACTCAAATATCTCGTCATCCGCCTGCTCTCAAAAGCAATATCCGCTTTATACAAGTACCAAAAGAGGTCAATGTGCTGTTACAATAGAGTGCTTATCCACAGACGTTCTAAGATTCGCGTCTTTGTCACGCGTTCTCTATTTCAAATTGTAGAAAAAGAAATGGAAACAATAAATCAGATATTTAATGTTATTTTGGTAGCCAAATGCCGGAAACGATTATTACATGTTACAAAATTTATTATATTTTACTATACCTTTCATCACAGTTGGCTATTTAAGTGTTAGAAATATCGTTTGGAATTTTTTCTCAGCATAATCCTCGTCCGCCGAATCGTGGGCTTCTCGAAACATATGTGCTAAATTCTAGGTTTGAGTTTGTAACTACTACTTAATTTAAATTTATTATTTAATTGTATATAATTCTTATAATCATTTGCAAAACCACCTATGTCTCTTTCAAAGTTCATGGCCTGCAGAAATAACAAAAGCAGGACCTGTTGATTTCTCTCTTACTTCAAATATGGAATAATAACAGAGTCAAACTTTCTATGTCATATATAACTTTAGTTATTTGTGAACGTTTAATATTTCAGGATAAGAGTAAGTCTCCAAAGTTAAGTAATAGCGGACGGCAAATGTAATGATGTTCAAATGAATGCAGGGTACATAGAGCTTACAGCTACCAGACTTCACCTTTCAGGATAAGGGGAAACTCCAACTCTGTCATATCGGACGATGAGTGAAATGATGTACAAATGAGTACAGGGTCAGTACAGCTTAGAGTTACCAGATACTCTTCTTGGATAAGGAAAAGCCTCCGAATTTAAGTCATATCGGAGTTTAAATGAACTAATGTTGAAATGAGTTTAGGGTATATAGAGCTTAGAGTAACCAGATACTCATCTCTCAGGATAAGGGAAAGCCTCCAACATTGTCATATCGGAGGATGAATGAAATGATGTTCAAATGAGTACAGGGTATATAGAGCTTAGTTGCCAAATACCCATCTTTCATGATAAGGGAAATCCTCCAACGCTGTCACATCGGAAGATGAATGAAATGACGTTCAAATGAGTTCAGGGTATATAGAGCTTAGAGTTACCAGACATTCATCTTTCAGGATCAGGGAAAGCCTCCAATGTTAAATAATATCGGACGATGAATGAAATGATGTTCAAATGAGTTTATGGGAAATAGAGAGCACATATTTGCCAGACAATCACCTTTCAGGATAAGGGAAAGCCTCCAACGTTAAGTCATATCGGAAGATGAATGAAATTATTTTGAAATGAGTTTAGAGTATATAGAGCTTAGTTTTACCAGACCCTTACCTTTTCAGGATAAGGGAATGCCTCCAACGTTAAGTCATATCGGACGATGAATGAAGTGATGCTCAAATGAGTACAGGGTTTATAGAGCTTAGAGTTACCAGACATTCATCTTACAATATAAGGGAGAATCTCCAAAGATAAGTCATATCGGAAGATGAATGAAATGATGTTCAAATGAGGCAATGATTCTTAGAGCTTGCAGTTATCAGATACTCATTTTTCAGGATAAGGGAAAGCCTCCAACGTTAAGTCATATCGGGCAATGAATGAAATGATGTTCAAATAAGTTCAGGGTATATGGAGCTTAGAGTTATCAGATACTCATACTTCAGGAAAAGGGAAAGCCTGCAACGCTGTCATATCGGAAGATGATTTAAATGATGTTCAATTGAGTTCAGGGTATATTGAGCTTAGAGTTACCAGATACTCATCCTTCAGGATAAGGGAAAGCCTCCAACGTTAAGTCATATCGGACGATGAATGAAGTGATGTTCAAATGAGATAAGGGTCAATACTGCTTACAGTTTCCAGACATTCATCTTTCAGGATAAGGGAAAATCTCCAACGTTAAGTCATATCGGACGATGAATGGAATGAGGTTCAAATGAGTACAGGCTACTTGGAGCTTAGTAAACAGATACTCATCTTTCAGGATAAGGGATAGCTATAAAGCGATCCATATAAACCTGAACCATTTCAAAAAACCATAAATTTTGAAATAATGATAAGATACATGTGCAACTTTGGGAGAATATAATACACAAATGGAGATTAAATTACACTATTTACATTTCAGAGAAAACGTTGGTAGTGTCTTCCAGATGTTTACACTCGTCTCATTATATTCTCTGAAGTTTTACGGAGATGATATCGAGTTGAGAGAAGGTTAATTCCAGCAAGATGGAGTAAGCCGCCATGGATCTAATGACACAATGGAACTTCTAACCAGTTTCTTTGATAAGCGAATAGTCTAAAAAATCTATGGCCTCCCAGATCACCTGACCTAACATAACCAGATTTTATCTTGTGGGAGTATCTAAACATAGAGTGTACAAGAATAGGCTACGGACAATTTATATTCTCAAGGAATCCATACGAACTAAAATAAGTAACATTGGCGAGGATACTCTCCGTAAAACTTCAGAGAATATGGTGAGACGAGTGCAAACATGTATAGATGCTGGTGGAGGACACTTCCAACATTTTCTCTGAGATGTAAATAGCGTAATGTAATCTCCCAATTGTGTATTATACTCTCCCAAAGTTGTACGTGTGTCCTATTGTTGGTTCAAAGGTTATGGCTTATTGTGACGACCTGTTCTTACTTTACGAATATTAGGGAACACATGGTCAGGTCGAACACTCGGTGGCAAACACTCAGAGCAGAACTACATGCTTTAGCGAGAGGTTGGGATCTTTTCTATAAAGGTTCATTGGTAAAAAGGTAGGGTAAAACTAATTAAAAGTGGAATTCACTTAATAAGAATATTTACTACAACAAACAGATTTACAAAGGCGGCCATAACGGCCGTTTACCTGTCCGGAAGTGGAGCTGCCTACCAATACATGCTATGTCTCGGAGAGCCAAAGTCAGAGAGAGCGTCTATCGCTTAAACCTTATTCATGTTGTCATAAAGGAGGATAGGGAGTGACGTCACACCTACTACTTGAGTCATCAAAGAGTAATTAATACAGTCGTTTGTGACATCTCTGCCTCGCTTCCCCAAAGATCAATGGATACATTGATCATTAAAATAATATTACATTAATGTTGAAATAGTGTTACATTACATTTAAACTGATATAAACTTGTTTCTTCATTGTTGAAAAAAACCTTATTTTGTTCAAAATGCATGTTGTGTCTAAGAAAATATAAAACATCATGCCACCTTCTTGAAAATAAGATTAACATCTCCATTATTTGGATTCATACAGATTTAAACAGGAAAAGAGTTATTATTAATTCTTTTCCTGCTTAAATCTGTTTGAATCCAAATAATGGAGATGTAAATCTTATTTTCGAGAAGGTGGCATGATGTTTTATATATATTTTGGAGACAACATACATTTTAAATTTATATATCATCTAGTCATAAAGTAGGGGAGGGAGTGACGTCACACCTACTACTAGAGTCACCAAAGAGTAATTAATACAGTCGTTTGTGACACTAGATTAGATTAGATTGATTTGCGTTCAGTAGGTTCACTTGTAGCCAGAAAGCTGTGAACATTGAACATGTCCAGAGGTATAAAGTTTAATAAGATATATATGTACAAAAGTTAACATAAGACACATATTATAGTATACAGGAAATATGAACAACAATATGGAAAACAAAGCAGGGATAATTATATATGATACAAAATGAAACACTTTTTAAACCAGCTTTCACTTGGCTTATGCCAGTACGTCTCAACCTTTTTGCAATGGATACCATTCTTGTTATTTATTAAATACATATACATTAAAAGTAAACATTCAACTTGCATCAAATATTTATAAGTAATGATTTGTCACTGGAATAGTTAGATACTACTTATAGAGCTACAGAAGCATTATCAGGATAATTTGTCATTCAGATAATCTTGTACAGAATGAAAAGATTTTGAGAAAAGATACTCTCTAACAGCTTTTTAAAAGCACCGAAATTATCAACTTTTTCTTTAAGAACATTAGGAAGTGTGCCAAATATTTCAATAGTTTCATAATGCACACATTTCTGGAAGCAAGAAAGTTTAGCACTGGGATAATGGATATTATACTTTTGTCTAGAGTTTATTCTGTGAATTACACTATTTGTTGCAAATAAGGCACGACTGCATACAAAGAATTTTAGGATCGAGAATATATACATGCAAGGAAGTGTTAATATATTCAATCTTCTAAAAATATCTTTACAGGAGCATCTATTGTGGGTGTTAGTAATGATTCTTATAACCCTTTTTTGCATAAGAAATATATATTTTTTTTTTACTTTCTACTGAGTTGCCCCAAAATAATATCCCATATTCCATAATAGAGTTAAAGTATGCATAATATACTAATTTAAGTGTGTCAACAGAACACACATTAACCAGCTCTCGGATAGCATAACAGGCAGAGCTGAGTTTAGGTAAGATATAATTTATGTGAGCTTTCCAATCTAAGCATCTGTCCACTTGAAGGCCCAGAAATTTTATGCTGTCAATTTCTTCTAATGACATATCATTAATCCCGATTTCTATTTCAGTATGTGATGTACGACATGTTATAAATTTGACCACTTTTGTTTTGTCTAGATTCACAGATAATTTGTTTGCTTTATACCAGCATGACATACAGTTCAAAACATAATTCATTTTAATTATACACCCGTTTAAATTTGTACTGGTCACCAGGACACTAGTGTCATCAGCGAAAAGAACTTTACTTGCAATTTCCTTTATATAAAGTGAGAGGTCTGGTTTACATGGATCACGCTGTATTAATATTTGGTAGTAAGGCAAGAATGGTTGTTTGTGCTTTGGAGAAATCTGACTGAGATTTTATTCTTCAGCCAAGTTTAACGTAAAGGCAGATATCGGAATCTGTTTAACTGAACTTATGAGGCAAATTCTCTTTCTGCTTCTCATGCTATACAAACAGAAATACAAATTGAACAGAAAGAAAAAGGAATGGGGGAACCACAGCCTTTGAGAATTGTGCGCCTGCCGTAATTTTCACACGCACACTGTTCTGAAGTGATTAGGGAACTCTGCTCAAACCCAGGTTCGCTGAGGAGGAAAGAAAAAAATGTATTTTATTCCAACTAGGAAAGCAGAAAATATGTCAGTGGATACACCCACCCTTTCCAATTCCTTTTTAGTTTTCCTTTTTTTACCCCCCAAACTCTCCGCGTTTCACGCTGTTCATTATAATAAATCCAATATAAGCTCGCGGATACAACTACGTAATTTAATCCCTGGAGAGGGTTGCAGGGGGGAGGGGGGAGTGTCGGCAGTGTGTATACGGTATTTCCTATCTTCATCATTAGTAAACTTACCTGTGTAAGCGATACAGATGCAACAAAAAACAACACATAGATATCCTCCTATTCTCTGGGGTTCAAACTCAATACCGAGGAAGTAAATTTGCGGTATCAAGATCGTCGTAAAATTAATTTCAATGCATATCCTCTACTATTAAACGTACCAACTCGTGAAATAAACATTGCAATGTACACTAACGTGTATAAAATATAGCATATGCTCTTATACCGCATAAAGAGGAATATTTCTTCTATTCTTATGTTTGCTAGTTATGCAGATGTCTTCGAAAGCTACCGCAGAAAATTTAAGGTACACATTTTGTCATAAAGGTATTAATAAAGGATAATAATACTGATGGTGATAATAGTAATAATAGTCCTCTTTCAACCAGGGAGTTATCCGAGCTGTCCCTTAAAGGGCGCCCGGCATCCTCCGTGGGGCTTTCCATGAGGGCAAGACCTAGTTTCCTAACAAGCCCCCCCCCCCCCATCTGGTCCTAGGGACACAAGACGGGATGGAAGTGGATACGCCACTTACGCGCGTCAACACTCAAGGTGAAGACTACCGATATGACCTCGGTGGGGCCGCCTGGTGATCTAGCACACCTTCTACTAGCTAAGCAGGCTAGTACCCGGAACTTAATGGCTTCCCTCAACCCCGTCCGAAGACGTACCCAATCTCCCACGGGTATCGGGAACACACTGCCCCCTCGAGACCATCCCAATCCGAACAACTCCCGAAGGAGGGGCTCGGCTGTTCGGCCCGAGGTTCCTCTAGCAACAATAGTAGTAGCAATAATGAGGAGGAGGAGGATGAGGATGGGGAGGAGGAAGAGAAGGAGGATGAGGAGGATGAAAAGGAGGAGGAAGAAGAGGAGGGTGAGGATGTGGAGGATGAGGAGGATGACGATGATGAGGAGGCTGAAGAGGATGAGGAGGATGAGGAGGATGAAGAGGATGAGGAGGAAGAGGATGATGAGGAGGATGAAGAGGATGAGGAGGAAGAGGATGATGATGAGGAGGAGGAGGAGGAGGAGGAGGAGGAGGAGGAGGAGGAGGAGGAGGAGGAGGAGGAGGAGGAGGAGGAGGAGGAGGAGGAGGAGGAGGAGGAGGAGGAGGAGGAGGAGGAGGAGGAGGAGGAGGAGGAGGAGGAGGAGGAGGAGGAGGAGGAGGAGGAGGAGGAGGAGGAGGAGGAGGAGGAGGAGGAGGAGGAGGAGGAGGAGGAGGAGGAGGAGGAGGAGGAGGAGGAGGAGGAGGAGGAGGAGGAGGAGGAGGAGGAGGAGGAGGAGGAGGAGGAGGAGGAGGAGGAGGAGGAGGAGGAGGAGGAGGAGGAGGAGGAGGAGGAGGAGGAGGAGGAGGAGGAGGAGGAGGAGGAGGAGGAGGAGGAGGAGGAGGAGGAGGAGGAGGAGGAGGAGGAGGAGGAGGAGGAGGAGGAGGAGGAGGAGGAGGAGGAGGAGGAGGAGGAGGAGGAGGAGGAGGAGGAGGAGGAGGAGGAGGAGGAGGAGGAGGAGGAGGAGGAGGAGGAGGAGGAGGAGGAGGAGGAGGAGGAGGAGGAGGAGGAGGAGGAGGAGGAGGAGGAGGAGGAGGAGGAGGAGGAGGAGGAGGAGGAGGAGGAGGATGCCTTTCAAAGTAGGTGCCCGGTTAAATTACACGCATGTCCACATCTTAATATTTCTAAGTACCTGCGTCAGTAATTGTGTGGGACAAGGGTGGCCAACCTGTAACTTGCATGCTACAGTCTGATACGCGAACTCGTTTTCGATTAACTAAAATATCTAAACTTTGTGACGTCGTGTGCAATGTTAAAAGCATCATTTTCTGAATCTACGTGTAAAATAGACTAAAACATAATATCTTTCCGGAGGTAAATTACGTGTTTGATTTGTCAAGAAGCATTGCTGAACCTTGCACGTCATAGTATAATGTGGTAAAATGCTTTAATTGGATTCAAAAAACGTCTAAAACCTGTACGTATAGTAAATTTTTGGTTTGGAATACAGGCTATTATAGTAAAAGTGTTGTATTTGAATGCAGGCACGTTTAATACCTGTATTTGGTGTAAAAGTTTCATTTGGAATGTAATATAATGCAGTAAAGATGTTTTAATTGGATTCGGCAATATTCAAAACCTGTATTTATGGAACAAATTTGGTTTGTAATACAATACTTTACAGTAAATGTATGTTATTTGGATTCAGACAGCTTTAAGGGGAGCCAGAGTGGCATTCTGAGGTGACACTTCATAAAATGAGTTACTGCCAAAATAATCTTCCCTGATATTTCTAGAAGCGAATAAAGATATTTATATTCCTGTCCCATAGTTTTAAAAGTCCTAAGTAGACCCAATTTTGAAATGGCTGTACAGTGTGCCACGTCCCCTATTAGCCATTTGTAAATGTGTTCTCTCCTTGATTGTAACCTTATTGAAGATGTATTCCATAGCACAGGCTTATTAGGAAAGGAAGTCCTTATTTTTTCTATTAATATTAATCTGTGCATCTGATGTTAATTCTTCCATGCTTTGTTTAGTATGTTTTGAATTACTAATGCTGTTTTCAAGATGGGAAGAAGCAATAAGTTTGCTGCAACAATTTGGCATAGGAACCAGTATAAATTGTTTAAGTAATTCCGATTAAATACTAAAAGGTTACAACCCCTAAAATGGAAAAAAATTTAGTAACACATGACAATATATTGACTTCGTCAAACCTAACTTCAAATATTAGCGATAAATGTGAAGTGAAAATTTCTTCATCAAGAAAAACATTTGTTTCTTCATTGTGTAGTGGCAGCGATGACAATTTAACTAAAGTAAATGATGATATTACATCCACAGTTTTCAGTTAGTAGGTATAGAAACTTTGTACAGTGTAAATGCTGTGAAAATGAAAATTGTTGTCATATTAGAGGGCACCAAGAAACGAAGTGCATTATTAGTTACATTATCACTCAGTTACCAAAAGTGTAATAAAGGATATACAATCGAAACATACAGAAGTATTGAAAGCGGGGCAGAAGTATATGTAAGGTTTGCTTATGTCTTGAAGCATTGACAAGGGAATTGAGGCAGGTAAGATTTTGGCTGCTGTTCCCAATTTACCAATCCACCCCCGACAAATTTAATAAAATAATTAATAATATCATAGAGCAAGTGACCATGGAGTCCATGAAGAAGAGATGAAGTGCAAAGCGAAAGAGGAAGGATGTTGATGACGTAGGTGCAGAATATAGATCTGGGGAAATTCTGAGATGTAGTTCCAACATAGCAAAACGTTTAGTGCTGTTTTTTTCTGTTTTATTTGCTTGTACTGTGACTTTGTGGGTTCGTGGTATTAAAAGTCCAATTTGCCAAAATTCTGAATGTTCTGTATTTCCGTAGAAATACGCTGTTCAATTCTCACTTAAAAGTATTACATCACATATACAACAGAATCTGCCACGGTCGATGACAGTAACAAACAGCTTTCAGCTCTTGTTACAGCTGTTGCTTACTGCTTACTCGGCCTGTCACAATCTCTTATATATCTCATTGATAAGTTCTAGATATTTCCGGAAAAAACATTAATTCGAATGTTCTATACAAAAATCAAGATCTCACTAGAATGTTCCAATTACCTCACTTATCTGTGTCGATAAGTCTTGTCTCAGTGATACGGAATCCTACTGATATCCTGTTATCTCTCGCCACCAAACTTCCGCGCTCTCACCGCGACAGTACTTTGGGTGCGCTCATCAATAAAAGCACTGTAACTATAAGTCTACTTTTTTGGAATTAAAGCAAAACTTAAACTGTTCTTAAAGGTTCCTGTAGAAGGATATGTGAAAATTTGAATTTGGAAAGATATCTTGAATATTTTTAGAAGTAAATTCAAGACTTTATTACAAAGGCTTCACTTATCTTAAGAACTTGGTATTAATATATCTGAACTTAGCCATGATACCGAAATTAAACGACTGCAATAAGTAAAGAATCATGATGGATTTCAAAGGAATGCATATTTGTGTGGAACGCGTGCAGGTGCAGCTGAGTCGAATAGCAGTTGGGGTGAATAGTTGTTATAACAAAAGAAACTTAAGAAACAGTGTCCTTAGCAGAGTTCTAAAGGGTAGCACTTGACTTTGTTTGAATAGGGTATTCTTCAGACCCTTCATAATGGCATGACAAAATAGTCACAATGGGAATCTTTGGTTGAAAAATGGACTTCAAGAAAGTGAAAGTCAAACACACCCACGTGCAGCTGTGGACATTGAGCTCATTGCTGGGAGCCGATTAGGACAGTCTTCTTCAGTCTTGGTTGAGAGCAGACCAGAAGCGATGAGAGCAGATATTTTTCCGTTCATATATACGTGAAGAGCGAATTAAGTTTTACCAAATAATAAGCATTTCACATATAGTAACTTTAAACAGTGATATTGTTAACCCTTGGTCAGCAACTTCAATTTTGATTTTCTGATAAAAAGAAGCAGTCATTAAAGCAGTTTCAAACGGGCATTCCAGTGTCATTAAAACTATCCTTCTCATACATACTCACGCATACCCTGGGAGAAACCTCATTGCTTTACCCTGAGCTAAACACTATTTGCTTCAAACTGTAGCGTCAACGTGGAAGTGTGCGCCACACATAAATTGTATAAAACTGCCGCCCCAACGTGGAACTCTTTGCTCGCCAACTTATTTGCATCAGCTAAATGGTTACATCAAAATTTAGTAATTTTGATAAATTTGAAGGTTCAAGTATTAAAAATTCTTTAGAACTAATAAAAAAGATTGACAGTGTTTTATTATCTAAAACTGATAAACTTATTTCTTTGGATATAACTGCCTTATTTCCTAGTATTCCTATAGAAACTTTTAATATATTTAAAAAGTGGTTGAATTCATTAAATATACATTTTGACTTAATAGTTGATTTTATTAAACTAACTGATTTTGGAAATTAATTGTTCCTTCACTCTGGCCGTGTGTAGGCTAAAATGTGGAAACGTAGAGTCAGAGTGAAAAATTCAATGCCATAGCAGGGATTTGAACCACTGATCTTCTGGTTTCCGTCCAGTCGCTCTACCATTAACTCCTAAGTGGTTTACCAGGAAAAATACGTGTCAGCTGGTGAATTTAATGTCATATCGGCACGTTGGCCATAGTAGCTCAATGGTAGAGCGGCTGGACGGAAACCAGAAGATCCGTGGTTCAAATCCCGGCTATGCCATTGAATTTTTCATTCTGAATTTATTGATTTTTGTTTGAATCAACATTTTTTTTTTTTTCACTTTTAATGCTGAATTTTTTGCAACAAACTTCTGGCTTAGTAATGGGTAATCATCTTTCACCATTTCTTGCTGATCTTTTTGTAAGTTTTTTCGAAATTAAAGGCACTAAAGCCTTCCCTTTGATTTTTAAAGCACGGTATAGATATGTTGATGATATATTTGCTATTATTCCTTAAAAACAAATTAACGATGCTTTAAAAGTACTAAATTTACAGGATAAAGCCATAAAATTCACATTAGACACTGAAATTAATGGATTTCTTCCTTTTCTAGATTTGAAGGTAATAAGAAATGATAACAAATTGGATTTTGGTATTTATATGAAGTCTACTCATATTGATAATTACATAAAGAATAAAAGTTTCAACACTTTTTCACGTAAATTTGCTGTTTTTAATATTTTGATTTATAAATTAATAAATATGCCCCTGAATATAGAAGAATTTAATAAAGAATATAAACATATTAGTAATACTGATTTAATTAATGGTTTTAATAAAGACTTTATACAAAAGAAGATTGAACAAATTAAATATCAAAAACAGTTAATATTTCCACCCTTAAAAGTAAAAGACCATTATAATTTTGAAAAATTTACTTACCATACTTGGGTTACTAAGTATTTTAAATTTTTTTAAAGAAGTTGGCATTCCCTTAGTTCCTCAAAATAAATATAGTATTAAAACTCTACTACATTTTTCTAAAACAGATAAAATTCCTAATAAGAAAAAATCTGCGATTTATAAATTTAAGTGTTTAGATTTTGTACAGGTTTATATTGGAAAGACAAAACGTAATTTAGAAAAAAGAACGAAAGAATATTTTCGTAACGTTAAGTATAAACAAACTGATAAATCGGCCGTGGCAGATCATTTTTGGTAATTTAACCATCAAATAAATCCAGAAGTCAAATTATTAAAACAATTAAATGGTCGGATAGATATAATGGTTTGGGAAACGGTATTTATTTTAAAAAAATAAATATCTCGTAATGAATTTTGAAGTACTAGCAGTTGATTCTGTTTTAGGCTTGTTTCGTTTTCATATATTTTTGAAAAAAAAAAAAAAAAACAATAGAAGAACATGGTAACCGGAATCCTTCTCAACGGAGTTTGTTTGTGGACCGAAGTTACAATCTTTTGTGAAATCGATCCCAATAAGAAGGAAGTATTAACACCATTTTCTTAAGATAATTGAAGACTTTGTATCAAATATTTGTATTTGTGTAATATTTATTGCTTCACTGTAACTAATCCTTGTTTCACATAAGCTTGCCTCGTATCTCTTAACAGTCACGTGACCTTATCTCCCATTGGCTGCTGTTGTGGTGCAGACTGTTGTGCGGTAAAACTGAGTTCGTTATTTAACATGGTGATATATCTTTATATGTTGTAAGAGAAATGTAAAATTTATATTTTCGTAACTGTTTGAATTAAATATATTACGCAACAGAGTTGATTTATCTGAAATGCATGTTAATTCTTAATCAAATTAAAGAGGAGGTTCCTTTACTCTCAAGCACGTGGTACGATAGCACGTGATTTAGCGGTATTGGTGACATATTTGTTTATATGAATTTTATCACTGACCTTGTTTTGAACTGGATTACTCATACATCGTCATTCGAAGGTGCGTTGTGCCGACTGCGAGAGCTAAATTATTTTATTTTATTATTTAATGCACTCACAGAGAAGAATCCGTCTTTTTCAGTGAGAGAAGTCGAACATCTGTGCTCTGAACTTACAGGTGTGAGTTTTAGATGCGTAGTAACATCGCAACATGAAATTAAGACAACAGGAAAGCTTACCACTCCAAGGGCGATATTGCTGTGTGGCGAAGACGTTATTCAAGGACAAACAGACTGTACCGAGATACAAGTCGCAAAATATACAACCTTGACGAGACTTGGGTGAATGAAGGACACAGGACAAGTATGGCGTGACACGACTTTTAAGACTGAAGGACAAGCATTTTTTCAAGGTATGTGTTCCGGTTTAGAAAATCTCAGTGGTAAAGGCCGAAGGCCTTTCATTATAAACTTATTTCACTTTCATTGCTCATTCATTCAGTTTCAACTTGCTCAGTTTCATTATAAACTTGTATTTTTGCATGCCCCCATATTCATATTTGTATGATTTTATCTATATTCATGGCAATTATTATGACGTTTACTGCAGGTTTATATGTGACGGGTAGGCACCGCCTATGGCATGTGGCGCGAAAGCATTAGCCAACTAGGGTGAGGGGGGAGGTAGTTGCACGCGGAGTGATACATGTCAGCGGGGAAAAGTTATATGGAACAGTGATTAGCTCCAATTTCTACGTAAATTCAAGACATTTATTTAAAAATCGCATATCTTTTATTAAAACTCCAAAATAAGATAAATTATCCTTAATGAGTTGTGCAAGTGTTATAAAATTACAATAAAAGTTTCAAACTGATACGTTCAGTGGTACTTGAGCTAAGCGCACCAGAAATCTCTCATTTTATCATTGGTGAGATAGGCTGTTCAGGCATCACTTAAAGGATATACTTGAGTTAAGATTTTGCTATCGAATGCAATATATCCTCCACTTAGGTCGATGGAAGCTTGTCTCACTAATATACAGTGATCGCAGTAGTTGGTATAGATGAACTCTCCCAGTGAACTCTCCCAAGTTTACCTTTGTCAGTGGTTTGCTATCTCGTCTTCTCTCAGAATCCATGGTTAGGAAAACACACTCAGGTACATTCACATGTTTCCTTTCAGAGCTGAAAATAGCATGTCTCAAGAGGGTCAACCCCAGAGCTTATAGCACTTGTTGACATTGCTTATCTCTTGCAGTCTAGTGTAGGCGTGTGCTACCAACTTCCTGGCAGCATTTGGTAAAATGACGGGAACACAACATTCTCAGATTTTCACATCTCTTTTACAGATCCACAAAGTAGCTATTGAATAACCTCTGTTGTTAAATACTAAAAAAAGTTATTCTATATAATGTCTTGGAATGAGGCAGTTACGCTGCGATCTGCGTTTCCGAGGCGGGCTCATTCTGGATGTATTTCAGAAAACTAATATACATCGTGTATATAAATGAATATCGGGCTTTTAACTCTTTATAATTTTCATTACATTCAACTTACATTTATAAATGATATGGCATATGAAAATGTAGCTCAAACAGTTTTACCAAGAACCTTACAAATGTTCAATGTGACTACGCTTTGTCACACGGCACACTTGAAATTTATAACCGAGTTCTTCCCAAACGTTGATAAGTGTATAGGCAGTAAATGTAACAACAGCTGCTTCAATCCGGTTTCTTAATGCAGGGAGGTCAGCTGGTAGCGGTGGCACGTACACACGATTCTTGATGAAGCCCCAAAAGTAAAAATAGCATGGCATTAGGTCAGGAGAAGGTGGAGGTCATGCACAGCAAGCCCTCTCATTGGTGCCCTTGCGGCCTATGCAGCGCTCGGGTACAGTGCCGTACAACCAATCGCGTACTTCGTTATGCCAGGGAGATGGCGCACCATCTTGCTTCAAAAGGAAGTTCTCTGACTCATTTTCCTCTAACTGAGAGAAGAGGCATTCCTCAAGTGAATCAAGGTAAAAAGCGATAGTTACAGTAGCTCCACCAAAAAAGAAAGGCACATAAACTTTACGGCACAAAAATCATTCACTTTAGGGGAATCTCCTTGCATATGTATCATCTCGTGAGGATTTTCTGAGCCCCAAATGCGCACATTATGATTGTTAACATGTCCACTAAGTTGAAAGGTCGATTCATACTGAAGACAACACGATGCATAATATCCTCATCGTCATGAAACATGTCGTTAGCGAAGTTGGCACCTAATCCGTGGTCTGTCGGCTTTAGAGCCTATAATAACTGTAAACGGTAAGCACGTAGGCGTAAGCGTTTTCTTACAACTTTCCAAACAGTGGATACAGGAGCTTGTAATTCAGGACTAGCCTTCCCGATTGATTTCTCTGGGCTATGAGCGACGACTCTCTCACTCGCTCAACAGTCTGTTCACTTACTCTTGGTCGTCCTGTGCTCTTCCCTTTACAAAGGCAGTCGGTATCTTCAAACTCATGATACCATCTACGAATGTTTTTATCACTAGGAGGATCACAACCGAACTTAATGTGGAACGCACGTTGCACAGTAACTACAGATTCAGTCTTTGCAAACTGCAAAACACAAAACGCTTTCTGTTTACTAGTCGCCATCTTTGCTACTACCGCTGTCTAGTGGATTGCGGCAGAAGCATTGCCCGCACATGCGCACTTGTGCTAAGAAACAAAACTGTTTGAGTTTCTTTTTCATTTGACATATCATTTATAACTTTAAGTTTAATGTAATAAATATTATAGAGTGTTAAGACCCAGATATTCATTTATATACACCCTGTACTTCAAGTAGCAAAATCCCTTACTGCATAAAACTGCAATTGAAATTTAAAACTGTGGCTCTTCTTTCTGATATGCGGCGATTTTTTCTAATTCCTTCACACTTGTTGATGTTTTATATACAACCATGATTTTAATATAATTTCCTTACGTTAAGTGCAATTTCATGTTGGAAGGCCTTCTTTAACGTTATTAATTATTTATTTATTTACTTACTGCATAATGTAGCCATACTGAAGAATTTAGTGCAGCCAAACTATGCTTGTTTCTCCACTAAAAACTATGTTGCCAACAGTCTTACTTGTCCCGAAATTACACTATCTAGCAGACTAAATATATGAGTTCGCGGACTAGTTCGGCTCCTGCCACGAAGTGTGCATGATGTCAAATGACACCAAGTACGAGGGTAGGTCAAAAAGTAATGTCACCTACTTTTTTTCCTTAAGTAAGTTATGTGAAAACTTTGAATTTGGCGCAATTCCTCAAACCTTCTTCTCCTGTAGTAACCTCCTAAGTCAACAGGTGGCAGCACTGCATCCTCTTGCAAAATGGCTGACAACGACTGCGGAAGGTGAAACGCGAATTCGCACTCACGAAAGGCTAAGAGATGTGTATGGAGAGGCAACGGTGGATACAGCACTGTTAGACGATGGGTTCGTCGCTGTAACGAAGCTGAAGGGCAAACACCATTGGCCGATGAAAAGCGAAGCGGCAGGCCGGTGACTGCAGTGACTCCATGCAACATTCAGCAAGTCGATGACATCATTCGTGGTAATCGTCGGATAACAACAGGTGAATTGTGTCGCATTACCTCCCTCATTAAAGGAAGTGTAATGACGATTATTCAACAACAGGGTTACTATAAAGTTTGCTCACATTGGGTACCAAGAATGAAAACCGCCCAAAACAAACAAGAAAACAATAGCCTCCGAACACTTGCAGCGCAGGAGTTTTATGGAAAAAATTATTACTGGAGACGAAACGTCGTTTTTTTTTTTTACCTGAAGCAAAGAGGCAGTCAATGGAATGGGATCACACAACGGCACCGAAGAAAAAAAAATTCAAAACTCAGCGGTCGGCAGGGAAAGTTATGGTGACAGTGTTTTGGAATGCAGAGGGTGTGCTTATGATTTATGTTTGGAGCAGGGATGGACAATAAATTCTTTCCAATACGCCAGAACTCTCAAAACGCTGAAAGCACCTCTTCACCGAGTTCACCCAACAAAAACTATGGCGGATGTTCTTCTTTTGCATGGCAGTGGAAGACCACACACCAGCTGTTACACCACTGCAGAAAATGAGTAATTTGGATGGCGAATCTTACCACACGCCCCCATGCAACCCTGACTTGGCACCATCAGACTTCCATCTGTTCGGGCCACTAAAAGAAGCTCATCGTGGGATTCATTTTGAGGATAAGGAGGCTGTGAAAGCGTCCGTGCGCCAATGGCTTAGGAAGCAAGACCGTGTCATTTACCACACTGGAATACATGCCCTAGTTAAAAGGTGGACCAAAACTGTGGAAAAGGATGGAGATTATATTGAATAGTGACAAATTAATAATCAATGTTGTATTTTTCAAGCTATGTAAATTGGATTCAGTTTTCTTGGCAATTAAAAGAGAGAAAAAAGGAGGCTTACTTTATGACCCACCCTCGTATACTGCAAGGGCAAAGTTGGCGGTCCCGGTCACGTCGTTGAAATCTACGAAAGCAAAATTGCACGACGCAAGTTTCATCGTGGGCGCTGCAGTTAGACTGCACAGCGTATTTGCATCCCTCTCCTTGTTGGGACATATCGTCATACACACCTGATTCGTTTTCACGTCGATCATTCCCAAGATCCGGTTGCCCTCTACGACGCACCCATGATGAAATGGGGTCGTCTTATTTTGCATTCGTCGATCTGAATGACGTGATCGGGATCGCCAATTTACCCCCTTGCAGTAAACTTGGCGTCATTTGACATCATGCACACTTCGCGGCTGTAGCCGAACCAGTCCGATACAGTCCGTGAGCTCATACACGTATTTACTACGGAGCACTCTATTATCATCGTGTTGTAGGATTGTTTATGTACAAAGCAGTGCATGAGTAACAAATTTGACCGGGCGATAACTTTGCCTGCTCAAACCATTTCCCTTTACACAGAGACTGCGTCACCAAAGTCTGGGGCATTTTTTTAGAGGTTGGATACAAGTTTTTCATATCTTTCTCATGTTGGCTGCAACGCCAGAACCGGCTGTTCGTTTGTTGTGCTTGCGTACACATGCACCTTTGGAAATATTCTCGCGTCACTCAAAAGGGATTTTCTGCAAAGCAACTAAGAAAACTGCCTTTTGCATTATTTCCTTGCCTTGTTTTGAATTTACCAAACCATATACTTTTCCTCAGACATTAATTCATTCGCGAGTTTTGATATGGTGAAACCACAGCATAGTGACCAGCTCTTAAAGGGTACGACTACGCCTCAAGCTTTTTCTACATTGTCTCACTCCTTTTGTGCCCGCCTGGTAGCGTAGGTGATAGGAAGTCTAACGTGCAGCGGTCCCTGTACGAATCATGGTCAGGTTAAGCTATCTGGACAAAGTTCTTGGCGGTATTTTCCCTTATTAAGAACAACAAAGTAAATCCTATGGACCCTGAACCGATTTTAACATAGTTTTATTCATCTTCCGCTATGACGTAACGTAGGAGGCTTTTCCTTATCCTGAAAGATGGTCGTCTGATGACTCTAAGCTCTGTGTAACCTGGACTCATTTGAAAATCATCTGATTCATCGTCAGATATGATTTAAAACTGGAGGCTTTCCCTTATCCTAAAATTTGAATGTCAGGTAACTCTAAGCTCTATGTTCCCTGCACTCATTTGAAAATCACCTCCATCGTCCCATATGACTTACCGTTGGAGGTTTTCATTTATCCTGAAAGACGAATGTCTGCTTACTGTAAGCTATATGTACCTTATACTCATTTGAGTAAGATTTCATTGTTCGTCGAATATGACAACGTTGGAGGTTTTCCATTATCCTTAAGGATGAATGTATGGTAAATCTAAGCTCCATGTACCCTGAACTCATTTGAGCGTCATTTCATTCTTCGTCTAATGTGACTTAACCTGGGAGCTTTCCCTTATTCTGAATGAAGAATAACTTCTAACTCTAAGCTCCATGAATGCTGCACTTATTTATTACATTCATCATCCGATATGACGTAACATTGGATGTTTTATCTTATCCTGAAAGATGTACCCTGTACTCATTTGAACATCATTTTATTCGTCGTCTGATACGAATTAACGTTGGAGCTTTTCCCTTATCCTGAGAGATGAAAGTCTGATAAATATTAGTTCCATGTAACCTGGACTCATTTGAGCGCCATTTCATTCTTCGTCCGATATGACTTAACGCTGTAGGTTTCCTCTTATCCTTAAAGATGAATGTCAGGTAAATCTAAGCTCTATATACTCTGTACTCATTTGAGTGTAATTTCATTCTTCGTCCGATATGACATAACATTGGAGGTTTTCATTTATCCAGAAAGACGAATGTCTGATCACTGTAAGCTCTATGTACCCTGTATTCATTTGAGTATCATTTCACTCTTCGTCCGATGTGAGTTAACGTTGGAGGTTTTCCCTTATTTGGAAAGATCAATGTCTAGTAACTCTAAGCCCAAAGGAACCTTACTCGTTTGAACATCATTTCATTTATCGCCCGATATGATTTAATGTTGGAGGTTTTTCCTTATCCAGAAACATGAATATCTGGTAACTCTAAGCTGTATATATCCTGCTCTCATTTGAACA
Organism: Mantis religiosa; assembly: GCA_030765055.1. Classification (NCBI taxonomy): domain Eukaryota; kingdom Metazoa; phylum Arthropoda; class Insecta; order Mantodea; family Mantidae; genus Mantis; species Mantis religiosa. The sequence goes on along the minus strand of CM060960.1, from coordinate 56,006,173 downwards.
TCAGTTCCTTAATTGTCTGATGTAACTTATATATTGAAGACGTAAATGAAAATAAAATTAAATCACAAGAAAAGAAAAATGAATAAAGAAAATCACACAAAATAGATTAATATAAGAGATTCCTTACGGGCTTTGGAGCCGTGGTCTGATGGACCTCCATCAGACCACGGCTCCAAAGCCCGGAAGGAATCTCTTATATTAATTCTGACCCCGGCCGTGAAAGCTTCCGAACACTCAAAATAGATTGTTTCAGGGGTTTAGAGAACATGGATTTTGAATATTTAGGTGTAATTTTGTTGTCCCAGTTACATATTTACAGCGAGAGAAGTAAGCATAATCACTTACATGCAGAGAGAATGAACAATATGAGAGTTCCAAAGCTGTTCTGCTTTCACCAAGACATGAAGTTACAAAGAAGAAATTGGACAAGTGCTTTGCGCTTTAAAAGACAACATAGCATCTATTGGGATAATGGGCAGCTCATCGCTTTTGTTGGCAGGAGATTTTACCTCTTTGACTAACCACCTCTGCCAATGATGGGACATTGCTGATATAGCCGGTACTACTGGATGGATTTAATCAGTGGTGACCGACAGGCCACCTCGATAACCCTTGGGGTACTGCGTTATTGTTTATAGACTCATTGAATAACCTGTGTATTCAAAATTCGTGGCGTGTCATTCATATTAAGCCTGCAATTATAATTGTTAAATAGCATTTTACAATAGTAAAATAGTAACTAAGTCTATACTTAACACGATGACTGCTGCTTTCAGTTTGACATATTTAAAATTTACTCCACTCACAATTCATTTTTAGAAACTTATTTTTCAATCACATTTGCACAAAACATTTTTAAAACAATGTAATCTACAACTTTATTTTAATACAGTTACAAGAACTATGACAGTTGTTCATATTTTGTTAATTAACGCCACATCGGACGATGAATGAAATAATTTTCAAATCAGTACAGAGTACATAGAGCTTAGAGTTACCAGATCATCAACTTTCAGTATAAGAAAACCTCCAACGTTAAGTTATATACGACGATGACTGAAATGATGTTCAAATCAGTACAGAGTACATAGAGCTTAGAGTTACCAGACATTCAACTTTCAGTATAAGAAAACCTGCAACGTTAAGTTATATCCGACGATTACTTAAATTATGTTCAAATGAGTTTAGGGTACATAGAGCTTATGGTTACCTCACATTCATCTGTCAGGAAAAGGGAAAACCTCCAACGTTAAGTTATATCTGACGATTACTTAAATGATGTTCAAATGAGTTTAGGGTACATAGAGCTTATGGTTACCTCACATTCATCTGTCAGGAAAAGGGAAAACCTCCAACGTTAAGTCAAATCGGACGATGGATGAAATGATGTTCAAATGAGTGCAGGCTACATACGGCTTGGAAATACCAGACATTCATCTGTCAGCATGAGGCCAAATCACCAACGTTAAGTCATATCGGACGATGAATGAAATTATGTTCAAATGAGTACAGGGTACATAGAGCTAAGAGCTACCAGACTTTCATCTTTCAGGATAAGGGAAAACCTCCAACGTTAAAGTCATATCGAACACTGAAAGAAATGATATTCAAATAAGTACAGGGTAAATAGAGCTTGGAGTTACCAGACATTTGTCTTTCAGGATACGGGAAAACCTCCGACGCTAAATCATATCGTACGATGAATGAAATGATGTTAATATGAGTACAGGGTACATAGAGCTAAGAGTTACCAGACTTTCATCTTTCAGGATAAGGGAAAACCTCCAACGTTAAGTCATATCGGACAGTGAAAGAAATGATATTCAAATGAGTACAGGGTAAATAGAGTTTGGAGTTACCAGATACGGGAAATCCTCCGACGCTAAATGATATCGTACGTGAATGAAATGATGTTCAAATGAGTACAGGGTGCATAGAGCTTAGAGCTACAGGACCTTTATCTTTCAGGATAAGGAAAACCTCCAACGGTTAGTCATATCGGTCGATGAATGAAATTATGTTCAAATGAATATCTGGTACATAGAGCTTAGAATTACGGGACATTAGCTTTCAGGAAAAGGGCAAACCTCCAACGTTAAGTTATATCGGAAGATGAATGAAACGATATTCAAATGAGTATAAGGTACATAGAGCTTAGAGTTGCCGGACATTCGTCTTTCAAAATAAGGTAAACCTCCAACGTTAAGTCGTATAGGACGATGAATGAAATGATGTTCAAATGAGTACAGCGTACATAGAGCTTAGAGTTACCATACATACCATACATTCATCTTTCAGGATAAAGGAAAACCTCCATGATAAGTCGTATCGGACGATGAATGAAATGCTGTTCAAATGCGTACAGCGTACACAGAGATTAGATTTAACAGAAATACATCTTACAGTATAAGGAAAAACCTGGAAAACCCTTATGCAAATAACTTAGTCTGACAAGAGGTCAGAGCTTGTTACCTCTTAAACGGGAGGCAATCACGTTATCCCCTACGCTACAGAGAGGTGTAACGTAACTGGTGATCCCAGATGTATATATGCTTACTACATTAATAGTAGGAACACATGTATACATAATTTCAGATACACTCCTTGCTATTTGTCTAAATTTTTGACACCTATGCTTTTTATATGGAAAATCTTATTTGTCTGGAACGTTGATCCGTTGTGTAAAGAGCGCGGAATTGCCAGACCGTCACATACCAACCTTTAGAACATTTGACTGTCACTTAAGGTCCACTCTGTTCCCATATTTCCTTGTATATACAAACAAATTGGTAATAGTATAGTGTTGTTTTTTAATATGAAGTAGATAGAAGAATACGTGTTTGTAGAAATAGTATGTATAAGGATAGAAAATTGAGTTATATTTCTTTGTATTTCTTCGCCAAGAAATTTGATTTGTTCTAATTCTCGGCTTCCTTTGTCTTTTCTCATGTTTCATACTCACACATTAGAACTTGAATCTCAGTTCTTGTGTTGCGCTTAATTGTTCCATATTTTCCTTTATTTTTTCCTCACGATTCTCGTTGTTTCATATACAGTTAACTTTAAATATTTTTAACATCCTAACTGTCAACGACTCTCCTAGCTGGTGGTTATCTAGCATCCCTATGGGTCACTAGATGAATACTGAGAGGAATCACAGTATCTCTGAATTTCCTATGTCTCATTCCGGTTGGCTCTTGCACCAGAAGCTGCAATATAGTTCACTTAATAGGCAATCATTTTAATGCACTGCAAATGACATAAGCTGTTGTTTTCCACTTTTCCCAGCATTCTTTACTATCATCTGTTCAAGTTTCTAACCCAACAGGAAGTTAGTTTAAAATCATTGCAGAATTTACAGTGAACACAGAATAAATTAGATAGTCAACGTGAAAAATGCAATGCCATGACTGGGATTCAAACCACGGATCTTCTGATTTCCGTCCAATCGCTCTATCCCATTGAGCTACCATAGTCAACGTGCCGACCTGACACTAAATTCTCCATTTGACTCGTATATTTCTCGGTAAACCACTAGGGACTCTCGCATTCGAGATACACCGTTTGTGGCGACTAAGTACTTGAGTCCCAGGCTTCATCATTTAACTCTTATTATTATAGATAAATGATGGAAATTAATCATTTCTTCACACTAGCCGTATATAGGCTAAGATTTTTGATAGATAGAGTCAACATGAAAATTCAATGCCACGGCCGGGGTTTGAACCACGGATCTCCTGGTTTCCAGTCGTTCTAAGATGGCATTCAATTTTTCATGTTGACTGTATCTATCAAAAACGTTAGCCTATACATGGCTATTGTGAAGAAAGATTAATTTCCATCAATTAACTAAAATAATAAGAGTTAAATGATGAAGCCTGGGACTCAAATACTTACGACAGTAAGTCAGCACAAACGATGTATCTCGGATGCGAGAGCCCTTAGTGAAATGTGAAATATGTAGTGTTTAACGCCCGCTTTTACTACATACGGCACCGCAGGCGGTGACACGCATGATACATGAGATGAAGATGGAGCACAGGTGGAATGAGATGCCGGGGGAAACCGGAGATCCCGGAGAAAACCCGCCCCAGCGCCGTGTTGTCCACCATAAATCTCACTTTACGGTCGCCTGGGATCGAACCCGAGCCACCTTTGTGAGAGCCAAGCGGTCTAACCACTGAGCCAGGGCGCGGCCTGAGAGCCCTTAGTGGCCTACCGGGAAATATAGGAGTCAAATGGAGAATTTAATGTCAGGACAGCACGTTGACCATGGTAGCTCAATGGGTTAGAGCGACTGGATGGAAACCAGGAGATCCGTGGTTCAAATCCCGGCCATGGCATTGAACTTTTTCATGTTGACTCTATTCATTAAAAGCCTTAGCCTATAATCGGCTAGTGTGGAGAAATGATTAATTTCCATCATTTAACTAAAATAATATTTTGCCAGATTTGTTACACTGATGAATCATGTACTCTTCAGGCCAGTTATCGCTAGTTGTATGCCGGAAACCGAGTTAGCTTGTGCTCAGTTGCGTTTTGTATTGTTAGCCTACTTTGCGAACACACAATTAAGGTACGTTATGGAAGCAAGGCGTAGTGGCGGTAGGATTAGAGGTAGACGGGGGATTCATGGCCCGAGACAAAGATCAGCTTACGGTCGGGGTGTTACATTGAACATTATCAAGGTAAGGAACTTGCCGTTTTTCTTAGGGAATTCTTTAAACAGGAAGACGAGAGTTTGCTCCTTATGAAGGAACAGCTTATTCCTGTCAACCAAATGTGACAGCCCCATGTCAGTAGATATGCTTGCATTTAAAAGAACTCCCATGGGTAAAAACTCCGCTATATCGGCGGCGTTGATAGGAACATGGAAATTGACAAATTCGTTAATAACACTGGCTAACAATGAAAATGTTTCCAGCATAAAAATACTGAATTTACATGTATTTTCATCTGCTATATTATAAATTCATAATAAGAATGATAGATTAGCTCTTGGTTTGAAGATAAAGTGATATTTCGTATTTTAGAGTGAAGATTTTAAATTTGGGGGTACTTTCTTGGGAGTTGGCACACTGTCAAATAACATAACACAATCAGATAGAAATTTTGTAAACTAAGTGATGCAAAAGTTAAGGAAGGCATATTTGTCGGACCACAAATAAGATAACTTGTAGAGGATCCTGCATTTGACCAAATTTTGGAGGGTAAAGAAAAGGAAGCTTGGGAAGCCTTCAAGGGTGTTGTTCATGGATTTTTAGGCAACAAAAGAGATGACAACTACAAGCATTTGGTGACAGTGCTCCTGCAAAAATACCATAACCTTGGAAGCAACATGTCCCTTAAGATCCATTTTCTCCACTCCCACCTAGACTTTTTCCCTCCTAGTTTTGGAGCTGTTAGTGATGAACATGGGGAGAGATTCCATCAGGACATTTCTGTTATGGAACAAAGATGTCAGGGCCGTTGGAATGAAGTAATGCTTGCGGATTACTGTTGGTATTTGTATAGGATTCTGCGGAACTCCATCACAAGAGGCAAGGTAGAAGACGACGAAGTCAATAGGCCAACACGTGATTCTCTTCAGACACAACTATCTGCGAAGTGTTTTTCCAGCAATTTAGATCTCCTGGCATGTAATTACCAGTTAAAAAAATCAAATGCACTTTATTGTTGTTAGCATGCATGTTGTTAAAATGTATCCTTTTCTCTCAGTTCGTTAATATGTAATACTTCCACCTTGTGTATATCATAGAAACTAGAGCTGATAAATTTCTTTCATTGTCATATTTGTTTTTGTCAACCCAAATTTAGTAGGAATTGCCTCATGAAGTGCTCGAAACATTCAATTTCTTTTCGCCCAGTGCAATGGTATATTGGTATACTAACGTGGTAGGCATTTCATGCGAAACGAGGAAAGAGTCCATGCTTACAACATGTGTATTTCACACTATTTTTCGCACTATATGTATTATATCAAATTGGATTTTAGTAATTAAGATATTTGCTATAATATTAATAAATGATATTAAAGATGAATGATTTTAGAAAGTCCATAGCCTATACGTTTTGCAATTGAGGAAACCGCACACGAGCGGGAATGTCAACTTACAATGTAAATCAACAATAATGGTAAGTATGGAATATCAGTGACTTAGTGCAAAAATCATTTAAAGGAGCACACACATTTGAAGACGCTAGTTCTTAAAGTAGGCTAATACAGATTAAATGTGCATGTTTTTGTTGAAATGGGATAACCTCGAACGCTTGTTTAAATTTCGTGTGTTGAGAGGGTAAAGAAGGGAGTGTACGTAAGTTGGTTCTGCAACATTGCAGCTCACCACGTGGAGAAACAGTTGACCTTCAGGTATCTTCTTTTAAAAGTCAGACAGAGTGGTTTACAGAAAATATATAAAAGTAAACGATCGATAGTGGAAAAACCCCTGTGATTTTAAAGCATAATAGTTAATTATGCGACTTGAGCGGTAAATTGAAGTGTATTGGCCAGTGAAGAAGTGCAACCGCCGAGGTGTTGGCGCCGTACATGATAAAGCATCAAACCTCACATTAGTAATTGTATCCGCTACCTATGAAAGGATGGCTTGTACTGCTAATATTAAATATGCAATGAAATCAGAATGGTAAAAATGTTTCTGTTCATTGCATATTCATTGTATAGCCGGTTATCTGAAAAGAAGGAAAAAAAAAAAAGAAAAAAGAAAAAAAGAACATCGCACTCAGTCATCTACAAGGTAGCCGATAGTCAAAGACATTATAATATGACTTAATACCACCCGATTTCACCAACTAATGTCAAAACTGACGTTAACAAATGTGGCGTAACAAATGCCACAGCGCTAACACTGCCGTTAAATTTCTTGCATTTCACCAACCTGTTTTCTGAAATTGTTAAACACGTCTTAACGCCAAGATACTTGTAAATATTACAGGTATAGAAGGCTATGGATGAGTTATTATTTTATGAACGTACTGCAATGCACTTTCGTTTTCAGTTTCATATGAACACAGCTGAAATAATTGCGGGTAAACAGAATCGTAAACAAAGGCTGTGAGACAGATTTTTCATCGATAGAGAAAGAATTGTTAATTGAATTGGTGACGAAGTATAAGGATATAGTGGAAAATAACAGGATGGATGCAGTGAATGTAAAGGAGAAGGATGTTACGTGGGAAAAAATTGGAAACCAATTTAATTTAAATGCATGTCTCACTACTAGAAGCACGTCAGTATTACGTAAATTTAAGACGAGGTCCGAAGAAGGATAGCTGGCGAGTGAATTGAACGTTTCAAGACGGGAGATGGGCAGTGTATTATCCACATAATTCAGTGAATTATAAAATCGCAGTGTTATTATTACTTGAAGGAAAGGCGAGATAGGTATGTTCCTTTCGATGCATGTTCTAACTCAGTATTACGTAAACTTTAAACGAGGAGCGAAGAAGGACAAGTGTCGAGTGACTTGAACGTTTCAAGACGAGAGGTGGACAGAGTATTATCCACAAAATTCAGTGAATTATAAAATCGCAAAGTTATTAATACTTGAAGTAAAGGCGAGATCGACATATTCTATTCGACGCATGTTGTAACTCAGTATTACGTAAATTTAAAACGAGGAGCGAAGAAGAAGTGATGAGTGACTAGAACTTTTCAAGACGGGAGGTGCACAATGTATTATTCACATAATTTGTGAATTATAAAATCACAAAGTTATTAATACTTGAAACAAAAGCGAGATCGACATATCCCTTTCGTTACATGTTCTAACTCAGTATTACGTAAATTTAAAACGAGGAGCGAAAAAGTGCAAGTGACTTGAACGTTTCAAGACGGAAGGTGGACAGTGTATTATCCACATAATTCAGTGAATTATAAAATCGCAAAGTTATTAATACTTGAAGCAAAGGGGAGATCAGCATATTCCTTTCGATACATGTTCTAACTCAGTATTACGTAAATTCAAAACGAGGAGCGAAGGACAAATGGCGTGTGAATTGAACGTCTCAAACCGGGAGGTGGACAGTGTATTATCCACAAAATTCAGTGATTTATAAAATCACAAAGTTATTAATACTTGAAGCAAAGGTGGCATCGCAATATTAGGCCGCGCCATGGCTCAGTGTTTAGACCGCTTGGTTCTCACCAAGGCGGCCCGGGTTCGATCCCAGGCGACCGCAAAGTGAGATTTGTGGTGGACAACACGGCGCTGGGGCGGGTTTTCTCCGGGACCTCCGGTTTCCCCCGCCATCTCATTCCACCGGTGCTCCATCTTCATCTCGTGTATCATCAGTGTCACCGCCTGCGGTGCCGTATGTAGTAAAAGCGGGCGTTGAGCACTACACATTTTTTTCATCGCAATATTCCTTTCGATGCATGTTATAACTCACTATTACGTATATTTAAAACGAGGAGCGAAGAAGGATAAGTGACGAGTGACTTGAACGTTTCAAAACGACAGGTGGACAGAGTATTATCCTCAAAATTCAGCGAATTATAAAATCGTAAAGTTATTAATACTTGAAGTAAAGGCGAGATCGGCATATTCCTTTCGATGCATGTTCTAACTCAGTATTACGTAAAATTAAAACGAGGAGCGAAGAAGAGCAAGTTACTTGAACGTTTCAAGACGGGAGGTGGACAGTGTATTATCCACATAATTCAGTGAATTATAAAATCGCAAAGTTATTAATACTTGAAGCAAAGGCGAGATCGCCATATTCCTTTCGATGCATGTTCTAACCTCTCTTGTACTTCCGCAGTAAACTTCATAGCAACTTGTGTCGACAGTCTATACCTCCGTAAAAACTTTTCTTTTGGTAGCTCCTCAAAATTGTTTCTCCTCAAAGACCGTAATCTATTACGAATGCCATTTAGACGATCTTAAATATAGAAAATAGAAAACAACAGCTGAGTTCATGCCCGCCATCTTGACTATTTACAATTGTTAGGGACTTAACAACAGAAATTTGGCTGGTTAGTTTAACAAAAAATTCAACACGAGTGTTAAGCTAACACTTGTTGGTGAAATACAGTTTTTATTATAACTGTTGCTAAAGTTGTGTTAAATCTTAACATTTGTTGGTAAAATCGGGCATTGGAGTAGCCGTTCCTGAGGAAAAGTTTGTTTTTTCTCGCAAATTTTACATTATTTTTCTGTTTGATGTTGTAGATTCTTTGCAGAGATTGTTCATGTCTAACAGTAAAAGGCCTACTTTAAAGTAACAAAAGTGTCGCGTAGTAATGTGTTTTTCCTTATGCTAGCAGATAAAACTACTTATTGCCTCCAGAATGACTGCATTTATTATGAAATTCGCAATTCAGTTCCGCATTTTCCTAGCTAACTACGTGTATTTTTATATTAATGAGGCTTGTATTATTTCAATAACGTTTTACAGGAAAACAAAAGGAAACCATTACGTTTGAGTTTGTTTTAGTTCAACCGCACAAATCAAACATTGGAAATGGATAGGTTCTCGCAGTTTTAACCATCTCAGAGTGTATATATTAATAGTTTGTTTATCGTTTCGCAAAAATAACACGCGCTTTCGCTAATTTGTGCATCGAGAATGATTGTTCCGCGGCGGGAGAAAGAGAAAGAGATAGGGTTTGGGGGGAGAACCACGTAATGGTTCTTAAAAGTGCCGCAGTGCGCGCTGCTGTTGCCGCTGCTGCGCGAGTCATGTGGCCGCTACAGCCATTCGGACAGTCTGATCGTCTCTGAGCGCCAAAGGTTGGTCTTCCCTCATTTGAAAACGGTTGTTGGTCTCCGGCTGGATCAATGGGAATCGAACAGAACTGTCCGTATAGTGTCGTATGCAGTGCTGAAGCGTGCTCACCACGCTGATCCCGCCGGTCCGAGTTCGCGATGTCACAAAGTTATCGTCACTTGTCACAGTGAACAAAACAGTTGAAAGTGCGCAACACGCCAGAAAAAAAAAATTAGAGAATTCTGTGTTATGTTCTTAAGATATTGTGCGTGTGTTTAGAAGTGTTAACTTGTGTCTAGTGGCTCAAACTAGTGATTCTTGTGTTGTGACATGTTTTCTTCATCTTTTTAGACACAATCAGTATTCTCATCCGAAGAAGGAAGATATTTGCAGCCGAAATGGACTGGAAGGGATACATCGTACTGTCAATGTCTCTTCTCTTCTGTCAAGGTAAACAATACTAAAATTACTTAAAAATTAAACGTGCTATGCCATAAAAGCCACAATTGACTCATTTTTTTCTAAATATCACGTGAAACCCCTACTAAATGTAAACAAATGCCTTCTAACTTCTTTGAACTACTTCTATAAAAAATCACGAGTATGACCAATTGGAATGGTAAAATAGGACTAAAATTATATAGCGTAGCCAGGATATAAACCACGACCTTCTGGTCTCCATTCGGTTACATTAACCAATTACGCCACCATGGCAATTTGACATTAAATCTCCCAAATGATTCGCCTTTTTCATAACTTATACCCTCGTTTGATTAAATTATATTGTTTATTTTAAAAACAAAACAAACAAAATCTTGATATTAGTCATTATTTTCCAAATAATATTAAATCTAATATATTCACGGCCTAATATCTTAGAAAATAAATGTCAGGCTAAATTTTTTTTATAATATATAAATGGATATGGTGGCCTTTAAGTCACTTACACCATTCTTTCATTGAAATGTATAAACAATTTTCTGTAAGGCATAATTAAACATTTTAGTGAAAAAAGTTAACCCAAAAATTTCGCGTTTATCAAAATTTTAATAAACTTTATCCCAAAATAACTAAAATACAGTTGTAAATGTTATTATGGGCTCCTAGTTTATTATTCTAATATTTTGTTCTTTGTTAAGGACACCCATCTGTAAAAATTGGCCAAAAAGTACAAAAGTGAGAAAAAAATTGTCCCATTTAAATAGAGTAATCCGCTTAATACAATTTCCTATTTTTAATGTCATACAAACATTTAAAATTGTGGCACATGGCTACGAAAGTGAGTCACTGTATTGCGTTTTAATACCTAATTTGGTGATTTTCTCGTGTTTTTAATTTTCATCGCCTTTCAGAACATAAATTGCCCCACACGATGCAGCTTTCAAAACCTTGAAACTTCTTGTGCTAGGACAAAAACATTACCATTATTTGTACAATTAAATAAAAAAGCACATATTTCACAGGCAAGTATTAAAAATGAGCAAAAAGAGAATTGAATCGCATTTTTATCCTAAACCAAAGATGGGCTTAAACTTTCCTATCATGAATTTACTAATACTGTATTTGAGTATAACCGCGAAGTATTTATTACTTTCCTTGAAACTAAAATTCCATCTTGTGGAACAGTTGAATTAAATGACAATAAAACACTATAAATATATTAATATCACGAGAACTATCTTGGACAAAGTTGTGTTAAATTGTTGAAGTTTGAAGTCAGCACAAACAAAATTGTAGATTTTAGGATTTTCACAGATTTTATCATTAAGGAAGATAGAATAGTAGTCACTTACACTCTCCTTTGATTAAAACTTAACAATTACGTTTTAAAATATAACTTAATTTGTTGTTAGGCGTTTCAAAATTTTCGTTTTATTACTCTAAAAACACTTTCAAATATTCAGCTTAAATTGCTGCAAAATGTGTATGAAGTAATTCTAAATATATTTAATCATTTTATCCAATAAATCTGGAAACGCAGAGCTTTTTAATCAATAATACCATTCTTTATCAATTATTTTTTATAAACTGACCCAACTTCTTAATGAAATATTAAAGATCCTATCTCAATAATGTTAAATTTGATCAATTTTCCTTCCATTTTCTCACGAAGTGCTTAAAAATTTTTCTAACTTTATTCACGATTCAGATTTATATTTTCAAAACTAAAATGTAGTTTTCATCTATGGACGCTATGGTTATGGCGTCCCATTCTATACTGAGCGTGAAAGAGGGTTTGAGGCCTTTTTAATGTCGTAAATACACGAGACGGGACCACGGACTTCAGTTCCCTTTCAAGGAAAGCTATCTTCACGACTTGTATGTCCGGAAAAGGCTCCTCGCCCTTTGCCGATTTGAACCAATGTCTTCTGGAACCAGAGGATATCGCATTACCTCTATAATAAGTAGTTCTAAGTTTACTAGTGTAATTTTGTCCAAAATGGCCATTCCTTAAGAAAGATAAGTACTTTTTATTTTACTCCCACCTCGTTTGATTAAAATGTGTTATCCAAATATTTTCTAAAACTTTAAAAATTCATTCAGATCTAACGTTTTTCCCTAATCTTAGTATAATGCACTTTAGCATTGATTTTGTGATCTTATTTTGTTTTTATTGTCCTGTACAACCATTCATACGTGTTATTTTTGGCAGTTCTGTGTTTACTACGCCGTGTAAAAGCAATCGTTTAGCGACAGAAGTTTTAAAATATAAATACAACAGGAAATTAAATGTCCTATAGCAGAATGAATATCTTACACATATATTTATGATATTTTTTATCCGATTCTGTCTATTAATATTTCTTTATTTAGGAAGATAGCAAAAGTAACTCAAATATCTTGTTTGCTAAATTCGCGAACAATTGTCTTAAAGTTTTAAACATTTCAGTCGGATATTTGCAAGTATCCATGAAGCACCTGTGTAAACTGGTAATTAATATTCTAGCCCATAAATCCAAAGTACCATCGTTCGAATCCCGGATTAGAGGCGGACACTTTCAGCGTCCATAGTTTTGATTGTGTTTTATCGCGCTAGCTGACTATCAATTCCTTTTATTTAATTGAATAAAATGTATTTAAGGAATGTCTGCACTTATAATTAAGAATTTATAATTTTATTCGATGTATTTACGTATGTGTAAATGAGTCTTTGGTATCCTTGCGCGTATATATGTGTGTATGAAGGTTTTTTATCCCAATTTCGGATAAATTCCTGTCCCTTTGCCACTGAGCCTTCTTAAAATACCAATCTAAAGGTTTAGACGAGGTAATATGCTTATTGCATATTTATATACACCAATAGTATTAAAATGATGAACTTAATTAGGCCTTTCAGTATTGAAACTCAAAATTCGGTGTTGAAAACATGCGCTTATAAAATATTTATAATTTAGTTTCATAAATAACTAACATTTCAATAATTTTCAAAACCCTCTGCTTGCATAAAAGATATTGAAGCTACAATTCCACATATTTGAAGCGTTGACTTCATTTCAGAATGCTTTGGAGCAGAAAAAATGTACTCGACAGAATATAAACAGTTGAACTTCGCAAAGCATAAAAACAAAAGACTGTTGCGCAGTATTGCAAGGAATGGATGGCTGTGATGTTACCTTCCATAAACAGAAGACAAGCGATCTTGTGTTATTGCTTTCTTTATTTCAGAATGATTAAATATTGCAGATATGTAAGTAAGCGTTAAAACTTTTTAATGAACCATATTTCAATTCTGTACTGAATTTTATGGTTGTCGAAGCTTTCATATATAAAAATCTTTGTTTTTTTATGTTTATATTGTAATAAAGATGGTTATTGGGACATTTTCTCAATGTTTGGAGAATGTGTGGCTTAGAAGAGGTTAATTTAGTAAAATGTTCAGGAATACTATTTCGTTATATGTACTGCATTTAACGATTTTCGTATATAACTTACATGTTATTTAATAACTGTAGGACCAAAAGAACGTACAAAGTAACCTGCTGTAAATACTAGAACATTCCCCGATATCGCAACGTAACTTACACACGGCCATACTACTTCTAAAATACGCAGCATTCCGCGTATGTACCGTATTCTTTAGTGGGAATATCGCAGAATTTTTCATGGCTATTTGAAGCAGTACGGACTGTACAAATTTGGAATTTTTAGGATAAATGGAATTCCGTATAAAAACCATTTAGATCAATAGCCAGTAACTTAATAAAGAGGTATTTATTGGCTGACCTCCCAACCCGGTAGGGACCTTTCCTACTGTCCTGAGTTCGAGTACATTATTCTCCGTGCTCCACAAAAGCGTGAATGTGTTATCTATGTACAAAACAAAGTAACACGGGTTAATATAATTATCTATAGAAGAAAAGGTAGACTGTCCTGGATTCGATTACATTATTCTCAGAGTCTAGAAGCGTAAATGTGTGTTATCTATGTGCAAAACAAACTAAGAGCCACGGGTTAATATAATTATCTATATAAGGAAAGTTAAACTGCGAGTGGAGGACCGAAGTAATAATTTTCAAATGAATTTTTTTTTATATTTAGCGCATAAAAAGGCTTATTTTCTAAACTTATACTAAATATTTCAAGATAATAAATTATAAACTATGGCTCCATTAGCATTTTAACATAGAAAAATGTTCAGAAAATGTTCTTTACTTAACTGATAAAGGGCTAAATAGGCATTTGTGCTATTTTAAAACAGTTCATATTAACATAATACACAGTGTTAAATTATGTGTCATCAAACATACTTGCAGAGAAAAACGGTACACTGTCACACTTGATTTAGCGTTTTCACAGATACATTGCCCTAATTATAGATTAAGATTTCAATTAGAACATGATTAAATTGGCAAATTAATGTTTCTTTTTCTCAGAAACAGTTCATAATATCGGATTGAAAATGTTAAAACTCGTCCAATGTAATAAAGGTATATTTGATTGATTTATACAGCTGCGTTTACGTAAAATCAGCTTTAGGTTAGTATCCCGCAAAATAATGTATATCTACACTACATTTTTCCAAAGTTTAATATCCTCTTACTAATTTCTAGTGTAACAGTAGCGCTTCAGATACCTCTTGACGCAATAGTAAGCTTTCCAATCTTTTAATACGTGCATGAGTTTGCAGTGCCGTCTGTGTAATACCTTAACACCATCCTTTCCTCCAAATCTGATGCACAATCAGCAGTGCTGGACTCCTCGACGTGATAGAGAAGATTTAGTTACCATGACTACAGCCAATATAAGATTCACCCAAAATACCGAAATTTCACGAAAACAATGAGATTTCCTTAAGGTTTAAAGAAGTGTTTTTAGGAAACCTCGTGCAGAAAAAAATCGGTTGAATATCAGATACAACTTGAAATATATTCAAGAAAATTACGCCACCCCTGACTACCATTTACATGAAACATGCTTTGACGTTTCGGGTTTTTCAAAACTGACTCTTCATGTTCAAAGTACTACATATATCATATTTTTATTATAATTTTCCCAAATGTCATCAGAATTCCTCTTCAGTCTTGTTGATTTTTACATAATTGTTCTCTAAGTGTCAGTGAGCTACCCTCCAGTGGGCTGTGCAAGTCGACGCAAGAGCTTCCTAACCGGGGGATAAAGTCAGTAACTTACGGAACTCTGCGCGCCTCTGCCATTTGCGTTGTCCGTTTCTGAAACGAATACGTCTCCTACGGTACCTTAACTCATCCATTCTTCCCCGGGCTATATACACAGAGGTTCCAATTTCCTTAATTTTTCCTTTTGTTTTTGGTTCTTTGATATTATCTATAAATGTAGTGAAAATGGTTACTAAATTTCAGTTACTGTACTGCGCTCTGAGCCACTGAACCATTATTGATACCCACCTCGGTAGCGTGGTGGTAGCATGTCTGCCTCACGTTTAAGAGGTCCCGAGTTGGAAACTCGGTCAGGGTGTTACCTGGGTAAGGTTTTTCCGGGGTTTTAACTTATCCTGAAAGACGAATGTCAGGTAACTCTAACTCGTTCCATTCATCGTACAATGTGACTTAACGCTGGAGGATGTAAATTGCAACAACAAAAAATGATACTTAACTAAGAGTTTATTCTAATGACTTTGCTTTCGTAATATCAATAGTTCGTATTATTTCATGTAATAATAAAATAAAGCACAATAAAACATGACAGATAATCAAATAGATTTACAAAACAAAAAATACGTCCTCCAACGTTGTCATATCGGCCGATGGATGAAATGATGTTCAAATGAGTCCAGGATACATAGAGTTTAGATACGAGACATTCATCTTTTATTATAAGAGAAAACCACCAAAGTCACATCGGACGAAGAATGAAGCGATGTTGAAATGAGTGCAGGGTACACAAGAGTTTAGTGCTTCCAAACATTATTATATCAGGATAAGATATAACTTCCAACGTTAAGTCTTATCGGACAATGAATGAAATAATCAAATGAGCGCAGGTTAGGTTGAGCTTAGTTACCCGACATCCGTCCTTCAGGACAAGGGAAAATCCCAAATGAAACCTCATCCATATAACTCACCCTGACAAATATTCGAACTTGAAGCGTGTTGAACGTGAGGCAGACACGCTACCACATACGCTACCGAGGTGGCAAAAAAATTAGTTTAGAATTGGTAAAGGCATAGTTTTATGATTAGCTCTATCACTTTGCTTATATTGCAATATCCTTTTTGTCTACTTATTCCATTATAAATACAATATTTCGTTTAGCAATATATACCAGACCTAATAAAGTTACAAACTAGTGTGGAAGTTTAATGGATATTGAAGAAACAATATATTTTAAAATGATTAATATGGTTTGTCATGAAAAATAAGTGGAAACAAGCTTCACTGTTCACCATTTATGGAGGGAAATAGTGTATTGGTTAAATCTAATATTCAGTATATAGCTGTCAGATTTTCCCATGTCAGTTTAAGTGAGATGTTAATGAATTAATAAATGATTCATTATACTTGCACCGAACTCTTTAAGATCTGTTTAACCTATTAAACAACTGACATACGGGTTTTACATAGATGACATCTGCGGTTCCTTTAATGTAACTCAATGGTGGAGGATGAAAATTTCACAACTTTCCAAAAGCAACTTAGTTTTTTGGTTACAAAAATTAAATACAAAATATGATCTTACACTTACCGGATTTTCGGTACTCATGCTTGGCAGAATACTGTCAGAAAGACTTTTTTTAATCTTCAGCATAATGGACTAAAAGGTTTGCAGAAACGACTTTATTGCGTATTTCCTGGTAGATATAACGGGGTTAGGGAAATATTGTAGGTTTACGCAAGACAAGCCCCTAAGGCACACCCTCTAAGAGAGGATCGTTATGTAATTACGAGGGCTGTTCAATAAAGAATGATCACATTTTTTTTGACAACGTACCTTTACTCATCCTCATAATTCTGATGGTCCTTCTCAAAATAGTCTCCCCTGAGTGCGATGTACTTGCCTCAGCGTTTCTGCCAGTCTTCAAAGACATGCTGGAAATCATTTCTGAGAGATCCTTCAAAATCGCCTCCTCAGCCTTCACCACTGCTTCTGATGATGGATAATGCCTCCCACGAAGGCATTTCTTCAAGTTAAGGAATAGAAAAATGTCACATGGAGCTAAATCCGGACTATAGGGAGCGTGAGGGATGCATTTTACGTTGATTTTTGCAAGATATTCAGCAACAACAATGGCAATATACGGCCGCGCATTATCGTGGTGTAGCATCCAGTCTCCTTCCTGGAAATGTGGTCTTTTGCGCCTGATATGCACTTGCAATATTTTCAGGACATCCCTGTAGTATTATCCAGTTACTGATGTGTGTGCAGGTACAACATGCTGATAAATCTTTCCATGAATATCAAAGAATGAGATGACCATAACTTTCCCAGCAGAAGCAACCACTTTTGCCTTTTTTGGGGGTTGGTGATGAAGGAGATTTCCACACTGAGCTTTGCTGTTTGCTCTCAGGATCAAAATGATGAAGCCAAGTTTCATCAGCAGTGATTAAGTTTGAAAGAAACTCCGGATTTTCCTCTAACATCAACTTTAACTCCATGTTACCTCCATTGCAGTGGTAGGCGATACTGAGCATGCCTGAACTTGCGTGGTTCTCACAGGCGGGAACCGGGAGTACCAACAATGCAACTATTAAGGCGTGTTTATTTCACATTAAGCTAACAGATATAATCTTATATAATAAGATTGAATTTTAGTGCGAAAAATATGACTCTAAAAAAATTATGGTCATCCTTTATTGAACAGCCCTCGTGTCATCTGCACGGCTGCGAGGAAAAAAAGAATAACAGCTTCCGAACCCGCAGTTGATATTTTCCCAACTTCCGTGGTAAAATGAAATGTGTAGTATTTATCGCCCGTTTTTAATACCGGTGCCACTTATGATACATGAGATGAAGATGAAACACCTGTAGAATTACATGGCGGGGGAACCGGAGATCCCGGATAAAAGCCACCCCAGCGCCGTGTTGTCCACCACACATTTCTCTTTGCGGTCGCCTGGGATGGACTTGCTAGTGTTTTATCGCCCATTGCCACACGTAGTTTTAACCGCGACCTAAGAAAAAATCGACTTGAATTACCAGTTATTAAACTATTAAGAATTGTTTTACAAAAGATGTAGAATCAATGCTTTTACTAGGTGTCAGATACTGGAGGCTTTGTATAGCGAAGAATCGTAACTACAGTGAAGCTAAAATAACAAATGGTAAACTGTATGTCAAACTGAGTGATTCTGGCGACGAGCGTCTTATACCTGAAGAAATTCCACAAGATAACCAAAGAAAAATTGAACATCGGACTGACACCATCTATGAGGTCATCGATAGTCAAATGTCTTTCACACTATATTAGATTTGGCGTTCCTAAAAATGATGTGCTTTTGTCTTGTACATTTTAACTTTATTCTTTTGTTTGTCCTGCTATATTGACTCTGGTAGAGATAATTCGGCTCTTAGCAGAGATTATTCATGTCTAACAGTAAAATACCTACTTTACAGTAACAAAAGTATCCCGTAATGATGTGTTTCTTCTTATACTTGCGGATAAAAGTGTTTATATTACCTGAAAATATCTTGAAAGTGTAACGCTACAAAAATATTGACATAATTGTATGCATTATCGAGATGCTGTGTTTGTGCAGTTAATTAAAGACTATTTCTTACAAAGTTGTGTACAGGGTTCAGTACGGTAAGGGCTTCACACGCTACTACATATGTGGGATTTTGAGAGGGCTTCACAGTACCCCGATCTGTTTTGTATTACCACCTACTTCGTACTACGAGAGCTGTGAATTAAACATTGGAGCAGGGGTGGTAACCAAGCTTTATTTTTGGAGCCGCAAATTATAAAACTAATTGGAAGTGAGCCAGATTCTAAGAGGTGTCTATAAAATTGTTTATAAAAATACACCTTTGTTTTTATAGTACATGAAGGAATATCTATTTTGGCAACTACACAGAACATTATTGTTTAGGTACCTAAGAAGGAATAAGACTTTACTTTTGAGAGTTACTTTTTCGAGTTTTTATTCTTGCTGTTAGTTTTGAGAAATCTGGCTAATAATTGCGAAGTGCACAGGTTCAAAAACGTTCATCAGTTCAGATCTATATTTATTTTTAATGAACTTGTTTTTTTTTTTTTTTTTTTTTTTTTTTCAGTTTAACTCCTCTAAAGTTGTCATCTCGGACGACGAATTAAATGGACAAAATAATGCTCAAGTGAGTCCGAGGTACATGGAGCTTATTTACCCGACATTTATGTATCAGGATAAGGGAAAACCCTGGAAAAAACCGTATCCCCCCTGACCGAGAATCGAAGTCGCGACGTCTTGAACGTGAGGCAGACACGCTACCGAGGGGGGCATTTAAGCGTTGAGTGCAGTGATTAACAAACATAAAAGTAGTCTCAAATATTGAAGTAAGCTCTCTTGGCACACTTTCGTTGGTGGGCATTTTTCATTCCAAATTTTATGGCAGGAACGCCAATTCGTTTGAGTCCTTTAATTTCTTCGTCCTCTTGGAATTCTATTAGCTCCAAATCTACAGCTTCTGTACCCTTTGTTATTGGTGATGAAACACCCACATCAACAGCAAAAGTATTTTCCATTTAAGTGATCTTAATTCATTAAATCTGTCATTGGTTTCTTCAGTAAGGACCGACATGTTACTCAAGTAATTTTGAGTTTCCATCTGAACGCCAGGAAAGCTTTCAGTAATTTCCTTCAAACATTTGAATTGAGCGAATGTTTGTCTGAAACTTTAACATATGAAAGCTAAATACAGTCTGGGCCAAATCAGAAATAAGTTTGTCTTCCTTAGCGTTTGTAAAATGCAGCACCACATTTGAAAAAGAAGCCAAATCTAATGACCACTAGCGGTTATTAAGTCCATGAAAGTATATTTGCCTCCGTTCTCGATATCTTGTAGTTTCCATTAATTGTATTATTTAAACTTGCCCTAAACTAGAGGTCGAGAATCGCACGACACTCGAGCCGCATACGGCTATCATTCAGATATTGACGGCTACATATTAAAATTAGACTGTGTATTTAATTTAAAATTCTGTGCAAGTAAGAAGTGGCCTTTCATTGCAGTACTTTAATTCACGAAAGATGGTTGCCATGGCTTCGGTGACGTAATCGCCTCGAATAGCAAGATCTATTATAGAATAGGCTCGGAATATCAAATCGTAGTAATATGTATAGTTGGGTAAGTTTGTCAGTTGCTGGGTTTCTGGCCCTGAAGTCCATAAGTGTGCCTAAAAGCTACAGACCTATTTTAGTAGATATACTATTATGTAAAACACTCTTTCGAAGTGAAATTCCGGCAAACGGTGGCTCGTTCTTTAATTAACGGCCTCCACTGTTAAATCATATCGGACTATGAATGAAATTATGAGTACAGGGTACAATGAGCTTAGAGTTACCTGACATTCATCATTCAAGATAAGGGAAAACCTCCAACGTTGTCATACCGGACGATGAATGACATGATGTTTAAATCAGTACTGGTACTTACACCTGAGATTTACCAGACATTCATCTTTCAGGATAAGGGAAAAGCTCCAAGGTTTTCATATCGGACGATAAATGAAATTGTTCATATGAGTTCAGGGTGCATAAAGCTTAGTTACCAGACATTCATCTTTCATGATAAGGGAAAACCTCCAACGTTGTCATATCGGATGATGAACGAAATTACGTCCAAATGTGTACAGGGTACATAGAGCTTAGGGTTACCAGACATTCATCTTTCAGAATAAGTGAAAACCTCCAGCATTGTCATATTGGACGATGATTGACATGTCTAAATGAGTCCAGGGTACACTGAGCGTAGAGTTACCTGACATTCATATTTAGGAAAGGGAAAATCAGCATTAAGTCATATTGGAGGATGAATGAAGTGATGTTCAAATGAGCTCAGGGTACATAGAGCTTAGTTACCAGACATTGATCTTCCAGGATAAGGAAACAACTCCAACGTTAAGTCATATCACACGCTGAATGAAATGATGTTCAATTGAGTATAGAGTACATAGAGCTTAGAGTACCAGATATTCGTCTTTCAGAATGAGGGATAGCCTCCAACACTAAGTTATATCGGACGTTGAATGTATTAAATTGTTCAAATTAGTTCAGGGTACCTACAGAGAGCCTAGAGTTACAGAGTTAATTTCTGCTGTTTTGAAAAATCTAGAGTTGTTCTATATCGCGGATTGGAGACCTTTTGTAAATACTTGTTCATATTAAATATAAGTTTTCTGTCCTAAAAATGAATCACTTCACGTTCGTAGTTCGAAAAATTACTTGTCCCAGCATCGTGGTACTTGTTCACGTACTCGGGTCACAAACACTGGAGGAAACATGTGTGTATAATAATTATTTAATGTAACATTAACAATTTTCAGCTCCAGTTCAACACACGACTTAACGATGCCATTCAATTTTAACCAAACAGCACGTGTACGCTGTAAACGAACTGAAAGTTAACCCTGTTTGAAACCGCATCACTTCTGTTTTCACAGTAGGTTCCTTATTTATTTATACTTGAGATATGAGGAAAGAATGGTGTTGTTTGTCACGCTATCTGAGTTCAATTGATGGATTTTGTGTATTTTTAACAAACAAAACCACGTGAATATAAAACGTGCAAAGCTCGCGTTGTACGTAGAGACAGGATTTTTGTACGACCATAATCATAAAATAAACTTCTTTCTTATTATAAGATTGGCATCTGTAATATTCAAATATTTATCCGTAACATTTAACCATAACCATGTGAAAGATAAAACTTGTATCGCTCGTGTTATAAGTATCGTAGAGACAGGATTTTTGTACGGCCATAATCATAAAATAAACTTCTTTCTTATTATAAGATTGGCATCTGTAATATTCAAATATTTATCCGTAACATTTAACCATAACCATGTGAAAGATAAAACTTGCATCGCTCGTGTTCTAAGTATCGTAGAGACAGGATTTTTGTACGGTCATGATCAGAAAATACAGTTCTTTCTTATTTTAAGAATAGCATCTGTGATTGCAAATGTTTATCCGTAACATTTAACCATAACCATGCGAAGATTAAACGTGCGTTGCTCGGGTTTTAAGTATCGTAGAGACTGGAGTTTTGTAAGGTGATAAACATAAAATACAACTCTTTCTTATTATAAGTTTGACATCTGTATAATACTATATGTTCTCAGTTCAGGCGCGCGAGATCGGCAGTGCTGTTAGGCGAGGGGCAAGTTTAGGATTGGCTGGAGTGTGCAGTACGCCCCGCCTCCATTTGCCTGTAACTTTTGCGAGGATTGTAACACTTGCGATACCTCGATACTCACGACGATTGCATGGTATCGAAATTTATCGACATTTAAGAAATGTCGCTCTATAATTTTTCGATATTTCGTAGGTAAACGTTTAGTTTTGATTTTATTTTAAAAACTCAAAATATTAGTGCCGCAAGTAAAACATTGCAAACCCCAAGAAATTACCACGAAGGTGGTACCTGTACAGCAAAATTATGTAAGAAAATAATCGTGTCTCAGATTTAGTGCCAGTTAAGTTTACAAAAAGGAATTACTGCATATTTCAACGACGACTTGTCACCTATTTATAGTACACTGGATTAAAGATTCCAAAGTGTCAGAACTGAGACATTTATGTATTCCACCTGTAACAGTTGTTCTCAGAAAGAGTGTCTAGTACAAAAAGACTTATGTGACAGAAAAAGAAATAGACTAGACGCCGAAGGGCAAAAATATTAATATTTCTGAACAAGAAATCATAAAAGTGGACTGTTTTTCTTTTAAATATATAATGTAGAGCTTAAAGATAAGAACACTGACGGTTTGAAATTTTTTCGCATTAAATATGTGTACTATTTGATTTTATTGACATTTTACAGTTTTCCCAATATTCTATTTTATTCTCAAACTAAGGGTACAGATGGCATTATCGAATATCGAACTATTATCGGGTGTGTTAGAGGATATTGTGTATTGGTATAGAAAATCGAATATTGAGAAGAACTGATATTGACCCATCTCTAAATAAAACATAAGTATATACAATATTACAAATATACTTATCAAAACGGCGTAACATAAAGTTCAACACTTAAAAGTGTAACTTCTAGTTGGCGTCAACTCACGACAAATTATGAAACGAAATATAATGGAAATTATATATCAATTTTCGTATAGTACATAAAGCTGAGCAGCACAAATATTATATTTAAATATAATAACTTTTTACCAACTTATCTCCTTGAATTTAAAAAAAAATGTACATTTTGCCTTCAGTTGTTATTTTTCCAGTAGACGAACGTAAGATAGTGAAAAATATATCACCTAGAGACAGTAACCTATGTAAATAAACTCTTTAAGAAGCCTGGAAATGCAACAAATGAAATGCGAAATTAGACCTTTGAATAATACTTAATTTGTTTAAAAACAATTAGTCAAGTAGTCACAAGCTATTATAGTTTATTGTAATATTTACGTATTTTTTGACGCATGAAGGCTTTCATTTATTCCTGGTTAGGTCATAGAAAAGGATAAGTAAATGCTCAAAAGAGATCAGATACTATAGTACTCCGCATTTATCTTCCAGAATGAAGGGAAACCACGGGTAAGGCAAGCTCGTCCAAATATCTCAACCTAACCGAGTTTCGAGCTCCTGTCGTTCTGGAATGTGAACCATACATGTCACTTCCACACTACAGAGGTGGTCTGCGCTATCTTGATTAGTAGCAGGAGCTGAAGATTTTGGTTTGCAACCAATCTACTGACCGCATTCTGTATACTAATCCTGCTGCAGCGAAGGATTGAAATGCCTCTGCTAACGAGCAAAAGCACAGCTTAAAACCAGATGCAGATATCTGCTGAAAGTTTGGGCGAGGAGAGAGTTTTTGTTGCTGGTTTATGTGGCAATATCCGGGACTCAGGTGCGACCTAACACTTGCAAATTGTGTGCACAAAAGCCAGTTTTATGCAGGCGAAAGAACTTGCGCCTTGTCACTCAGGTTGCCAAATTCATTTAAGCTTAAAATTTGCTTCTCTCTGAAAAATCTCATGTGTTGTACCTACAGTAACTTTTCTGCTCTGGTACAAATTACTCTTACAAACACTTATTCCTCTATGTAATTAACCGAACTCAATAACTTCCTAAAGGCTAGACACGAATACTTGGCCCTGACTAGCCTCTCTATTTTGTCGGTCCATCCTGCTGTTCTCTACTCTTGTACAAACTATTCTTACAAACACTTATTCCTCTATCTATGTAATTAATAAAACTGAATGGGTTTCTAAACCGTAGACATGAATAGTTGGTCTTCGCTAGCCTCTATAATTTGTCGGTCCAACCTGCCGTTCTCTACTTTTGTACAAACTATTCCTACAAACACTTATTCCTCTATCTATGTAATTAATAAAACTGAATGGGTTTCTAACCCTAGACATGAATAGTTGGTCTTGGCTAGCCTCTATAATTTGTCGGTCCAACCTGCCGTTCTCTACTTTTGTACAAACTATTCCTACAAACACTTATTCCTCTATCTATGTAATTAATAAAACTGAATGGGTTTCTAAACCCTAGACATGAATAGTTGGTCTTGGCTAGTCTCTCTAATTTGTCGGTCCAACCTGCCGTTCTCTACTTTTGTACAAACTATTCCTACAAACACTTATTCCTCTATCTATGTAATTAATAAAACTGAATGGGTTTCTAAACCCTAGACATGAATAGTTGGTCTTGGCTAGCCTCTATAATTTGTCGATCCAACCTGCCGTTCTCTACTTTTGTACAAACTATTCCTACAAACACTTATTCCTCTATCTATGTAATTAATAAAACTGAATGGGTTTCTAAACCCTAGACATGAATAGTTCGCCTTGGCTAGTCTCTCTAATTCGTCGGTCCAACCTGCCGTTCTCTACTCTTGTACAAACTATTCTTACAAACACTTATTCCTGAATCTATGTAATTAATGAAACTGAATAGCTTTCTAAATCCTAGACATGAGTAGTGGACCTTGGCTAGCCCTTCTAATTTGTCGGTCCAACCTGCCGTTCTCTACCCTTGTACAAATTATTCTTACAAACACGTATTTCTCTATCTACTTAAAGTTAATCAAGGTAAACTTTATCTTATTGTTACTTTTCTTGTAGGTACAAGGGAATATGGGTGCTAACTTTCAAGTGATAGTCAATTGTTTTAAAAATGGTCCCTATTGATGCCTCTGAAATTACGTTCTGCTTGTATAGCCAAATGACAAAAAATAACCAGTTCTTTTTATTTCCTTTCTCTAACATTGTGATACAGCAGGATGAATGAGATGATGCTGAAATAAATCCAGCTTCCATTGAGCTTCAAGCTAAGTGGCATTCATCTTTCAGAATGAGGAAACCTTCCCACGTTAAGTCAAATCGGATGACGAATGAAGTGATGTTCAACTTAGTAGAGAGTCTATAGAGTTTCGAACTACGCGATATTTACTTTTCAAAATAACGGACACCCTGGATAGAAACCTTAGCTACATAACTCAACGTGACTTGAGATTCCAACTCTGGACTTCTCTAACTTGAGATATTACAACTTTCTGGAAAATTCAAACAAGGAGTATCTCCGAAGTGGTTCCTCTACGAAAAAGTATTTTGAGAGATTATTTTTGGTTTTAGCGATATATAAATTTTTCCTTTAGTAGAGTTTTGCTATATTTTAAGGTATACTACACAGCCTAGAAGCGCTCGTCTAGGATAGTTTTCCTAATAAATTTTCTCGGGATTATCCCTTATACAGAAATATGAATGTCTGGTAATTCTATGCCCCATGGACCCTCGGCTCATTTTAACATATTTCACCCATTTCATTCGTCGTCCTAAATGACTTAAGGTTAGAGGAAGACAGTTTAAAAAACTCAGCCGGAATAAAGAGATTGTCTATGCTATTCCCTTTAAATTCAAAATAATACAATTCATTGTGTTGTTTTAGTCACATTTTTGAAGCCATATTTTAAAAACTTGGCTTTTTTCAAGTCTAATGTAGAATGGTACGCCGTTAAAGAGCGTCTAATAAATGAAAATTAAATTTCAAACTAACAGACTACGTAGTTAAGTAATAAATTCGACAACTAAAAGTGTATAGCAGAGCTAGAATGAAATTGCAGCGCATCTCATTTTTTTCCGTATAAAGTTTCTGCTTTTACCAAAACACTTTGCTCCATGGCCGACTGGAAATAAGTTCCAAGGAACAAAAATTAATCAATGGGCGGTGTTATATTCGGTGGTCGGAAATAGCTTCTCTTAATGAACGTAATGTGATTAGAAACTCGATTTTGGATGGGTCTTAAACCCCGTAGCCCAGCAATTCAATTAATTTGGCTCCCGGGAGATTTATTGTAGTCGTATTACGAGTAGCTTTTCCTTTTTTTCTTGTTTTGGCGTAAGCTGCAAAGAAACTGTGCACTTCCTAACAGGCACAACAGACCAGAGCGAGTCAAAGACTCCAGTCTCCGGGTTCGATTCCCGTGAGTGCCTTTCCTGACATGGTTTTTGGTCATTTATCCAGATCGGTAGGCAAATGTTGTTCTTCCTGTTGACAGCATTTCCGGCTCTCCGAGTGATAACATGGACATAGATCTACAGGGTATTTATTAGCTATATTCACGTTCTTTTACAAATTATTTCTCCAAAACTGCATTATCTCTCTGCTTTATTATCTAAATATTGTGACTTTGTGGGTTCGTGGAATTAAAAGGCCGAGCTGCAGAAATAAAAAGTCTCCTTTATTTTCGTCGAAATACACTTTAATTCTCACGTAACAACATTACATCAGACAACACAATCATCCATGTTCGATGATAACCTCGTCCAGTTTAGCTCTCTTTACAACAACACTCTTGTTACACAACTACTCTGCTTACTCACTCTTGTTTACAACTGCCCCATCACTAGCCATGGCTCCTTTTTATACATCCATTCATGATTACCAGACTGTTGTGTCAATCACTAGATGTTTCTGGAACACAGGGCATCCAATGACGTAATCCAAATATTCTATGACATTCTAGGAGCGTAACTTAATCTATGCCGGCGGGTCCTTTACCTCAGTTATCTTGCTTGCCGGCGCTTGTTTACAATAGCAGCGCTATCATTAACTTCTTAGCAAGACTCATTAATACCATGAAACTTTATCCGTCGATTGTTTTCTTAGTTGTGCCGAAACTTTTATGCCTGTTGCCGTGGCATTGTGTATCTACACATTGTCAGTAGACCAATGAACAGTCAGATTTTAAAAAGAGGGTGACCCTTTTGTCAATTGATAGGTTTGAAATAATATGCACTTAATTAACCAAGATAACTATGTTCTCGTAATTTCTATGTTCATACTAATATTTTGAATAATAATTAGTAATCTATTATCTACTTGCAAATGGCTGCTGGACATCCTTTGTCAACAATTTCTTCTGGGGCAGCCAGCCAGATGAAAAGATGATTAGATATCAACGTTTCGGGAGTGTGCATCTCTCCCATCATCAGGATATTTATAAAATCTTATAACCACAAATGAAATACTGGATATGACACAACTATAAACAACGACAAAACACTATCAAAATTCCCATTACTGAATAAAAGAGTGATTTCAGTAAATTAAATGCCAGGTCAGGAGATGGCGTGAGTATATACAATTGTGTCAAAGAAACTTAACTACTTAACTTCATTATCAAGCTGTATTGATCTTTTCTTCTTAATTCGACGGATTTCCATTTTTAAGGCCAGTTTCTAATAGGAGTTGAACTGAACTCCAGAAATTAAGAAGCAAAGATCAATACAGCTTGATGACTAAGTAGTTACGTTTCTTTGACACAATTTTCTATACTCACGCCATCTCCTGACCTGGCATTTAATTTACTGAAAACAGTCTGTTCTTCAGTAGTAATGTCTGTTGTTGTTGTTGTTGTAGTAATATCAGACGATGACTGAAATGGGTGAAATTGTGCTCAAATGAGTCCGGGGTCCCTGGAGCTTAAAGCTACCCGACATTCGTCTTTCAGAATAAGGGAAAAAACCGGAAAATCCTTATCCAGGTAACTCACCCTGACTGAGATTCGAACTCGGGACCTCTTGAACGTGAGGCAGACAAGCTACCATCTACGCGATTTGTTTGTTTATAGCTCTGTTACATCCAGTATTTCATTTGTGGTTATAACATTTTATAAGTGTCCTGATGATGGGAGAGATGCACACTCCCGAAACGTTGATATCTAATCATCTTTTTATCTGACTGGCTGCCTGAGAATAAAGTGAGCGTATTCGTCGCCAGGAAAGCTTCAGGTCTTATCCTTTGTCGAATCTGTCCCAGCTGTGGGGGACGACGCTCTTTACGAATGCCATGTATTGCCCGCTACTCTTGGGGTAAACAATCCCCACATACAATGATGTGTTATTATGCCTATATGCCCTACGTATTCCTACGTTTTCTGGACTTATTTTCGGGTACTTCCAGCTAGACTCCGGAGCACACAGGCCCCAAACAGGGCAGACATGATTCCATCAAGCTCTCAAGCGAATACGCATAATGATAGTTCCTTGTAAATCCCCTATTCTTCCGGAGTTTACTAGAATCCTAATAGCAGATAGGGAAAATGCTGTTGAGAACTCTACAATCCCCCCAAATACTACTACTGCAACTATCTATAGACTACAGAAAACGACTGAAGTGAGGGTTACGTAGGCGTGTGAAGCCTGACTGCAGAGTGCAGTAAGAGATATGCAGTTGAGTGAATTCAGATTTGCGTTTCCGCCTCGGCTGCTAAATCCTCTAATGCATTTCACAAGGATCTAGGAAATGCTTACTCCATTAATTATTTATATGCCAACGATCTCCCACCGTCAAAGCTGCTAGGAACTTTTGTGGACATTTTAGTGGTGTACGGTTTAAATTACATACTGCCTGCTATATCCAAATCTCTTTGTGAAGTAAAGTTATTAAAACCCACATTACCTCTCAGTTAAAACCTCCAACCGTGTGGCTTTTGTTGTGTAACGGAGGTGGCGCTTCTGTACGGATGGATCGCTTTCGGGAGGCCGCGGGTTCGGCCCTCGTTGACCTAGCACTTTTGAGAGCTTCTTCGTGGTTTTTAATCATATGCTACGAATTTCTTTCCATTATCTCCCTTCATTGCGTTTCCATATCATTTTTCAGATGTGTACTTTGGGATTGTGGTATATAGTGATGCCCGGCAGATGGCGTGGATGCCTGCGCGGATGGTTTGTGGCTACGGAGTATTGTTTCTGGCACCGGAAAGAGCCCTTAACATGTCAGGCAATTCCTTGTGACTCTATGAAATGTGTTAATCGTAGTAGTTCGACATATGTAGAGGTCGCAATGCACAAAATGCCCCTTTCCACATCTACACGTTACCCTTTGATTTCTTCTATTGTCCTCTATGGTTTAGAAGTAACATGATAGTCGTATGTTTTCTAAGACCGCGGGCTCAGATTCAACGTAGAGTGATGGACCCTTTTCATCATAAGAATTCTTAACATGCTTTCTAACGAGGGGTAGTAAAGCTGGTAACCAAAGCTACCGGATAGTTTTCAAAGAAAAAAATATTTCGAAGCCCACCCGAATTAAAATCATTGCCAAACTTCATGTCTGTATTTACATATTACAATCCAAAAGCTAAAAGTGGGATATACACCAAAGTTATAAAGACGCAATCGTAAGAAATTCAACAAACTCCAAACCAGTAATCCTTTCATAAAAGTGTTTCCATATTCCAAGTTTCTACTGATTTTCTTCGAATTCTCGAAGAAAACCTAGCGTTCTTTTTATTTTCGTTTATTTTTTTATTTTTATATTATTTTAGTATCGTTCTTTGAACTAAATAGGTCACATCGGAGAGTGAACGAAATGAATGAAATGATGCTCATATCAGTCCAAGGTACATACAGCTTAGAGTTACCAGACATTTATATTTCAGGATAAGAGAAAACCTCCAACGTCAGGTCATATTGGACGATGAATGAAATAATATTAAAAGCAGTCCAGGATACATAGAGCTTAGATTTGCCAGACATTAATCTTTCATAATAAAGGAAGCCTGCAACTTTGTGATATCGGAGGACGAATAAAATAATGTTCAAAAGATCCAGGCATTTAGAGCTTATAGTTACCTAACATTTATCTTTGAGCTTAAGGGTAAGCCTCTAACATTGTCATTTCGGAGGATGAATGATAGTATGTTCAAATGAGTACGAGGTCCATAGAGCTTAGAATTACCTAACATTCATCATTCCTCATAAGGGAATGCCTCCAACATTGTCATATCGGACGATGAATGAAGTGATGTTCAAATGGGTCCAGGGCACATAGAGCTTAGAGTTAACCAACATGAATCTTTCAGCATAAGAAGAGCCTCAAAATTATCATATCGGACGATGAATGAAATGGTGTTCAAATGAGTTATTAGATATTCGTCTTTCAGAATAGGGGAAAGCATCCAGCATTGCCATATCGGACGATGAATGAAATGATGTATAAATGAGTACAGGGTACATAGAGCTTACAGTTACCAGACATTCATCTTTCAGAATAAGGGAAAATATCCAACATTGTCATACCGGACAATGAACGAAATGGTGTTCAAATGAGTACAGGGTACATAGAGCTTCGAGTTATCAGACATTCATCTTCCAGAATAAGGGAAAACATCCAATATTGTCATGTCGGACGATGAATGAAATGATGTTGAAATGAGTACAGGGTACACAGAGCTTTACCAGACATTCAGCTTTCAGGATAAGGAAAAACATCCAACGTTGCCATATCGGGCGATGAATGAAATGATGTATAAATGAGTACAGGGTAGATAGTGCTTAGAGTTATCAGTCATTCATCTTTCAGTATAAGGGAAAACATCCAACATTGTCACGTCGGGCGATGAATGAAATTATGTTCAAGAGAGTACAGATTACATAGAGCTTAGAGTTATCAGACCTTAATCTTTCCGAATAAGGGAGAGCCTCCAGCATTGTCATATCGGACGATAGCTAAAATGATGTTAAAATGAATACAGGGTACATAGAGCATAAAGTTACCTAACATTCATCTTTCAGGATAAGGGAAAGCCTCCAACTTTGTCATATGGGATGATGAATGTAATTGTATTCAAGTGAGTACAGGGTACATAGTCCTTAGTTATCAGACATGCGTCTTTCAGAATTAGGGAAAACCTTCAACGCTTTCACGTCGCACGTAGAATGAAATGACGTTGAAATGACTACAGGCTGCCTAGACCTTACAGTTACTACACATTTATTTTTCAGGATAAGGGAGAGCTTGGAAAAGTCCTTATCTAGACAACTCGCCGTGAGCGAGTTTCGAACTTGGGACATTGACTTTTGTGTAACTGGTAAAACGTAAGATATATATATATATATATATATATATATATATATATATATATATAGCGAGAGAGGGACCTTGTCAGGCAAACAAATTTATGTTAAAGCCAGAGCTGTAAGGGTTGTTTGTACAAAACTAGTGTCTCATCGGATCGGTAATTTTAGTAAAAGCCTAATGGCCTCCGGATTAGCATATGACATTTAAGTTGACGTTTACTGAATGAAGGAGATGATCTAGATAGAGCATTGCTACCACCTGGCAGGTTAAAGGCCAAGCTACAACAAACTGGTGGGATCTTTGCTGACGTCAAAACATCCTGGCGCTTAATCATACAGCCACTGACAAACCCTATGTCAGTATATTCATTTATATATAATTCTTAACGGCACCAAATCCCAAAGCCTTCAGCAACCTTTTATTACTCTTAACTGGGTAAAGAATTGTATCCCAACAAATAAATACCTCATACCGAAATTCCGGGGTAAGTAAATGTTTTAGAATGCCATGGGATAAGAGTCCAAGGAAGCCATACGAGAACCTTCAAGAATGTCCCCGATTCAGGCACTGAAACGTTTTCGATAATTAGGGTATTCTCTATGGCTAGAGGTGTGCTTTAAAATAGAGTATTTCAAATATGACTTTTTATTTTTCCCTCTTAGATGCCTCAGGGGTCCTCTTCACTCTCTTGCTAAACATATAATTGACGTCAAATACGTATATTCACTGGAAATCTATATTCTATTGAATTTTCCAATAGTGATGCCCTTCTTTAAAATGGGAAATCGTTATTAATTGTTTTAACACTTTTTCATACAAAGAAAAGGGAATTTCAGAGCCATTTCGCAGCGACAAAATTTAAAACTTTTGACTGTCATTTAAAATCTGCCATATTCCTATATTCCATTGCACTTACAAGAAATTTGGCAATAAGTTGTTTATCTTGATTAACATAAGGTAGATATAGGAATAAGTGTTGGCAAGAATATTTTGTACAAGAGTAGAGTATGTATTGTGATTACTGTAATCTTATCTTTTTAAAACTGCTCTCTATTCGGATTATAAGTCTCGAACTTGTATTTTCAGTGATATTTTGACATTGAATTTATTAATATATTTTATAAAGCCTAATTTTTGTATACAGTTCATGCGATTTAAGGTTAGTTTGTCGCTGTGAGAAACAGTTGGTGAAGATTTTGGTCGACAAGTGGTGAGAGTGTTTAGGATTCCTCTTAG
Source organism: Mantis religiosa (assembly GCA_030765055.1). Taxonomy (NCBI): domain Eukaryota; kingdom Metazoa; phylum Arthropoda; class Insecta; order Mantodea; family Mantidae; genus Mantis; species Mantis religiosa. Next base: position 55,973,266 of record CM060960.1, on the reverse strand, counting down.
AGAGTTATTGCGGTGAAATAGTGGTTACACAGATTAATATGTCTATTGAATTTCAGATCTTTAGGGGTTTTAAGGAATTTAATTCTGTGTATATATGGTGTGTTTCCTAAAGACTTCTACAAATTTGCTACAGATACCCTTGGAGCTGTTAGTTCAAACAGAAGATGCTGCTAGTACATCTAATATTCGATAGAATAAAAACCCTCTCAAATTTGGTTTTTATTTTCTTATGTGTGTTTAGTGATGTTATGTATGGTAATTTTGGAAATATAAGAGATTATATTGGCATACTATCATTTATAAAGTGCTGTTATTTGAATTTGTTTCCTAACCACCTACGGTGCTCCGAATGCGACAGGCAGAGAGGTCGTTCATATATATGGCTATTTCAAACAGTGACATTTGTGTCTGTTTAACAGTGCCTTTATCTAGTGTTTTATTTATTTATAGTTTGCTGTGTTTAATGTTTCATAATAGTTTTAATTAACTTTGTGTATGTTTGTTTAAAAATGGTTCTTTGTCTCCAAAGAAACGTGAAACTTTTGGAAAAGTACACATCGGATTAAATATTCTAGCATTAACCGTCGAACTACGAACAACGCTGGGATTTTTAGTCTTCATTCAATAAAATCTACTGTACTGTAGACTAAACCTCCAATGGCAGTGTAACTGAGGAACCTATATTTACCTTGCATTCATTAAAATAACCCCACGGTAAACATTCACAGTTGCAATGCCCTGATTTCGGAAGGATGGTTACTCATTTATTTATTCCGGAAGCTACCAGTATGTAGCATAAAACAAATGAATAAGTAAAGAAGGTGTTCCGAACGTGGCACAACAATTACCACTGTCTGTTTTCTGACGTATGGGCAGTTTTAAGCCCTACATTCAACTTTGTCTCCTGCTTTTGCTCTTCATTGGGTAGAGGTAGACCCAAATGACCACGTACAAAAATACTTTTTTATAATATTGTATTTAAATCTACATAAACACATTAAAATGAAAAGCAGTTTTGTTCCGAGGAAGTGCTAACGCGTAAATTTGATTTGCCATGAATCAAAATCGTTATGCTTCTTTTTTATTTTATAAAGAACAACAATTTAGAATAAAAATTTCTTTTTAAAGGGTAGTGTGGAGTTCATAAGTTATCAAAATATTATTATATTCCTAACGTCCTGTATCGAAGGCTATTATTCTATACAAAACGAAGAAGAGAAAATAAAAAGAACGTTTTCTCCATGAGATGACGTAGATATTACATACATTTTACATAATATTGTTTGTTTTTCTTTATAAATTTATAATTTTTAAAATCATTTTTAAATATAAGCCAAAACAACGGTTAAAGCGTTATCCAACATTCTTCTTGCAGGATAAGGGAAAACACCGGAAATAACCGTAACCAGGTAACTCAACCTGATCGAGATTCGAGCTCTGGATTTCCTGAACGCGAGCTAGACACACCATCTACGTCCTCTTCGGTAGCATTTGCAAGAACAGTTTATACACGAGAATATCATGAATGTAAACATCTTACACTTTTTCTGCATTTCTAAAACTGGCTAAATTAATTTCTAGTACATAATACAGAAATGAAGTGCTTTTTCTAATCCAGATTGGAAATCTTCAGTACTGGAATCCCATTTGTATTTAAATTCCGATGGCGCCAAGGACTTCTAATGATGACGGTAAACGTGAATTGCTTTAACTAAGAATCGACCCGGCATCACAATTTGAATTTCATAAGATCCAACGCACTCAGCATTAGAATATTCCTTCTGCTCTCTCCCTCCCTCTCTCTCTCAGGGCTGGTGAGTCTTTAAAAGTTAAGAGTACCAGTAAAATAGCTTTATTTACGACCAAGTGTTGATAACGTTTACGCTAAAGGATCCCCTTAACTGGAATTTCTATGTAATTCATTGCAGTTTCTAACTTCCAACAAGAATTTTAACTTTCATGACTCTCGCTGGATGCTTAATGCATGATTTTTTATTTCCATGTTTATTCGCGAGATAATGGCATCTTGAATTATGATAATGATTTATTTCTTCGCAAGATATAAAAGCCCAGTAGTGTTTGCATTATATTTAATGTCAGCTTCCAATACCTCCTTAAGGGTCCTTAATGGGTTTTTACATATATTTAGAAAGCTAAAACAGCTAAAATAGGTGCACACAATGAAGCTTTATACAAATATAACTATTTGTAACAAAAAAAATCACATTATCTTAAGAAAAATGTGAAATTTTCTTATTAGTTGAATTAGTTGAAATAGTTGAAGTTGAAATCGATTTCACGAGCCCTTTTTCGCATCGTTAGTCAGAAACAAATTCATCGTTAAGGAACTTACTAACTTATTACGTTTTTTCAGTATTACCAAAATCTGAAAACAAACTTAAGAACAGAATCAACTGCTGGTATTTCTAAATTTATTACGCGATGTTTATTTTTTAAAATAAATATCTTTTCCGCAAACCAATAAATCTATCGGATGATTTAATTGTGTTAATAATTTAACTTCAGGATTTCTGTTCAGAAAAGTTCAATTTGCCCAAATTCTAATAGATCTTTATTTCCGTGGAAGTACTACATTGTTCAATTCTCACGTATGAACATTACATTACATAACAACACAATCTTCCAAAGTCGATGACAATAACAAACAATGACAGCTGATTACATTGGCTCTCGTTACAACAACACTCTTGTTACACAACTGTCTTTTCAATAACACTCTCAGCTGTTCTCTGCTTACTTTGTTTACAATGAACCCTTGGAGAGTCGGCACTTCCTTAAATACCTCATCCCTAAGTTCGAGGTATTTCCGGAACAATACAGAAAAACAAATATTCCTTGTCAATCGAGATATCACTAGAATGTTCCAGTTACGTCACTTATCTGTGTCGATAAGTCTTGTCTCAGTGATACACAATCCGACTTATTTTTATGTGCAGATTCTTGGTTTTTACACTGCCCGCCTGACAGTTCCTTTTGTGTAAACAAGCCGCGCGATCGTGGATACGGGTGCGTGAGTATGTTATGGATAAATGGCAAAAATGATCTGTTACGGCCGATTTATCAGTTTGTTTATACTTAATGTTACGAAAATGTTCTTTCGTTCTGGTTTCCAGATTAAGTTTCGCCTTACAAATGTAAACCTGATCATTTTTGGTCATTTAATCATGAAATAAATCCTGAAGTTAAATTACACTTGGCAACAATTAAATGTTTGGTGCTTAAAAACAGTGAATTTAAATGTATTTCCATCTGGTGAATTAAAAAAATCACCATAAAAATTATCGATTAGCTCTTGTTTTGAAGATAAAGTGAGATTTTATTTTTAGACTGAAGATTTTAAATTTGGTGGCATTTTTTTGGGAGTTGGCACACCTGTCAAATAAAAAACACAATCAGGGAAAATTTTGGAAATTAAGTGATGCAAGAGTTTGGGAAGGCGCTTTTGTCGGGCCAAAAATAAGAACCTGTAAAGGACCCTGCATTTGACCAAATTTTGGAGGGGACAGAGAAGGAAGCTTGAGAAGCCTTCAAGGGTGTTGTGAATGGATTTTTTTCCAACAAAAGAGATGACAACTACAAGCATTTGGTGACAGTGCTGCTGCAAAAATACCGTAACCTTGGATGTAGCATGTCCCTTAAGATCTATTCTCTCCACTCCCACCTAGACTTTTTCCCTCCTAGTTGTGGAGCTGTTAGTGATGAACATGGGGAGAGATTCCATCAGGTCATTTCTGTTATGGAACAAAGATATCAGGGCCGTTGGAATGAAGTAATGCTTGCGGATTACTGTTGGTCTTAGTATAGGGATTCTGCGGAGCTCCATCACAAGAGGCAAGCTACAAGACGACGAAGTCAATAGGCCACCACATGATTCTCTTCAGACACGACTATCTGCTAAGTATTTTTTTTTTTCAATAACTTAGAACTCTTAGCATGTAATTTCCAGTTTAACAAATCAAAAGCTCTTTACATGCATGCTAACAACAATGAATTAAAATGTATCCTTTTCTCTGAATCCGTTAAGGTGTAATACATCCACCTTTTGTATATCATAGAAACTAGAGCTAATAAAAGTTTTTCGTTGTCATATTTGTTTTTCTCAACACAAAGTTAGTAGGAATTGCCTCATGAAGTGCTCGAAACATTCATAAGTTATTTTATTGTTGTCCAGTGTTATTAAAACAACTTCAGGTTTCAATAGATTTAATTGTTTGGGAAAATATATTTATTTTACAAAATAAAGATCGCGTAATGGATTTTGAAATACCAGCAGTTGATGCTATTCTTAAGTTTGTTTCGTTTCAGATTTTGTTAATACAAAAAGAGACATTGTACTTTACTTAACAACAGATGTGTTTTTGACCGACGACGTGAACAAGGGTTTGTGATATCGATTTCAACTTCAACTAGTTCAACAAATAGGAAGCATTTACGTCATTTGTCTTAAGATAAATGAAGCTTCTTTTTTTACAAACAGTTGTATTTATATGACACTTATTGCTTCTCTGTAACTAGCTTCATTTTCTACTTAACAATGAAGCTTTGCTTACACAACCTACACATTCACCTCTTTTCATGCTAATCGGGTAAATAGTGGTTCAATGAGATTAAGGGAATAAGAAGACTGAAACAGTTTTCAACCTTTGAAGTGCTGATTTATTAGATAAACAAAACCGAAGTAGGTAAGGTCAGAAAAATGCAATACCTTTAGTGGGGATTTCAACCACAGATCCGCTCTTTTCTGTCCGGTTGCTTTTAGCAATTCAGCTTCCATGGCAACCACTAGATCTCTTATACAATGAAAAGAAAATTCACAGACAGTTTAATATCACGCTGACATTGCCATGGTAGCTCAGTGCTTACAGCAGAAGGAAAACTGGGGGATCGTGCTTCAAAACCCGGCTATGGTACTGAACTTTTCACCCTGCCCTGTACAGGATAGTGAAGAATAGTAATTTCCAAAATCAAAACACTTCCCATTTGTAAAAGTTGAGTATTACTAAATCTATGTGAATAAAATATATGGAAAGTAAGACCTGAAGTCTACCTGGCAATGTATATGTTCAATATCTTCTCGGGAAACAAGTCAGGTGAAAAGCCGATTAGAAATGGATTTTTCGGGAACGCACATCGCTCCCTATCATCAGGATACTGTGACTGAAATTTCATAAACATTTCAAAAAAATCACGATTTTTTTTTCGTTTTAGTCTATGAAGCAGTGCAAGCCTTCCTGCATCCAAAGAATGCTTAGATAGCATCATCAAGTACTTTTGAAATAATCCGATCTAGACAATAAGTTACGTGAATGCTGGTGTTATATATGAATTCCAATTCTTTATCCTTGTATTCTCGAGATTGGAAATTTCAGCATTTTTCATTATTTAAATTGTTTCTTGCGTCACAGTTTTAGTGTTACACTAATGAAGGTTACTACACACGTTCACAGAGACACAGTGAATAGTAACTGACTTGTGTTTTATTGTGAGATGCATTTAAGTACACCTTCTTTATTTCAAAACACAAACAAGTTCAAATTTTGGGCAAAAAAGGCCATATTCATAGCACAGAGAAACCTAGGGCAATTTAAAAATAAGGTTGTATTTGGAACCTGTTGTTCAAGAATTAGACCAAAATTTGTTATTTTGTCGCAAGGAGATTTTTAGGTGGCATAACCAAAATTAAATGCATTTGACTATATTTTCCAAACTACAAAAGTGAAATTGATAAAATTTGGGCTGTATTACATTTGCACTAAGTTATATCTGTAGTATAAATCTTTAAAAGCTAGCGTTATTAGCACAGGATTTCAAATTTTCAATTACAGTTACACTTAAGCCATATAGGACGAATGATATGGTGTTCAAATAAGTACAGGGTACGTAGAGCCTAGAGCTACCAGTCATTCATCTTTCAGGATAAGAGAAATCCTCCAACGTTAAGTCATATCGGACGATGGATGAAATGATGTTCAAATGAGTACAGGGTGCATCGAGCTTAGAGTTGCCAGACATTTATCTTTCAAGATAAGGGAAATCCTCCAAAGTTAAGTCGCATCGGACGATGAATGAAATAATGCTCAAATAAGTACAGGGTACATGGAGCTTAGATTTATCAGACATTCATCTTTCAGAATAACGGAGAACCTCCAACAATAGGTCATATCGGACGCTGAATAGAACGATGTTCAAATGAGTACAGAGTACATAGAGCTTAGGGATACCAGACATTCATATTTTAGAATAAGGGAGAACCTCCAACATTAGGTCATATCGTACGATGAATGAAATAATGTTCAAATAAGTACAGCGTACATGGAGTCTAGAGTTATTAGACATTCATCTTTCAGGATAAGAGAAAACCTCCTACGTTGTCATATCGGATGATGCATGAAATTATGTTGTAAATAAGGACGTGTTGCATGGAGCTTAGGTTTACCACACATTAATATTTCAGAATAAGGGAAAACTTCCAACGCTTAGTCATATCGGATTATGAATGAAATGATGTTCAAGTAAATACAACGTACATTGAGTCCAGAGTTATCAGACATTCATCTTTCAGGACAAGGGAAAACCTTCAACGCTAAGTCATATCGGATTATGAATGAAATGATGTCCAAATAAGTAAAAGGTACATGGAGCCTAGAGTTAGGAGACATTCATCTTTCATGAGAAGGGAAAACCTTCAATGCTAAGTCATATGGGATTAGGAATGAAATGATGTTCAAATAAATACAGGGTACACGGAGCCTAGAGTTATCAGACATTCCTCTTTCAGGACAAGGTAAATCCTCCAACGCTAAGTCATATCGGATTATGAATGAAATTATGTTCAAATAAGTACAAGGTACATGGTGCCCAGAGTTATCAGTCATTCATCTTTCAGGATAAGGGAAAACTTCCAAATCTAAGTCAAATCAAACGATGGATGAAATGATGTTCAAATAAGTACAGGGTACATAGAGCTCAGTTACCACACATTCATCTTTCAGGATAAGAGAAAACTTCCAACGCTAAGTCATATCGAATGATGAATGAAATGATGTTCAAATGAGTACGGAGTACATAGAGCTCAGTTACCACACATTCATTTTTCAGGATAAGAGAAAACTTCCAACGATAAGTCATATCGAATGATGAATGAAATGACGTTCAAATAAGTACAGGGTACATAGAGCTCAGTTACCACACATACATTTTTCAGGATAAGAGAAAACTTCCAACGCTAAGTCATATCGAATGATGAATGAAATGATGTTCAAATAAGTACAGGTTACATGGAGCTCAGTTACCACACATTCATCTTTCAGGATAAGGGAAAACTTCCAACGCTAAGTCATATCGAATGATGAATGAAATGATGTTCAAATAAGCACAGGGTACATAGAGCTCAGTTACCACACATTCATCTTTCAGGATAAGGGAAAACTTCCAACGATAAGTCATATCGAATGATGAATGAAATGATGTTCAAATAAGCACAGGGTACATAGAGCTCAGTTACCACACATTCATCTTTCAGGATAAGGGAAAACTTCCAACGCTAAGTCATATCGAATGATGAATGAAATGATGTTCAAATAAGTACAGGTTACATGGAGCTCAGTTACCACACATTCATCTTTCAGGATAAGGGAAAACTTCCAACGCTAAGTCATATCGAATGATGAATGAAATGATGTTCAAATAAGTACAGGGTACATAGAGCTCAGTCACCACACATTCATCTTTCAGGATAAGGGAAAACTTCCAACGCTAAGTCATATCGAATGATGAATGAAATGATGTTCAAATAAGTACAGGTTACATAGAGCTCAGTTACCACACATTCATCTTTCAGGATAAGGGAAAACTTCCAACGCTAAGTCATATCGAATGATGAATGAAATGATGTTCAAATGAGTACAGGGTACATAGAGCTCAGTTACCACACATTCATCTTTCAGGATAAGGGAAAATTTCCAACGCTAAGTCATATCGAATGATGAATGAAATGATGTTCAAATAAGTACAGGGTACATAGAGCTCAGTTACCACACAATCATCTTTCAGGATAAGGGAAAACTTCCAACGTTAAGTCATATCGTATGATGAATGAAATGATGTTCAAATAAGTACAGGGTACATAGAGCTCAGTTACCACACATTCATCTTTCAGGATAAGGGAAAACTTCCAACGTTTAGTCATATCGAATGATGAATGAAATGATGTTCAAATAAGTACAGGGTACATAGAGCTCAGTTACCACACATTCATCTTTCAGGATAAGGGAAAACTTCCAACGCTAAGTCATATCGAATGATGAATGAAATGATGTTCAAATAAGCACAGGGTACATAGAGCTCAGTTACCACACATTCATCTTTCAGGATAAGGGAAAACTTCCAACGCTAAGTCATATCGAATAATGAATGAAATGATGTTCAAATAAGTACAGGTTACATGGAGCTCAGTTACCACACATTCATTTTTCAGGATAAGAGAAAACTTCCAACGCTAAGTCATATCGAATGATGAATGAAATGATGTTCAAATAAGTACAGGGTACATGGAGCTCAGTTACCACACATTCATCTTTCAGAATAAGGGAAAACTTCCAACGCTAAGTCATATCGAATGATGAATGAAATGATGTTCAAATAAGTACAGGATACATAGAGCTCAGTTACCACACATTCATCTTTCAGGATAAGGGAAAACTTCCAACGCTAAGTCATATCGAATGATGAATGAAATGATGTTCAAATAAGTACAGGGTACATAGAGCTCAGTTACCACACATTCATCTTTCAGAATAAGGGAAAACTTCCAACGCTAAGTCATATCGAATGACGAATGAAATGATGTTCTAATGAGTGCAGAGTACATAGAGCTCAGTTACCACACATTCATCTTTCAGGATAAGGGAAAACTTCCAACGCTAAGTCATATCGAATGATGAATGAAATGATGTTCAAATAAGTACAGAGTACATAGAGCTCAGTTACCACACATTCATCTTTCAGGATAAGGGAAAACTTCCAACGCTAAGTCATATCGAATGATGAATGAAATGATGTTCAAATAAGTACAGGGTACATAGAGCTCAGTTACCACACATTCATCTTTCAGAATAAGGGAAAACTTCCAACGCTAAGTCATATCGAATGACGAATGAAATGATGTTCTAATGAGTACAGAGTACATAGAGCTCAGTTACCACACATTCATCTTTCAGGATAAGGGAAAACTTCCAACGCTAAGTCATATCGAATGATGAATGAAATGATGTTCAAATAAGTACAGGGTACATGGAGCTCAGTTACCACACATTCATCTTTCAGGATAAGGGAAAACTTCCAACGCTAAGTCATATGGAATGATGGATGAAATGATGTTCAAATAAGTACAGGGTACATAGAGCTCAGTTACCACACATTCATCTTTCAGAATAAGGGAAAACTTCCAACGCTAAGTCATATCGAATGATGAATGAAATGATGTTCAAATAAGTACAGGGTACATAGAGCTCAGTTACCACACATTCATCTTTCAGAATAAGGGAAAACTTCCAACGCTAAGTCATATGGAATGATGAATGAAATGATGTTCAAATGAGTACGGAGTACATAGAGCTCAGTTACCACACATTCATCTTTCAGAATAAGGGAAAACTTCCAACGCTAAGTCATATCGAATGATGAATGAAATGATGTTCAAATGAGTACAGAGTACATGGAGCTCAGTTACCACACATTCATCTTTCAGGATAAGGGAAAACTTCCAACGCTAAGTCATATCGAATGATGAATGAAATGATGTTCAAATGAGTACGGAGTACATAGAGCTCAGTTACCACACATTCATCTTTCAGAATAAGGGAAAACTTCCAACGCTAAGTCATATCGAATGATGAATGAAATGATGTTCAAATGAGTACAGAGTACATGGAGCTCAGTTACCACACATTCATCTTTCAGGATAAGGGAAAACTTCCAACGCTAAGTCATATCGAATGATGAATGAAATGATGTTCAAATAAGTACAGGGTACATAGAGCTCAGTTACCACACATTCATCTTTCAGAATAAGGGAAAACTTCCAACGCTAAGTCATATCGAATGATGAATGAAATGATGTTCAAATAAGTACAGGGTACATAGAGCTCAGTTACCACACATTCATCTTTCAGAATAAGGGAAAACTTCCAACGCTAAGTCATATCGAATGATGAATGAAATGATGTTCAAATAAGTACAGGGTACATAGAGCTCAGTTACCACACATTCATCTTTCAGAATAAGGGAAAACTTCCAACGCTAAGTCATATGGAATGATGAATGAAATGATGTTCAAATGAGTACGGAGTACATAGAGCTCAGTTACCACACATTCATCTTTCAGAATAAGGGAAAACTTCCAACGCTAAGTCATATCGAATGATATTCAAATGAGCACGGAGTACATATAGCTCAGTTACCACACATTCATCTTTCAGAATAAGGGAAAACTTCAAACGCTAAGTCATATGGAATGATGAATGAAATGATGTTCAAATAAGTACAGAGTACATAGAGCTCAGTTACCACACATTCATCTTTCAGAATAAGGGAAAACTTCCAACGCTAAGTCATATGGAATGATGAATGAAATGATGTTCAAATAAGTACAGAGTACATAGAGCTCAGTTACCACACATTCATCTTTCAGAATAAGGGAAAACTTCAAACGCTAAGTCATATGGAATGATGAATGAAATGATGTTCAAATAAGTACAGAGTACATAGAGCTCAGTTACCACACATTCATCTTTCAGGATAAGGGAAAACTTCCAACGCTAAGTCATATCGAATGATGAATGAAATGATGTTCAAATAAGTACAGAGTACATAGAGCTCAGTTACCACACATTCATCTTTCAGGATAAGGGAAAACTTCCAACGCTAAGTCATATCGAATGATGAATGAAATGATGTTCAAATAAGTACAGGGTACATAGAGCTCAGTTACCACACATTCATCTTTCAGAATAAGGGAAAACTTCCAACGCTAAGTCATATCGAATGACGAATGAAATGATGTTCTAATGAGTACAGAGTACATAGAGCTCAGTTACCACACATTCATCTTTCAGGATAAGGGAAAACTTCCAACGCTAAGTCATATCGAATGATGAATGAAATGATGTTCAAATAAGTACAGGGTACATGGAGCTCAGTTACCACACATTCATCTTTCAGGATAAGGGAAAACTTCCAACGCTAAGTCATATGGAATGATGGATGAAATGATGTTCAAATATGTACAGGGTACATAGAGCTCAGTTACCACACATTCATCTTTCAGAATAAGGGAAAACTTCCAACGCTAAGTCATATCGAATGATGAATGAAATGATGTTCAAATAAGTACAGGGTACATAGAGCTCAGTTACCACACATTCATCTTTCAGAATAAGGGAAAACTTCCAACGCTAAGTCATATCGAATGATGAATGAAATGATGTTCAAATGAGTACGGAGTACATAGAGCTCAGTTACCACACATTCATCTTTCAGAATAAGGGAAAACTTCCAACGCTAAGTCATATCGAATGATGAATGAAATGATGTTCAAATGAGTACAGAGTACATGGAGCTCAGTTACCACACATTCATCTTTCAGGATAAGGGAAAACTTCCAACGCTAAGTCATATCGAATGATGAATGAAATGATGTTCAAATGAGTACGGAGTACATAGAGCTCAGTTACCACACATTCATCTTTCAGAATAAGGGAAAACTTCCAACGCTAAGTCATATCGAATGATGAATGAAATGATGTTCAAATGAGTACAGAGTACATGGAGCTCAGTTACCACACATTCATCTTTCAGGATAAGGGAAAACTTCCAACGCTAAGTCATATCGAATGATGAATGAAATGATGTTCAAATAAGTACAGGGTACATAGAGCTCAGTTACCACACATTCATCTTTCAGAATAAGGGAAAACTTCCAACGCTAAGTCATATCGAATGATGAATGAAATGATGTTCAAATAAGTACAGGGTACATAGAGCTCAGTTACCACACATTCATCTTTCAGAATAAGGGAAAACTTCCAACGCTAAGTCATATCGAATGATGAATGAAATGATGTTCAAATAAGTACAGGGTACATAGAGCTCAGTTACCACACATTCATCTTTCAGAATAAGGGAAAACTTCCAACGCTAAGTCATATGGAATGATGAATGAAATGATGTTCAAATGAGTACGGAGTACATAGAGCTCAGTTACCACACATTCATCTTTCAGAATAAGGGAAAACTTCCAACGCTAAGTCATATCGAATGATATTCAAATGAGCACGGAGTACATATAGCTCAGTTACCACACATTCATCTTTCAGAATAAGGGAAAACTTCAAACGCTAAGTCATATGGAATGATGAATGAAATGATGTTCAAATAAGTACAGAGTACATAGAGCTCAGTTACCACACATTCATCTTTCAGAATAAGGGAAAACTTCCAACGCTAAGTCATATGGAATGATGAATGAAATGATGTTCAAATAAGTACAGAGTACATAGAGCTCAGTTACCACACATTCATCTTTCAGAATAAGGGAAAACTTCAAACGCTAAGTCATATGGAATGATGAATGAAATGATGTTCAAATAAGTACAGAGTACATAGAGCTCAGTTACCACACATTCATCTTTCAGGATAAGGGAAAACTTCCAACGCTAAGTCATATCGAATGATGAATGAAATGATGTTCAAATAAGTACAGAGTACATAGAGCTCAGTTACCACACATTCATCTTTCAGGATAAGGGAAAACTTCCAACGCTAAGTCATATCGAATGATGAATGAAATGATGTTCAAATGAGTACGGAGTACATAGAGCTCAGTTACCACACATTCATCTTTCAGAATAAGGGAAAACTTCCAACGCTAAGTCATATCGAATGATGAATGAAATGATGTTCAAATGAGTACGGAGTACATAGAGCTCAGTTACCACACATTCATCTTTCAGGATAAGGGAAAACTTCCAACGCTAAGTCATATCGAATGATGAATGAAATGATGTTCAAATGAGTACGGAGTACATAGAGCTCAGTTACCACACATTCATCTTTCAGGATAAGGGAAAACTTCCAACGCTAAGTCATATCGAATGATGAATGAAATGATATTCAAATGAGTACGGAGTACATATAGCTCAGTTACCACACATTCATCTTTCAGAATAAGGGAAAACTTCCAACGCTAAGTCATATGGAATGATGAATGAAATGATGTTCAAATAAGTACAGAGTACATAGAGCTCAGTTACCACACATTCATCTTTCAGAATAAGGGAAAACTTCCAACGCTAAGTCATATCGAATGATGAATGAAATGATGTTCAAATAAGTACAGGGTACATAGAGCTCAGTTACCACACATTCATCTTTCAGGATAAGGGAAAACTTCCAACGCTAAGTCATATCGAATGATGAATGAAATGATGTTCAAATAAGTACAGGGTACATAGAGCTCAGTTACCACACATTCATCTTTCAGAATAAGGGAAAACTTCCAACGCTAAGTCATATCGAATGATGAATGAAATGATGTTCAAATAAGTACAGGGTACATAGAGCTCAGTTACCACACATTCATCTTTCAGGATAAGGGAAAACTTCCAACGCTAAGTCATATCGAATGATGAATGAAATGATGTTCAAATAAGTACAGGGTACATAGAGCTCAGTTACCACACATTCATCTTTCAGGATAAGGGAAAACTTCCAACGCTAAGTCATATCGAATGATGAATGAAATGATGTTCAAATAAGTACAGAGTACATAGAGCTCAGTTACCACACATTCATCTTTCAGGATAAGAGAAAACTTCCAAAGCTAAGTCATATCGAATGATGAATGAAATGATGTTCAAATAAGTACAGGGTACATAGAGCTCAGTTACCACACATTCATCTTTCAGAATAAGGGAAAACTTCCAACGCTAAGTCATATCGAATGATGAATGAAATGATGTTCAAATAAGTACAGGGTACATAGAGCTCAGTTACCACACATTCATCTTTCAGGATAAGGGAAAACTTCCAACGTTAAGTCATATCGAATGATGAATGAAATGATGTTCAAATAAGTACAGGGTACATAGAGCTCAGTTACCACACATTCATCTTTCAGGATAAGGGAAAACTTCCAACGTTAAGTCATATCGAATGATGAATGAAATGATGTTCAAATAAGTACAGGGTACATAGAGCTCAGTTACCACACATTCATCTTTCAGAATAAGGGAAAACTTCCAACGCTAAGTCAAATCGAATGATGAATGAAATGATGTTCAAATAAGTACAGGGTACATAGAGCTATGTTACCACACATTCATCTTTCAGGATAAGGGAAAACTTCCAACGCTAAGTCATATCGAATGATGAATGAAATGATGTTCAAATGAGTACAGGGTACATAGAGCTCAGTTACCACACATTCATCTTTCAGAATAAGGGAAAACTTCCAACGCTAAGTCATATCGAATGATGAATGAAATGATGTTCAAATAAGTACGGAGTACATAGAGCTCAGTTACCACACATTCATCTTTCAGGATAAGGGAAAACTTCCAACGCTAAGTCATATCGAATGATGAATGAAATGATGTTGAAATAAGTACAGGTTACATGGAGCTCAGTTACCACACATTCATCTTTCAGAATAAGGGAAAACTTCCAACGCTAAGTCATATCGAATGATGGATGAAATGATGTTCAAATAAGTACAGGTTACATGGAGCTCAGTTACCACACATTCATCTTTCAGGATAAGGGAAAACTTCCAACGCTAAGTCATATCGAATGATGAATGAAATGATGTTCAAATAAGTACAGGTTACATGGAGCTCAGTTACCACACATTCATCTTTCAGAATAAGGGAAAACTTCCAACGCTAAGTCATATCGAATGATGAATGAAATGATGTTCAAATAAGTACAGGTTACATAGAGCTCAGTTACCACACATTCATCTTTCAGGATAAGGGAAAACTTCCAACGCTAAGTCATATCGAATGATGAATGAAATGATGTTCAAATGAGTACAGGGTACATAGAGCTCAGTTACCACACATTCATCTTTCAGGATAAGGGAAAACTTCCAACGCTAAGTCATATCGAATGATGAATGAGATGATGTTCAAATAAGTACAGGGTACATAGAGCTCAGTTACCACACATTCATCTTTCAGGATAAGGGAAAACTTCCAACGCTAAGTCATATCGAATGATGAATGAAATGATGTTCAAATAAGTACAGGGTACATAGAGCTCAGTCACCACACATTCATCTTTCAGGATAAGAGAAAACATCCAAGCCAAATCATATCGGAAGGTGAATGAAATGATGTTCAAATGAGTAAAGGGTATATAAAGCTTAGATATAGCAGATATTCTTCTTTCAGGAGAGTGGAAAACCCCAGAAAAGAGCTATCTGAATAAATTTCCCTAACAGAGATTCGCGCTCCGGACCTCTTGAATTCACCACACAAGTGTAGGTGTTTTTGATTAACACTGGGTTAATACTTAGCTACAGAATGTTAAACTTGGTTGTGTTTCACAGAATATTAAATGATTTTTGTAGCAGCTAATGTTTCTACCTGCAAAAATAAGCATTTGTGTGTGGGATTTTCTATGCATGCCATGAATAGCCAAAATGAACTAGTTTTTATTATCAGAACCTCGCTGTGCATGTATAAAATAAAATTGTATGTAAGCAGAAAATCGAAGTTGTTCTCCATCCATTTGGAATCTAATTCGGAAACGTAATGAGGGAGGTCCAGTTGGGAAAGGTGCTTTCATGGGCAAAATTCGCGAGTAGAAATATTCGCAGCGTTAATACAGTCAGATAACAGGAACATGCGGAAAAATAAGCAAAAATGGAACTTCCACCGCTGCTTTTTTTTTTCTCCTCGGTCTCTCCCTTCTCTCCCTCGGATTAGCTGATCTTCCCAACCCTTTGGACTAACAATAAGAGTGTATTCAACCTTTCATTTTTCTTTCTGAAAGGCTAAGTAATCCTACATTATTTATGTAGTATGTGCATTGCTTGACATGTTTGAGCTTTCAGCCCTGACATTTTAGCACACGTGTGCTGTTACATTTTCTTGTCGTTGATTACTGCGGGTTCTGGGTTAGATTCCCATGGCTGACCTCCACGACGCATGGCTTTTTTAAGGGATTTCCCGTAGTTCTAGGAGAAAATAAAATCAATAAGATAAAATAAAGTCCGCACATCTAATAGCCCGTTTTCTGGAATCTATAATACGCCTTCATATGCAAAATTTTATTTTTAAACCAAACTTCATATAACCTTTTACAAATTTTAAAGACATTATCTAAATTCCACTTTATCTAACGAAGTCTGCACAGTACATAGGCTTGTCTCAATGTATATATGGGCATATGTGTGTATATATGTGTGTATATACATGAGGGTTCATCAATAATGAATGATCATAATTTTTTACGGTCTTAATTTTTCGCACTAAAATTCAATCTTATTATATTCTGTTAGCTTAATGTCAGTCATGCCGTAGTAGTTCCATTGTTGGTACGTCTGGTTCCCGCCTGTGAGAACCAAGCAAGTTCAAACATGTTTAGTATCGAAGGATAGTGTGAGACTGAAAAATGCAATGCCATAGCCGGAATTTGGACCACGGATCTTCTGGTTGCCGTCCAGCCGCTCTAACCGTTGAGCTATTATGACCAACATGACGACATGACACTAAATTCTCCAAGTGACTTGAGTTCTTTAGCGGTAAGCCACTTAGGAGTTCTCATAAACACATGAGACAGCGACATTAATGGCGACTTATAACATGTAAGTACTTTAAGGCCCGAGCTTTATAGTTTACCACTATTAACCACTATCGTTGGCCATAGTAGCTCAAGGGTTAGAGCGGCTGGACGGCAGCCAGAAGATCCCTGGTTCATATCCCGGCTATGGCATTGAATTTTTCAGTCTCTCTATCTTTCCATACTTTAGACGACAAACGGCCAGTGTGAAGGAACGATTAATTTCCATGTTTAATATCGCCTACTGCTGCAATGGAGGTAACATGGAGTTAAAGTTGATGTTAGAGCAAGATACGGAGTTCCTTTCAAGCGTAATCACTGCTGATGAAACTGATGAAACTTGGCTACCTTGTTACTACCTTGGCTTACTAGACACCCTGGTCTTCTGCTCTGCCACGTAGCTCTTAACCTCCATATCTCCTTGTTACTTAATTAGTCCCATTCTTCCCCTGGTCATCCTTTCTTATATTCTCTACATTTCTGGCCCATTTTTCTTTTACTTTCTGTAAGAACTCACCAATACTTCTTATCTTCTTTTCCTCCCTGCCCGTTAACATTTTTATAGCTGCTATTCTCTTCACTACGTTCTCCTATTTTTCTTCCCAAACCATTTTGTCTTCATACTGCAACCTCCTCGCATTGGGTTGCATAGTGTTATATGCTTTCTTCCCCCCACACAATTACAAATTCCCTTTCGTCTACCTCTTATGCCTCTTAGAAATATTATTCCTTTTCTCATCCATGCTAACCCTTCTCTGTCTTACCTAGTGCAGTAATCTACATATGCTTCTCGTCCCCAATTCCTTTTTATTTGCTTGTAAAATTGTAATGATTTCATATTTTCTAGACTTTCCCATATTTCCTGTCTTTCTATATATTCTATTCTGAATTTCACTAATTTACCCACATTGCATGTATTGCTTTCCTTTAATCTCCACATATCTGCCATTCCTATTTTTTCCTTAATTCCTGCTATCTCTGCCCACCAACTATTTAGTTCTCCAATCTTTTTTCTGCTTCATGTACAATTTCATAATTTCCTCTTCTTTGGCCAAACACCTACACCAACATTTTATTATTCTTTCCATTATTATTCCATTTGTTCTTGTCATTCCTAATTCTACTACAGCTACTTTCCTAGATGTTGATCTTGGTGAGCCTAGTAGATCTTTACAAAACCTTATGTAATTTTGGTCCACCGTTTTGTAAACGAAATATTGGTATGAAAGTAAGCACCACAGCACCAAGTCAGGGTGTGTAGTGCTATCTCGGTCGGTTGTCGACCTTTCCTCGTGGCCTTCGTTAGCAAATTTGTTCCGTGCGCGGTTTACCTAGGTTAATAAATGAAGAAAAACAAAACATAGGCTTGCCACAATGTGTATTAGAAATTGCGGTACCAAATATAGCCAATTCGCGTCCTTAGGGATGCGATTCTTCCGACTGGGATTACGTGAAGCGAATCGATAAGGAGGTGCAGTTGTAAACGTATCTACTGGCGAAGAGGTTCATAATACGCAGTTAATCTGGTGGAAGGAAAAGAACTCAGTATTTGGCTGTTCTTCTTCAACTACTACAGCCGTGCCCGGAGCGGAGCTTGTAACACCAGGATGTGTAAGTGTTAAGACTTTATTTACAAATTCCTCAACAGAGTAGTCTTGCAGACTTCAAAAAAGATTCAGACTGAAAGTTCAGTGCATTAACCGGGATTTGAACCAGGTATCTCCCAGCTCCGAGCTAGCAACATGCCAAGATGACGGTCTTGCAGACACTTGTAGAGTAATGTAAATTCCTTGGTTACAGCAGCCACATGGGAGTGTAGTAGACTTTACTACCGATGTTCAAATATTTCAAGGATTCTTCGCCATGTGACAGCCTTCAATTTATTTCATTGTTTTGCATAAGAAACTAAATAACAATGAAACAAGACTAATGGTTCAAGAAATGCATCAGTATTGGAAAAATAATACCTACAATATCTCTTACGGCTTGCCAGCCTCAGTAGCGTAGGCTGTAGTGTTTGCTTTCCGTTAAACCGGTGCAGAGTTCGAAACTCCTTCAGGATGAGTTATCTATATCAATTTATTTCCGGGGTTTTCTCTTACCCTGAAAGATGAATGTCTGGTAAACCTAAGCTCTATGTACCCTGTACTTATTTGAACATGTCGTTCATCGTGCGATGTGATTTAACGCTGGTACTTTCCCCTTATCCTGAAAGATGAACCTTTAGTAACGCTGAGGTCTACGCATCTTGGACTCAGTTAAACATCATTTCGTTCATCGTCCGATATGACTTAACGCTGGAGGTTTTCCCGTATCCTGAAAGATGA
Source organism: Mantis religiosa (assembly GCA_030765055.1). Taxonomy (NCBI): domain Eukaryota; kingdom Metazoa; phylum Arthropoda; class Insecta; order Mantodea; family Mantidae; genus Mantis; species Mantis religiosa. Next base: position 55,954,076 of record CM060960.1, on the reverse strand, counting down.
ATGTCTGGTAACTCTATGCTTTGTGTACCCTGTACTCATTTTAAAATCATTTTATTCATCGTCTAATATGAGTTAACGTTGAAGGTTTTCCCTTATCCTGAAAGATGAGTATCTGGTAAACTTAAGCTCTATGTACCCTGTACTTATTTGAACATTATTTCGTTCATTGTCCGATATGATTTAACGCTGGAGCTTTCCCCTTATCCTGAAAGATGAATCTTTAATAACTCTAAGGTCTACGTATCTTGGACTCATTTGAACATCGTTTCATTCATCGGCCGAAATGTCTTAGCGTTGGAGGTTTTCCCTTATCCTGTAAAATGAAAGTCTGGTAACTCTAAGCTCAATGTACCCTGTTTTTATTTGGACATTTCATTCATCGTCCGATATGACCTAACGTTGGAGTTTTCCCTTAACCTGAAAGCTGAATATCTAGAGGCTGTAAGCTCTATGTAATCTGCACTCATTTGAACATTTTTATTCATCATTCGATATGACCTAACTTTCGTGGTTTTCCCTTATCCTGACAGATGAAAGTCTGGTAACTCAAAACTCTATGTACCCTGTTTTTATTTGAAAACTACAACATTGACGATTAATGCGTCACTATTCAATATAATCTCAATCCTTTTCCATAGTTTTGGTCCACCTTTTAACTAGAGCATGTATTCCAGTGTGGTCTTGCTTTCTAAGCCATTGACGCCCAGACGTTTTCACAGCCTCCTCATCTTCAAAATGAATCCCACGATGAACTTCCTTTAGTGGCCTGAACAGATGGAAATCTGATGGTGCCAGGTCAGGGCTGTATGGGGGGGAGGTGAGGGAAGACTTGCCATCCCAATTTCTCAATTTCTGCAGTGCTGTAATGGCTGGTATATGGTCTTGCATTATCATGCAAAAGAAGAACATCCGCCATAGCTTTTGTTGGGCGAACTCGGTAAAGACGTGCTTTCAGCTTTTTGAGAGTTCTGACGTTTTGGAAAGAACTTATTGTGCATCCCTGCTCCAAAAAATCAATCATAAGCACTCTCTGCATCTCGAAACACTGTCCCTGCCGTCCGCTGAGTTTTGAATATCTTTTTCTTCGGTTACGTTGTGTGATGCCATTCCATTGAGAGCCTCTTTGACTTAGGTTCAAAAAAATGAACCCACGTTTCGTCTTTAGTAACAATTTTTTTTCCAGTAACTCCTCTCCCTCCAAATTGAAGCGCTGCTAGTTTTCCGGAGGCTATTGTTTTCCTTGTTTCTTTGTTTTGGGCGGTTAACATTCTTGGTACCCAAGGTGTACAAACTTTTTGGTAACCCAGTTATTGAATAATCTTCATCACACTGCCTTTACTGAGGGAGGTATTGCTACACAGTTCATCTGTTACCCGGCGATCACCACGAATGATGTCATCGACTCGCTGAATGTTGCATGGAGTCACTGCAGTCACCGGCCTGCCGCTTCGCTTTTCATCTGCCAATGATGTTTGCCCTTCAGCTTCGTTACAGCGACGGACCCATCGTCTAACAGTGTTGACATCCACCGTTGCATCACCATACACATTTTTTAGCCTTTCGTGAATGCGAATTGGCGTTTCACCTTCCGCAATCAAAAATTCAATCACAGAACGATGTCTAATATGAATGTCGATGTCAGCCATTTTGCAAGAGGATGCAGTGCTGCCACCTGTTGACTAAGGAAGTTATTACTGCAGAGGATTGGAGAAGGTTTGAGGAATTGCGCCAAAATCAAAGTTTTCACATAACTTACTTATTTAAGAAAAAAAGGAGGCATTAATTTTTTACCCACCCTCGGTAAATACAGTCATGATCACGTTCGGTTTTAGAGAGGTTTTAGTTTAAATATCAGTAATGTCTCGTGTTAGAAAACACATGCTGATACAGTGCCTGATATTCACTGGGATCCCATAGACCGCACAAATTTCCCTGAAACGTCCATTCCCGTCGTTAGGATAAATGCGAAGCATTAAAGCATCTTTCTTTTTGTTCCATACCCATTATTTCTCCAAATGTTATAAGGGCATGAAAAGGGTTTACAGCGCTGAAGCATTTATGAATTAGATATGCATCTGTAATGAAGGATTGCTTTCGGGGACTAAGTTAATATAATACGACAAACAGGCAAACGTAAAAAACAAAACACTAAAATATTAAATATGTGCATGTGTAGAAAGACGAGGTACTTTGAATTATGTGCATTACACCTTGTTTTACGGCTCTTATCACAACTTTTGCCATTAAACAGTAATTTATATGCATGAGACCCCTCAAAATTTATTTCCATGACACACAGACATAGGCACCTCCTCTCTCGACAATATTTACCTATTAGTCTGCGTTGGGGTGAATTAATTTGCGACCTGCGAGGTTATGCTTGTTTTACATAGGAATGGCATTACTGTCCCGCGATGGTTCCACTTTTTCTCCACCTCTTTACTAATATATTGCGCAATAAAACAAAAGAAAGCACCTACATCACCTAGCTTGGTTCATAAGAGCACATGGTTCGCCTGGGATGAATCTGTATTCAAATTTCGATTAACATTCTTCATCCACTGGTATTATTGTTGTAGATAATATGTAATGACAAAAAACTTGGACAACTTGAGTATCCTAGAGTACTCAATACAAGAGTACACTGGCGGGCCCCGTAGCTCAGTCGGTAGAGCACGTGACTGCCGTGCTAGGGGTCACGGGTTCGGTTCCGCGGTGGAAGTGGAGACTTACCTCCGACCAATATAATTCCCCATCTTCCTCAGAGTCTGGAAGTATGTATGAGAGTGCGAATGTGTGCATGATCTAATTGCTAATACTCAACGAATACAAGTTAAAACCTTCGATATGTTCCAAAAGACAACGGCTACCAATATGACCATGGCAGTTAAACGCGGGGTATAAATGGGAGAAGTATAAAACAGAGTACACTCTGTCCTACCTTAAATTTTGTACGAGCACAACTAACACTGGGTAACAATGAAAATGTTTCGGGCTTAAAAATAGTGAATCTACATGTATTTCCATCTCCTGAATTCAAAAATCACCACAAAAAGGATAAATTAGCTCTTGTTTTTGAAGATAGTCACATTTCATTTTTAAATTTGGGGGAATATTTTTTTTTTTGGCATACCTGTGAAATAACAAAACATAATCAGAGCGAAACTTTGGAAATTAAGTGATGCAAAAGTTAAGGAAGGCATTTTTGTCAGACCACAAATAAGAGAACTTGTAAAGGATCCTGCATTTCACCAAATTTTGGAGGAGAAAGAAACGGAAGCTTGGGAAGCCTTAAAGGGTGTTGTTCATGGATTTTTAGGCAACAATAGATGAAACTACAAGCATTTGGTGACAGTGCTCCTGCAAAAATACCGTAACCTTGGATGCAACATGTCCCTTAAGATACATAATCTCCACACCCACCTAGACTTTTTCCCTCCTAGTTGTGGAGCTGTTAGTGATAAACATGGGGAGAGATTCCATCAGGACATTTGTTATGAAACAAAAATATCAGGGCGGTTTTTTGCCCGCCTAGGTAGCGTGGTGGTAGCATGTCTGCCTCACGTTCAAGAGGTCCCGAGTTCGAATCTCGTTCAGGGCGAGTTACCTGGCTAAGGTTCTTTCCCGGGGTTTTCCCTAAACCTGATAGACGAATGTCGGGTAACTCTTAGCTGCATGGACTACGGACTCATTTGTGCATCATTTCACCAATTCCATTCATCGTCCGATATGACGATGTTGGAGGACGTAAATGAAGAAATAAAAAATAAAAAAAGCCATTGGAATGAAGTAATGCTTGCGGATTACTGTTGGTCTTTTTATAGGGATTCTGCGGAATTCCATCACAAGAGGCAGGATAAAAGACGACGAAGTCAATAGGCCACCACATGATTCTCTTCAGACACGACTATCTGCGAATTATTTTTCCAGCAATTTAGAACTCTTAGCATGTAATTACCAGTTAAAAAAATCAAATTCGCTTTCATTGTTAGCATGTATCCTTTTCTCTCAATCCGTTAATATGTAATACTTCCACCTTATGTATATCATAGAAACTAGAGCTAATAAAAAGCTTTCATTGTCATATTTGTTTTTCGCAACCCAAAATTAATAGGAATTGCGTCATGAAGTGCTCGAAACATACAAAAATTATTTTTTGTTTCCCAGTGTGACTGAAGCACAAATGGAAATATTTCGTTACTGCATTGCATATATTATCGCTTATCTGACACATTCAGGTAATGAACGGTGTCAATAAACACTGTGGTTCAACTTCCTTAAACATGAGCTTAATCCATTTGCTTCAGTTTTTCACGTGGTACTTGTTACTTCACAGATTGCGTTGTTTACTGCAGTGAAGCGATGCTCTTACAATCATCCTAATGGTATTGCGTGTTAACTTAGTATGGCGAGGTGTTCAATTCTTCTGAAAAGTGTATATATAGAAACATAAGAATGCAAAGCTTCTAAAACAGTGGGAAAATGCTTTGAAAGGCTTAACTGGACTCCTATCTGAAGCAAATGGTGTCATCTGTGAACACTGTTTCAAACGAGAACCGAAATTAAAGCAACAGGAACTGTAAACACTCCTAAAAAGAAAACAGAAATATCACTTAGTGTCTTAGGCAAACTGGTGATTTTGCTAATAGTGATGTTTGCTAATTTTTGATTCATTAGGTGATATTAAATTGTTTTTTAAGTTTCCTCAATTAGTTGATTTAGTTAAAAAGAGTAGCGTGAAATGTTTCCGACCTCAACATGAAGATGGCAGCACTCTTAAATAAAGGCTAGCCATTTTCCTTAATGTGTTGTCAGTTACTCACCAAAGTATCACCCATTTTGGACGTTCAGTTGTTATTTGTGTGAGTTGATGTGAGCATTTTTATTAAAATGACAAAATTGAGTATCGATCTGTCATTAAATATGTTTTTGAGAATCAATACGCCTACACAAATCAAAGATGGGTTGGACTCTATATATTGGGAATCTGCACCATCATTTACCACAGTGAAATTTTGAACAGCTAAATTTAAACGTAGCCGTAAGAGCTTGGGAGGCGATAAAAGTTAGGGAGGTCCAAAAACTGCAACTACCTACGAAAGCATTGCCGAAGTTCATCAAATGGTGTGAGACGACTGCTGACTTAAAGTGAGAGAGATAGCACAGGCTATTAACATGTCAAAAGAACACATTAAATCAGCATTTAGACATGAGAAAGCTGTCGGCGCATTGGGTGCTGCGTTTGCTGATTCAAGACAAAAAATCTGTTTGAACATTTCCAACGCTCCGTTGGTGCAGCTTAGATGCAATAAATCCGTGTTTAGAAAGCTATTCATTTCGATTAATTACATAGATAGAGGAATAAGTGTTTGTAAGAATAGTTTGTACAAGAGTAGAGAACGGCAGGTTGGACCGACAAATTAGAGAGGCTAGCCAAGGCCAAGTATTCATGTTTAGCCTTTAGGAAGTTATTTAGTACGAATAATTATATAGATAGAGGAAAATGTGTTTGTAAGTATACTTGGTTCAAGAGTAGGAAACGGCAGATTGGACCGACATATTAGAGAGGCTAGCCAAGGCCAACTATTTATGTCTAGCCTTTAATTTATCGAGTCCGATTAATTAATAGAGTAATAAGTGCAAGTAAGAATAGTTTGTACAAGAGTAGAGAACGGCAGGTTTGACCGACAAATTACAGAGGCTATTCATTTCTAGCTTTTAGGAAGTTATCCAGTTCGATTAATTACATAGATAGAGGAATAAGTGTTTGTAAGAATATTTTGTCCAAGGGTAGAGAAAGGCAGTTCGGACCGACAAATTAGAGAGGCTAGCCAAGGCCACCTGTTCATGTCTAGACTTTAGGAGGTTATTCAGTTGATTACATAGGTAGAGGAATAAGTGTTTGAAAGAATAGTTTGTACTTCTGTAGAGAAAGTCATGTAAGTGCAGCCATTGAGTTTTGCTTCGCTACAGGAAAGTTGCAAAAGTGTAGTGTTATTTAAAAAGGTCTTGCCAGTTTTCGTGGAGAATAAGTTGGTTCAGTTAGTTTTTGCAGTTTTCTTTTCTAATGTTTCAAAAGGCCACTGGGAATTCAAATGCTATGAAAGTATGATGCTTTGCAATGTGGTTTAATACATTGAACAATGAAGGCTGTTGTACTCACGTCATTGATGGAGCACCCTCTGGAGGGAGGGATGATGTGATAGGATACAAAGGGTTTTCGGAATGGGGAGATATTGCAGTAGAGAAAAGATAGCTGGTATGGATTTTAACTCTCCGGTGGCAACTGGAACAACTGCCTACTTTCCCCACTCTCTGGTGGGTGGAAGAGCTCACTTGATCCTTGGTCCCCTGCCCTTCAGTACCGATACTCCGAGGTCACTTAGACCAATTAGAATGAAAAAAGAAGGCATATGTGACGGAGAAACAGGAAATTCGTTTTCTGAATCGAAAGAAAGAGTGTCACGAAGATCGGTCGCCTGAATCGAACCCACGTCCACGCTAATTCGGCGAGGTTCTTGAATATCGTCTCCTAGAAGCGGATAAAGTTGTCATTTGCATTTGGTAAAAAGAGAAAGCGGTGAGTAATTGGTCTAAAAGGTCGATAGAGGCCACAAACAAAGTGCAGCAAGTACTGTAGAGTGACAGTTTGAATTAGTGAGTGTTCCACGCAGTGACCACCGTGTGTCGCCTGACAAATTTCCACTTCTCTTGCCTTTTTGTCCATGATCCGGAATTACAGCAGCTTGGTGCTTTTACCTTAGCTTGCATTTTTTAATTTGTGCTTTGTATGGCTTCTGGAACAAGTATTAGCGAGATATCAAAAGAAATACATATTTTAAGAATCGAGAGACAAAGCATGTTTTGAAAAAAGTATATGGTTCATTAACAACTTGACTAAAAAACGAGCGAAAGTAACTTAGGAACAGAATCAACTGCTGGTATTTCAAAATTCATTACGCGATGTTTATTTTTTAAAATAAATCTTTTCCCAAAACATCAAATCTATCGGGATATTTAATTGTTTCAATAATTTAACTTCAGGATTTTATTATATAGTTAAATGACCAGAAATCCTCTTCTAATATCCGTTAATCATATTTCTATCCTTAAAAGGTAAAAGACGATTATAGCTTTAAAAATTTACTCACCATCCTTGGTTTAATAAACAATTTCAAAAAGATTTTAAAGAGTTTGGTATAACTGTGGTTCCTCAAAACGAATATAGTATTAAAAATTAACTACATTTCTCTAAAAAAAAGATGAAATTCCTAATAATAAAAAATCTGGTATTTATCAATTTGATTGTTTACATTATGTTCGGGTTTCCATTGTTAGGACGAAACGTAATTTGGAAACCAGAACGAAAGAACATTAAGTATAAACAAGCTGATAAATCGGTCATAGCAGGTAATTTTTGGTCATTTAACCATGAAATAAATCCTAAAATTAAATTATTAAGCAACTAAATATGTCAATAGATTTGATGGTTTGGGAAAATATATTTGTTTTAAAAAATAAACATCGCTTAGTGATTTTTGAGGTACCAGCGGTTGATTCTGTTAAGTTTGTTTCGTTTTCGGATTTTGGTAAACCTAAAAAAAAAAAAAAAAAAAAAAAAAAAAAAAAAAAAAAAAAAAAAAAAAAAAAAAAACATAGTAACTTCCTTAACGAGGAATTTGTTTTCTCCTGTGGTTTTCTTTGACTGACGACGCGAAAAAGAATTCGTGAAATCGATTTCAACTTCAACTCAGCCCGCCTCGGTAGCGAGGTGCTAGAATGTCTGCCTCACATTCAAGAGGTCACGAGTTCGAATTTCGGTCAGGGTGAGTTACCTGGATAAGGTTTTTTCCGGGGTTTTCCCTTATTGTGAAAGACGAATGTCGGGTAACTCCAAGCTCAATGGAGCCTAGGCTCATTTGAGTATCATTTCGCCCATTCCAGTCATCGTCCGATATGACACTAGCGTTGGAGGACGTAAATTACAAAAAAAAACTTCAACTAATAAGAATAATCGATATCATTTTTCTTAATATAAGTGAAGTCTTTTTGTTACAAATAGTTATTTGTATAATTCTTATTGCTGCACTGTAACTAGCTTTATTTTCTACATTCTAAGGATGTCACAACTATAGTTTAATAAAATCTTGTCCATCCTGAGACTACCCCTTAACAATTTTCGAAAATGTTTACTTTATAAAAAATATCTGGTGATGAGAATACCTTATGGTTAAGGGCACTGGGAGGTTATTTTTACTCAGACAAGGCTAATTTTTACCAATATTAAAATTTGAATATACAGAAAATTAAAGATTATCAGAAACTGAAATTCGGTATGATTACTGTATAAGGATGTGTGCATTTAATTAATGTATAATATTTAAATTACGTTCACATAGGTCCATGAAAAAGGGGCATAAATCACACGGTGTGCCCTGAAAAAATATTGTACCCTATAATACAGGTGCACTTTACTTGTAGGAATTTAAAGCTACATGTACCAAGTCTTATCCGATACAGTTGTATGATATCGGCTAAATGAAAATCACATATAGTTTATACTATGTACATGAAAAATTAATTAGCTTTGAGTAAAAAAAAAAAAAAGATAATATTTTCAAGGCGTGAAAATTTGTTTTCATCCATTTTATAAATCACATGAATATAAATGTTAGCCGAATGTGTTTCAGGAACATTGAAAAATAACCACTACAAATTTTGTGTCCATATCTTTTATATTTTTTGAGAAACATGCACCTAAAGTATGAAAAATCAAGGTTTTGGGAAATCACGATCAAAGATTAAGCACCATTCTCAGGAAGTGGGCGTATCTTTACGCCGCCATCTTTAAATTGATGAATTAAAAGACTTTAATACCAGCTGACAGCCTATGTTATATATCATTTTAAAGCTAAAGAATTATATAATTTTTAACATTAAAGACAGGAAATGTTTTTTTTAACCTATCGACCCCCCAGTGCCCTTAAGGTATTTTCATGACAGAATTAAGTGTATATCTTGAATTTTTAGTGAATAGCCTAAAAAGTCTCCTTTACTTTAAATAACTTTGGTATGTCTGGTAATACGTAGGAGCTATACAAAATCCTGCTACAGAAAGTATAGAACTTGTCAAAAACATACATGCATGTCCCTGAATTGTGCAGATGTTTTATTTTTCTGACGCGAAGAGTCGTTCGGTATTTGTTTTTAAGGTCTTGGCCATGCATGTCCCATAGCAACCATTTCTTGACAGTTGACTATAGCTTAAGTCTACTGTATTTCCACGTGAGTAGGTAACAAAGCACACTCTCGATTAGCAATATGCAAATAGAAGAATGGTAGCGAATATGTGACCATAGTTTTACCTTGCAATATAAGGGGGGAATAGATTTTGAAAACGTTGTTGTGCAGAATATAAAATGTACTAGTATTATGAAAGTGACCACCAGAGCCTTTGACTGTATTATCTCCAGAAGGAACGCATGATGAGTAGAAACCACTAGTGGCGGTAGGTTGGTTGACAGTTACGTGAGCCCCTAATATTCAATGAAATTCAACTTTGGTTATGGGGCTCTTAAACCACCTCATTCCTCAGTTACATTCTATATTGGGCGTAAAAGACTGTAATATTTTGCTCAGAGGCCTCCTTATTAGATACTTTCTTCTCCCTTTTCGGATTTTAATCTGCAATCTCCAGAACCAGAAACTAGTGAGTTATTCCCAGACCAAACCTGTCCACGCAAATTTAACAATAGTACACAAAGTGGGCACTTTTATTGTGTAAAGGAGAAGGCAGTCGTGTTTAAGTGGCGTCCACCCAACCAAGAAGGCAAAGCAGAGGATTGTGGAACGTGATCACTTTTGCTGTCCGAATGATGTTTATGCCCACCTTACAGATACGTTATGCATGCTAGGTTCATGTGAAATACACGATATAATATGATATATTTACTGTGCATATTCCAAAATTTTACAATTTACAACTTTCGGCTACACTTATTTGTCTTTACCTTATTGCTAGCTTGGCTTACTTGACACCCTGGTCTTCTGCTCTGTCAGGTAGCTCTTAAACTCCATGTCTCCTTGTTGCTTAATTAGTCCCTGTTTTCCCCTTCATCTTCCTTTCTTATATTTTAAATTTCTGGTCCATTTTTCTTTTACAATCTCCAAGAACTTACCAATACTTCTTAACTTCTTTTTTTCCCTCTCTGTTGAAATTTTTATAGCTACTATCCTCTTCTCTACATCCTCCCATTTTTCTTCCCAAAATCTCTTTTCTCCATATTGCAACCTCCTTTCTTTCTTACATAGTGTTCAATGCTTTCTTTTCCCCCACACAATTCACATATTCCATTTTCCCTAACTCTCATCCCTCTTAGAAATATTGTTCCTGTTCTCATCCAAGCTAACCCTTCTCTCTCTTGCCTATTGCAGTAATCTATATGCCTCTCGACCCCAATTTCTTTTTATTTGCTTGTAAAATTGTAATGATTTCATATTTTCTAGACTTCCCCATATTTCCTGTATTTCTATAACTTCTGTTCTGCATTTTACTAATTTACCCACATCGCAAGTATTCCTTTCCTCTAATCTCCATACAGTCCATAGTGGTGTCCTAAAGACTTCAAGCCCGCCTCGGTAGCGTGCTGGTAGAATGTCTGCCTCACGTTCAAGAGGTCCCGAGTTCAAATCTCGGTCAGGGCGAGTTACCTGGATAAGGATTTTTCCGGGGTTTTTCCCTTATCCTGAAAGACGAATGTCGGGTAACTCAACGCTCTATGGACCCTGGGCCCATATGAGCATCATTTCACCCATTCCAGTCATTGTCCGATATGACTTAACGTTGGAGGACGTAAATTACAAATAAATAAATAAATAAATAAATAAATAAATAGATAGATAAATAAATAAATAGATAAATAAATAAATAGATAAATAAATAAATAGATAAATAAATAAACACTTTTTTCTGTTTAATTAACCTCTTCCACCTAAGTCATAGAGGATTATGAATTAAATGATGTTCAAATGAGTACCGGGTCAATAGAGCTTAGAGTTACCACAAATTCATCCTTCAGGATAAGGGGAAACCTCCAAAGTGAAGTCATAGAGGATGATGAATGAAATGATTTTCAAATGAGTACAGGGTACAATGAGCTTAGAATTACGAGACATTCATCTTACAAGATTAGGGGAAACCTCCAATGTTAAGTAATATCGGATGATGAATGAAATGATGTTCAAATGAGTACAGGGTACATAGAGCTTAGAATTACCAGACATTCATCTTTCAGGATAAGGGAAATCCTTCAAAGTTAAGTCATATCGGACGATGAATGAAATGACGTTCAAGTGAGTACAAGGTACATAGAGCTTAAGGTTACCAGACATTCACCTTTCAGGATAAGGGAAAGCTTTCGACGTTACGTTATATCGGACGATGAATGAAATGACGTTCAAATGAGCCTAGGGTAGAGTCTAGGTTAGAGCTAGTCTAGAGCTTAGTTGCCAGTTATTCATCCTTCAGGATAAGGTAAAACGTCCAACTTTAAGTCATATCGGACTATGAATGAAATGATGTTTAAATGAGTACAGGGTACGTAGGGCTTAGAATTATCAGACATTCATCTTACTAAATAAGGGTAAACTATGGGAGAAAACATCTAAAAATTTCACTCATACCGAGATTCGAACTCTGGCCTTCTCTAACCTCAAAAGATCATTTGTTTGTTGCTGGATGGTACAACACTCTTTCGCGAACGCCCTCTTTAAAGCCACCCTCATACGTCGAAATGGCAAACGCAACAAATCGATATTAGTCTTGACTGAAGAGGAATGAGTAAGGGTGTTCCAGCGTGGCGGCGACTTTTTCCTTCTTTTCTTTCTCACTGTTCCAGATTAGCTGCCGTTACAACAGATATTCCCTGCTTGTTTGATCAAGAAATGAACCGACAAAAGAAGGCGCGAGAGGTGAATGTTCACGCTAAGCTTTATTAATATCATTTTCTCCCCGTTGGCGTTGACAATTAATCGCCATCTGTCGTGCAGATCTCCGTAATAATACACCTGAGAAAAACGTACCTCTCTGTGTGGAATTGTTAATACCTTTGCTTCTCCAAGTGGCGGTAAATTTCTACTGTCAACAGACGGTGCTCGCAGCAAAACACGCCGACAAATGACAAAAGACAAAAGACGGGGCTTAATTTCGAATGTCTAATGTTTTAAGAGCATTTGTTTTGACTAGCGCTAACTCTGATGAATGCGACCACAAGATATAAATCTTTGACACCGTATCTATAGTGCGATTCATAAACCTGAATCGTTTTAATAGGTCATAACTTTTTAACCAATGATAGGACCCACGTGCAACTTTGCAAGAATATAACACTAAATTAGGAGATTAAATTACACTATTTAATATAATAATATAATAATAGTTATTGAGGTACTAAACTTTTATAATTTTTGGACTGCCTCTGTTTTAGCCCAGGCCACTGCTACACAGACGTGTTACAATATGTTATTACAGAATAGTCGCTTATTATTCCTTTTCTCTTTTTCCAGTCCATATACACTGATGTTTTACCTTACTTGAAAACTCTCTTTGTTTTTAAATTGACATTCGTCTTGCGGGTATCCAATTCTTCGACCTCTTAGTCTCCATATTCCTGCTCTTAAACATGCTAACTCCTTTCTTTCTTTCTTTCTTTCTTTCTTTCTTTCTTTCTTTCTTTCTTTCTTTCTTTCTTTCTTTCTTTCTTTCTTTCTTTCTTTCTTTCTTTCTTTCTTTCTTTCTTTCTTTCTTTCTTTCTTTCTTTCTTTCTTTCTTTCTTTCTTTCTTTCTTTCTTTCTTTCTTTCTTTCTTTCTTTCTTTCTTTCTTTCTTTCTTTCTTTCTTTCTTTCTTTCTTTCTTTCTTTCTTTCTTTCTTTCTTTCTTTCTTTCTTTCTTTCTTTCTTTCTTTCTTTCTTTCTTTCTTTCTTTCTTTCTTTCTTTCTTTCTTTCTTTCTTTCTTTCTTTCTTTCTTTCTTTCTTTCTTTCTTTCTTTCTTTCTCTCTCTCTCTCTCTCTCTCTCTCTCTCTCTCTCTCTCTCTCTCTCTCTCTCTCTCTCTCTCTCTCTCTCTCTCTCTCTCTCTCTCTCTCTCTCTCTCTCTCTCTCTTTCGTTCTTTCGTTCTTTCGTTCTTTCGTTCTTTCCTTCTTTCCTTCTTTCCTTCTTTCCTTCTTTCGTTCTTTCCTTCTTTCGTTCTTTCGTTCTTTCCTTCTTTCGTTCTTTCCTTCTTTCGTTCTTTCCTTCTTTCGTTCTTTCCTTCTTTCGTTCTTTCCTTCTTTCGTTCTTTCCTTCTTTCGTTCTTTCCTTCTTTCGTGCTTTCCTTCTTTCGTTCTTTCCTTCTTTCGTGCTTTCCTTCTTTCGTGCTTTCCTTCTTTCGTGCTTTCCTTCTTTCGTGCTTTCCTTCTTTCGTGCTTTCCTTCTTGCGTGCTTTCCTTCTTGCGTGCTTTCCTTCTTGCGTGCTTTCCTTCTTGCGTGCTTTCCTTCTTGCGTGCTTTCCTTCTTGCGTGCTTTCCTTCTTGCGTGCTTTCCTTCTTGCGTTCTTTCCTTCTTGCGTTCTTTCCTTCTTGCGTTCTTTCCTTCTTGCGTTCTTTCCTTCTTTCGTGCTTTCGTTCCTTTTCCTTCTTTCCTGCTTTCGTTCCTTTTCCTTCTTTCCTGCTTTCGTTCCTTTTCCTTCTTTCCTGCTTTCGTTCCTTTTCCTTCTTTCCTGCTTTCGTTCCGTTTCCTTCTTTCCTTCTTTCCTTCTTTGGTTCTTTCCTTCTTTCGTTCTTTCCTTCTTTCGTTCTTTCCTTCTTTCGTTCTTTCCTTCTTTCGTTCTTTCCTTCTCTCTTTCTCTCTCCTCTCTCCTTCTCTCTCCTTCTCTCTCCTTCTCTCTTTCCTTCTTCACTGTTAGTGTTATCTATATACCTCTCCCTTCCCCAGCTATCTTTCAACGGAATATAGAAAACGAGTGATCTCTTCTCTGCTTATTGACTAAACAGCTTCTGGAACTCCATGTCTTCAAATCTTATTGTACAACTTTCCAAAAACCTTTATAATTAGCTTCTCTCTTTCTCCAAATATCACCCATACCATTATTTTCCAAATTACTTCGTAAATTACTTACCCACCCTTTAATTGGTAAAGCTAGTTCTTGATACTTCAAGCATTGTTTCAGGATATTCTTCTCCTCTAAATTCAATACTCTATACCAATATTTTAGTGCCCTTTCTATAACTAACCTTTTCTTGGAACTCTCCCCACTTCAATTAGAGCTACTTCATTTGCAGTTGATATTGGCAGTCTTAGAAATTCCTTACAAAACCCCCTGTGTACATAATCTAAGACTTCCCATCCCTTTTCCAGCTCCCACATCTCAATACCATATAACATTCCAGCCTCAACTACCGAATTATATACCCTTTCTAATACATTACACTACATCTCAAAGAAATTGTTGGAAGTGGCATGTATCCAACTGTCAGGCAACATAAACACTTGTACGAGTCTACCCGAAATTCCGAAGACCCCGGCCTCTAATAAACCCGGGAGCTATAGAAAGCTCCGGCGCCCTTACCTTGGGGCAATACCTTGAGTCTAAAATCCCCCCCACCCATATTCAAGACGGTTGGAAATGGATACGCCACTTACTCGCGTCAACCCTGAAGGGAAGGCCATTCGGCCTCTCGGTGGGGCCGCCTGGTGATCTATCACACCTTCTACTAGTTATGCTGGCTAGTACCCGGGACTTATGAGGCAACCCTCTACCCCTGGTAGAGACCTGGCCGGAGCTTACGATCTCCCGCGGGTGTCAGGAATACACTGCCCCCTCACGTCCAACCAAAACCGAACAACTCCCATTCAGGTAGCGGCTCGAATGTTCGGCCCGAGGTTCCTCTAGTACGTCATAGGCACCACTAGTGCTAAGGGTTCGCAGCGCCCGCACAACGGCAGCTGAAGGGCACCGATCTCCTTCCCTACAGAAGCACAATTCAATTGAATTCTGGCCAGAGGACCTACTCCCATTAGTTCTGGACCCGTAGGACCAAGGACCCGGGCCTCCTTCGACCAGGGAGTTACCGAGCTGTCCCTAAAGGGCGCCCGGCGCCTCCGAGGCTCTTTCCATAGGGCAAGACCTAGAGACTAACAAGCCCCCCCCATCTGGCCCTGTGGACTCAAGACGGGATGGAAGTGGACCTCCAACGGGTATCGGGAATCACTGCCCCTCGAGTCCAACCCAATCCGAAAAACCCCCTATCAGGGAGGGGCTCGAATTTTCGGCCCGAGGTTCCTCTAGTAACTTCAGAGGTACCGCGAGTTCTAGGGGTCCGCACCACGGCAGCTGAAGGGGACGGATCTCCACTCAAACACCTGATATTGGGCTGCTGTAAACCGCCAAGTTATCCACTGCATTTTGAAACTTCTGCGGTATGGTACGCGGTGTCAGCTTCCAGGATCGTTGCTCCCATTTTTTATACAATTGTAGACACTGCAGATTAAATGGGTATCTTCAAGGCATTTGTGGAGCAGCTGGATGATTCGAATTGACTTATTGGCATCAAGATGAAGCAACGCACTATACATCTAATGATACCATGGGACTTGTACAGTTTCTTTGATAATCGAAGTATCTCAAAAGTTCTGTGGCCGGCCGCACCGTGGCTCAGTGATTAGACCACCTGGCTCTCACAAAGGCGACCCGGGTTCGATTCCAGGGGCAGGCGCTGGGGCAGGTTTTCTCCGGGATCTCCGCCTTCCCCCGCCATCTCATTCCACCGGTGCTCCATCTTCATCTCATGTATCATCAGGGTCACCGCCTGCGGTGCCGTATATAGTAAAACCGGGCGTTAAACACTACACATTTTCACTCACAGATGCCCTGACCTAACCTAACCTCGCCGAACTTTTTCCTGTGGAGGTATCTAAAAATAGAATGTACAAGAATAGGCCAGGGACAATTGGTGTTCTAAAGGAATCTATTCGGACCGAAATAAGTAACATTGGCGAGGATACTTTCCGTAAAACTTCAGAGAATATGGTGAGATGTGCGCAAACATGTATAGATGCTGGTGGAGGACACTTCCAGCATTTTCTCTGAGATGTAAGTAGTGTAATGTAATCTCCCAATTGTGCATTACATTCTCTCAAAGCTGCACGTGTGCTATTATTGGTTCACAATTTATGGCCTATTAAAGTGGTTCAGGCTTATATGGATCGCACTGTACAAACTATACCAGGCAGAGATGGCATTGCTTTTAAGAGAGAAGTTGATTAGTTTTAGTATTAACAGAGAATTTTAAATTTTTTAGCTATTGTTAAGTTGGTCGTCTTAAAATATTGACACATGACGAGGTGTTTTAATTCTTTATTTTTTTTTTTAATTTACGTCCTCCAACATAAGTCATATCGGACGATGAATGGAATGGAATAAATGGGTGCGCAAATGAGCCCAGGGTCCATAGAGCTTAGTTACCGACATTCGTCTTTCAGGATAAGGGAAAACCCTGGAAAAATCTTATGCAGGAAACTCACCCTGACTGAGATTCGAACTCGGGACCTGTAGAACGTGAGGCAGACACGCTACCATCTACCGTACCAAGGCGGGCACGTCCGGGTTCGATTCTCGTGGGCGACCTACCTGATCCAGGTTTGTTCGTGGGTTTTCCTGGGGCAGGAGTGAGTGCTGGGCAGGTTAATTGCATCCCCGAATTTCGCTATCCATTTCCTCTCCATTATAATTTCAAATCACCGGTCATCTGGCGGGCTCTTTCAGGAAAGTGTCGGCGGGAATCTCGGCGCTGCATGAGTATGATAGCTCCTCGAAAACAGGACTACGACCACCGCTCTCCAGGTCGACCTAACAAATGAAAGGAAATACTAATGAGAACAAAATGGGCAGAATATTCGAGAAAGGTTAGCGAAGGTCGTGCAGTATCGGTCAGGTTGTTTTTGGACCTTACTCTGTAACTGTGATGGTTAATGGGAATCTTACTATATTATTCCCTTACCCCAAGACGTGTTCTATAGAGAGCATGACGTAATGACTTTTAATTTTTGGGTATAGTACTTAATTACATCGAAAGTAATAAAGCTAGAATTATAAGTCTCGTAGAAAGTGTCTTGCAGTATCGGCCACTGCCTTTACTCTTACAATATAGATTGTCAGTAACATATTGCACTGCCACATATAGAACAGTAGTAGAATACAAAAGCATGGGACTTTTTGTCACTATTTCTGCTCAGTTCACAAATGTTTAGCTCACTGGTTTACAGATATCGCAATTAGAGCGCTGCTATAGGCCTCAGAATATCTTCCGTGCGCTAAGAGCTATACTAACCACCATCAAGCACTCAGGGCAGACAAAGAACTGAAGAGAAGAAGAGGATATCCGTCTATAGCGCACGTGGGTGCACAAGCTTGCTGCTGCTTAGTAGTAATTCAACCGCATGGAGGGGAAAAGGAAAATTACAGTAGTGGCCGGTACTGCATGCCAGCCGATATTGCACGACTCTCCCCTAACTACCTTAAGAATCACTCCTCGATCGTCAGTGCTTTCATCCTGGTGAGATTCCAACATATAACCTACCGACTGGTATTCATTTCGTTATCACGTGGCCATCTGGTTGCTATGCTCTGATTCGAATAAATCCCCTTATATCTTCTGTTAATGTATTTGATAAAGCTGCATAAATATAAGCAAAAAGGCTAAATAATATATAATTCATGACAATGTTTACACTGTAGTAATTAATTTTCGTGCATCAGCTTTGTAGAATGAAAGTAAATATGACCAGCAATTTCCAACAGCCACAGCCTGTAATGAAAACCAATCGAAAAGTCTGCAAATGCAAATTTACAGTTTGTCTTTTAATTTTCTCGAATACAATTTTAACTAACTTTACTGCTGTAGTGCCAAATCGATGGGGAGTGAGGAATTCCCTTAATAACACTGGGCAACAATTAAAACACTGAATTTACATGCATTCACATCTGCTGAATTAAAAAATTACCATAAATATAATAGATTAGCTGTTGTTTTCAAGAAAAAGTGACATTTCATTCTTTAGAGTGAAGAGTTTAAATTTGTGGGAACTTTTTGGGAGTTGGCACACCTGTCACATAACAAAACATTATCAGGGAGAAATTTTGGAAATAAGGTGATGCAAAAGTTAAGGAAGGCATTTTTGTTGGACCACAAATAGGAGAACTTGTAAAGGATCCTGCATCTGACCAAATTTTGGAGGGGAAAGAAAATGAATCTTGGGAAGCCTTCAAGGGTGGTGTTCATGAATTTTTAGGCAACAAAAGAGATAAATACAAGCATTTGATGACAGTGCTCCTGCAAAAATACCATAACCTTGGATGCAGCATGTCCCTTAAGATCCATTTTCTCCACTCCCACCTAGACTTTTTCCCTCCTAGTTGTGGAGCTGTTAATGATGAACATGGGGAGAAATTCCATCAGGACATTTCTGTTGTGGAACAAACATATCAGGGCCGTTGGAATGAAGTAATGCTTGCGGATTACTGTTTGGCCTTGTATAGGGATTCTGCGGAACTCCATCACAAGAGGCAAGCTAAATGACGACAAAGTCAATAGCCCACTACTTGATTCTCTTCAGACACGACTATCCGCGAAGTATTTCTCCAGAAATTTAGAACTCTTAGCATGTAATTACCAGTTAAAAATACCAATTTAAAAAATCAATTGCACTTTCATTGTTGTTAGCATGTATGTAATTAGAATGTATCCTTTTCTCTCAATCCGTTAGTATATAATACTTCCACCTTGTTTATATCATAGAAAGTAGAGCTAATAAACCTTTTTTATTGTCATATTTGTTTTCTCAACCCAAAATCAGTAGGAAGTGCCTCATGAAGTGCTCGAAAGATTCAAACATTATTATTTGTTTTCCAGTGTAATTCGGCACTGGGATTTCAGATGCATATATCCACCTCAGCACTACAATTATAGAAAAATATCTACAGGAGTGTTTGATGGTATCCTAACACCTTAAATGAAAGTCGATGTAATATCAAACTTGATTTCAGTTCAAAGATTCACACGACAGTTTTGAAGAGCAATCGCTGTTTCCAAATCTCTCATTACATGAAACATATTCGGAACATTTTTTATTTTCCCAAACGTGTTTCTCGAATTTTCGATTATGACATACGTCGTATTTAAGATATTTGTATGACAAATGATATGTATTCCATTTTTCACAGGAATATTCTTCATTCCGGACGACTTTTTATAAGCCGTAAATGCTAAGGCATCGACAAAAATTTACTTCTGGTTTAGCCTCACCATTTAAGCAGATCTTCTGTAGCGTTAATTATTTCCAAGGTGTTTATTATTCCAGGTAATTTTTTTGGAATACTTTTGGTTTCTACAAAGTGAAATTGCACTATATTAAAGCTATATTTACCTGCAGGCAGCTTTTAATATAATTTTATTATGTATTTTATTAAAACTTTAAGAAAAGTTTTAATTTGATAAAGCATAACCTACTTGATCTATCAAATTAAATTATTAAGCAGGTATTTCTCCTATACCAAAAGGTACTAAATTCATGGTATAATACCGGAATAGACGAGGAATGTACGTAAAATAAGGTCTCCAATTTTAGTTAATATAGAAAACATGTTTATTGTCAATGAACGTTAGATTGATGGATAGGCGGAACTTACAGCTATTTTTCAACGTAATCACCATTGCGATCGATTCAATTTTGCATGCGCTGTGGCAGTTTTTGTATACCCTTGTCATAGCACTCTCCTGCGAAGTTGCGCAGGTAGTGCTCAACCTCGTTTTCCAATCATAGTTGGTCTGGAAATATGTTCCACCCAGGTGCGACTTCAACTCAGGAAACAGATGATAATCACTAGATGCTATGTCTAGGGTGTAGGGGGGATGGGTGATGTCCCATGCGAACTGGGCCAGGAGATCAGCCGTTGCATGTGCAGTATGAGGACGAGCGTTTTCGTAATGAAAAATCGCTCTCCTCGTCAGCATTCCCCTCCTTCGATTTTGAATGGTACGTCGCATTTTTTAAAGTCTCACAGTAGCGTTTATTGTTGTGCCGTTAGGCATAAACTCGCACAACATTACACATTTGCTCTTCCAGAACACACTGGCCATCACTTTGCTGGCAGAAAAGGTCTGAACTTTCGCGGCTTCGGTGAATTCGAATGGCAGGAAGCGGTGGGCCGCTTCAACACATTGCCGTTTATGACCTTCAGTGATCATTTTGGGTACCCACCTCGCACAAACGTTGCAAAATTATTGTTAACTATCACATGGGAGGGGTGCAAATTCCACAGGTGGACAGCTGCAAATACTTGGGAGTGTACCTGGCAAGTAATGCTGGATGGGACGAACAAGTAAATTCCACATCTAGGAATGCGTGGAAGGCATTATATTTCGTAATGAGAATATTGAAAAAGGGGGGCGCTAGGTCCAGCGAAATTGTCTACAAGGCATTAGTGCGACCGGTTATGGAATATGGAGTAGCATGCTGGGACCCGTATAGAGCTAACCAAATCGATCCATTAGAAAAAATACAGAAGAGGGCAATAAAATTCATAAAAAGAGGCAAGTATTTTGGGCCTATAAAAGGAGATGAGACTAAATGGGAGGAATTAAGAATTAGGCCTAAAAAACATAGGTTGGTAGCGTTATTCAAAGCTAATGCTGGTGTAAAGGCATGGGTGGACGTTAGTGTAAGGTTAGATAATCCGGATTATTATGGACGAAACGATCATAGGTATAAAATTAAGGGTAGAAGATATAGAACCGACGTAGGAAAATTTTCTTTTGTTAATAGAACCATTGAAGAATGGAATGAATTGTCTGTAGCAGTCTTTCAGGGCTGTCCCCTGTCGCTGAAGAAATTTAGAAAAAAATCTAGATGGTTTATGGTTTAACTTTTGAATTATAATGGTATATAATATGTAAATAGAGAAGTAATTAGATACGTTTTAAGTGACTAAAGGAAAATAATTCATGTTTGTATTGTTTACTGTGTTATTGTTTTAAATCTAGTATTTGTAATTTGATCTGTATTCTTAACTCTGCCACCGGGTAGTACCCAATTGCAGTCAATAAATACATACATACATAATGCAGATGTTCGGTCATAATCTTGTCAATCGTAGTCTTACTCACTTCAGGGATAAGTTCGCACAGCTCGCCGATCTTTAAGCACTTCTTGCTCCACTTTTACAATTGTTTCGGCTGAAACCGAAGGCCGATCAGAACGCTGTTCGTCATGGACGTCTGTACCTCCATCTTTGAACACTCTGACCCACTTTCGCACGTTTTTGACGTCCATACACTGTGGCCCATAGACTTCGCATATCTGACGATGAATTTCAGTGGGGGCGGTACCCTTGGCACTCAAAAGACGGATCACTGCACGCAACCCGCCCTTGGCGGAGGAAGTGATAGGAAGCTCCATCGCAAACGGCTGCCCAGCCAAGACTAATGATTGCAACGGGTTCGCCGTGGTGGGAATTTGAACGGGTGAAGGCAAGCTCCACGCCAGTGTTACCGGATCTCGGGTAATTGTGCTCCTCACGGCTCCAGCGCCTTGGACACCTTATTTTCAGGTTCACTAAGTTGGCCTAAACTTAAGATTTTCACTTCAGTAGAGCAAAAGAGTCAGATTATTAAGCCATTAATTCATATGAACAATGCTAATTAATTTACCTATACAAACCTATGTCCTTGTTTACTGTCCAGTGGAGTCAATGGAATTTTACAAGGCGTTCAGCCATTTAAAACATTTGACAATCACTTAGTCCACTGTATTCCTATTTTCCTTTCCAGCTACAACCATATGAAAAATAAGATAATGTGAATATGTCTAACATAAAGTAGGTAGAGGAATCCGTTTGTTACTTTATATTTTCTGTCTACTTTGTCAAAAAAATGCATTCCTAAAGTTGTGAAAACATTTCTATACCACCTCTGAGTTAATTTACTTAAATTTTTCGAAAAATGTTCAGAAACTTGCACGATAATTCCCGAACTGTAAACACTGTGTGGCCCTATGTACAATAGGGTAGTCGTTAAAGAAGATTGCATAGCACGAACTCTTTAGTAAGGTATCGGATCCAAACAGGAGGTGAAGAATGGTTGGCAGCACGCACGAGGTAAGCGAGGGCGTGGTTATTGCTGATCCTCTACCTGACAAACACCATTTTAACACATACTAAACGAGAGAACCAAGTAACTTTCCTATTTCTACAGCCATAACTTCTTACTCAATGTTAGTCGAATCTGATCTCTTGGACACACGTCACTTCAGGTTAACATATATAAAAATCCTCCAGCGTTAATTCATATCGAACGATGAATGAAATGATATTCAGCTGAGTACAGAGTAAATAGAGCTTAGAGTAACCAGACATTCATCTTTCAGGATAAGAGAAAGTCTCCAACTTTAAGTCATATCCGAAGATTAATGAATCAATGTTCAAATGAGCTCAGGGTACATAGAAGTTAGATTTAACATTCACCTCTTAGGATAAGGGAAAACCTCCGTTAAGTCACATAGCACGATGAATGAAATTATGTTCAAATGCGTGCATGGCCCATAGAGATTAGTTACCAGTCATTCATCTTAGAGAATAAGGCGAAACCTCCAACTTTAAGTTGCCCGCCTCGGTAGCGTAGATGGTGGGTAGCATGTCTGCTTCACGTTAAAGAGGTTCCGAGTTCGAATGTAGGTCAGGGTGAGTTAACTGAATAAGGTTTTCACGGGGTTTTCCCTTATCCTTAAAGGCAAATGTAGGGTAGCTCTAAGCTCCATTGACCCCGGACTCATTTGAGCATCATTTCTCCACAATCATTCATCGTCCGACATTGCTTAACCTTTGAGGACGTAAATTACCACAAAAATGGTACAGGTACATAGAGCTTAGAGTTACCATATTTTCATCTTTCAGAATAAGTGGAAACCTGCAACGTTAAGTCATCTCGGACAGTAAATGGAATTATGTTTATATAGGTACAGGGTATATAATTTAGTGTTACCAGACATTTATCTTTCAGAATAAGAAAAAAACCGCCAACAATCTGTCATATTGGACGATGAATGAAATGATGCTCAAATCAGTACAGGAGACATAGAGCTTAGAGATACTAGACATTCATCTTTCAGGATAAGAGAAAATCTCCAACGTTAATTCATATCGGACAAAGAATGTAGTGATAGTAAGATGAGTACGGAGTACATAGAGCGTAGAGTTACCAGACATTCATCTTTCAGAATAAGGGAAAACCGCCAACGTTAAGTCATATCGGACGACGAATGAAATGTTAGTAAAATAAGTACAGAGTACATAGAGCGTAGAGTTACCAGACATTCATCTTTCAGAATAAGGGAAAACCTCCAACGTTAAGTCATATCGGACGACGAATGAAGTGATAGTAAAATAAGTACGGAGTACATAGAGCGTAGAGTTACCAGACATTCATCTTTCAGAATAAGGGAAAACCTCCAACGTTAAGTCATATCGGACGACGAATGAAGTGATAGTAAAATAAGTACGGAGTACATAGAGCGTAGAGTTACCAGACATTCATCTTTCAGAATAAGGGAAAACCTCCAACGTTAAGTCATATCGGACGACGAATGAAATGATAGTAAAATAAGTACGGAGTACATAGAGCGTAGAGTTACCAGTCTTTCAGTTTTCAGGATAAGAAAAATCCTCTAACGTTGAGTCATATTGGACGATGAATGAAATGATAAAGTGAGTACAGGGTACATAGATCTTAAAGTTATCAGGCAGTCGTCTTTAAGGATAAGAACTTCCAATGGTAAGTCATATCGGACAATGAATGAAATTATGTTCAAATGAGTACAGAGTACATAGAGCTTAGAGTTACCAGACATTCATATCTGAGGATATGGGTAAACCTCAACGTTAAGTCAAATCGGACGATGCGTGAAATTATGTTCAAATTAGCCCAGGGTACATAGTGGTTAGAGTTGCCAGTTATTCATCTTCCAGAATAAGGGAAAAACTCCAGCGTTAAATCATATCGGACGATGAATGAAATGCTCACATGAATACGGAGTACATAGGGCTTACTACCGGACATTCATCTTTCAGTATACGAGGAAAGCTCCATCGTTGTCATGTCGGACAAAGATCGAAATGGTGATCAAATGAGTCCAGGGTACATAGAGGTTAGTTACCATTCATTCCTTTTTCAGGATAAGGGAAAACAGTGCCAAAACCCTAAGCGATATTCGAACTCAGAACCTCTTGAACGAGATGCAGCACGGTACCACTTATGCTACAGAGGTTGGTAGTTTCTCTGAATGTAGGAAATATCCAATCAAGATGACTATGCGGTAAAGATTACAGTATTTATTTGAAACATTTCTGAAGAGCGTTTCGTAGCATTTATATAGGTTTGTCTTGACTTGTGAATGCCTATGCACCGCTGACCATTACGTAAACATATCCGCACCCATTTTAGTTATACCTAAATTCTTTCACTGGTCCTTAGTGTAATGGTAAATTATCTTATGGTTATTTCAGCGAATGCATTTTCTAAATAAGTGTTCAAATACTTACACTTCTCTCAAATACAAAGTAGCTATTCATTTTTATCTCTTGGCTATGCAAAGTAAACGGAATTTCAAATGCTGACATTTGACTATCATGGAAAGATAGTCAGCTACTATGGCCAACATGCCGACATGACATTAAATTCTCCAACTGACACGAGTTTTTCACAGTAAACCACTTAGGAGTTCTCATAAACACATGAGACAACTACGTTAATGACGACTTAATATGTGTAAGTACTTTAAGGCCCGGGCTTTATAGTTCGAACCACTATTGGGTACAATTAATGGAAATTAATTGTTCTTTCACACTGGCCGTGTGTAGGCTAAAGTATGGAAAGATAGACTGAAAAATTCAATGCAATAGCCCGCATTTGAACAACGGATCCCTTGGTTGCCGCGCTCCAACCCTTGAGCTACTATGGCTCCGTGTTTCAAATCCCGGCTATGGCATTGAATTTGTCAGTCTCACAATCTTTGCACACTTTAGCCTACACACGGACAGCGTGAAAAAAACAATTAATTTGTATTATTTGACTATCAGTCAGTCTACTCTATAGCCATATTCCCCTGTTCCTACAGTGAATTTAGCTGTAAGATAATGTTTATCTTGATTAATGAAGTGGATAGAGCAATGCAAAGTATGAGATGCTTGTAATCGTCAGTTTTTTTTAAGTATCATTATGAAGGTCAGTCGAAATCGGAGCCCTGGGCATAAGTTACTCCCTAAAATCGATCCCCTTCACTTCATTTACAGGTGAAAGTGGTGTACATATTACAACATGATATAGCATTTTCCTGCATGACGTGTGTGCAGTAAATATCGATGTGGTCAAAGTCCACAATATGCATGTAAACACTCAGTAGCGTGCTGCTGCACACGCCCGCAAACGTCACGCTTGCCTAAACTTCTGTGAAGAAACCCGATCATTACAGAGCTTTCCATTTCCCATTAATTCTAACCGCAAAAATTACAAGCGGTAATTTTGAATAGTTTCAACCAGGTCTTTTATTAAAAACTTTTATGTGCACAGTTACACAATTTTCCCTGCTCTTGTGGTGTCTGGTGTTAAAAACTCGTGTCCTTCCACCGTGCCGCAGCTCTGGTGCAGCTCGCTCACGGCGCTGCAAAGGTAACAAAACAGATGACAGTCGCGTTAGGCATTCAGCGAGTTTCCTAGGCCAGAGCTTATGTTAAGGGAGGTGAATGTGTGTAGAAATAGATGTGTTACACACTTGGCTTCCAGATAAAACAAACATACAGTAGGATTTATGTTGTAGTCGTATATTTTAAGACGCGGTTTCTTTGTGATGACTTCAGCATTCGTTTCTTTACATGGCCATTACTATTTCAGAAAAACATATGAGAATTCACTTCCTGCGTCGTGTCGTAGTGTTCCGGAGCGTTGTGCTTTGGTTCCCTGCCACAGAAGATCCCGGGATTGATTCTATCCCTTGGGCAGGCGGATTTTAAATCTCGAATATAGAACCGGAGCCTACTCAGCATCGTGAGTAATTTTCCGGTTAGGGGGTGTGCCTGGATGCCGACCACATCTCCTCCCCATACCTGTTGGATGATCGTATGTGGACAGTCGTGCTGGCAGGCTCTTTTCCTCTTGCGGGTTATCTTAAAGTCATGTGCCGCATCGTAATTTCACGGCATAAAACAGAACCTCAAGCTGGGAGGCATGTGAGCAAAATTAAGTGTAAAAAAATTAGTAGAGAAAGCAAATATATGGAATAGTCTTACGGCTTGACGGAAAAATCTAAATATTTGTAAAAAGAAATGGTTAATTCTAGTAAAAATAAAATTAGGCTGAAATTGCGTTTTAATGGAATACACGTTCTAGAGTTAAGATACTGTCTATGTTTTGAGGATTAGAGTTTCTTTTGTTGCTTTTTGCATAAAAATTCATATCATGGAAAACTTCTAAATATGGATTAACCTCATTTTTAAATTCAATATATTCAAACATGCCTGAGTGGTCTGAAAAGTTTCCGATTTAATATAGATAAGACATTTTTTCAGATTTTTTTCCCAACGTAGTCTCCTTGTAACTTTACACACTTCTCCCAGCAATGATCCCGTCCAAATAGTATTCGGCGTTTTTCTCTGCAAAATAATTGTTCACTAAGATGATTGCCTCTTTATTTCACGAAAATATTTGTCCTCCGAGCGCATTTTTCAGATGAGGGAACAAAAAGAAGTCGCATGGGGCTAGGTCTGGTGAGTAAGGCGGATGGTCAAGCAGTTCAAACCGTAATCCGTAGATTTTCGCCATTGCAACCACTGAGGTGTGAGACGGTGCGTTGTCTTGAGGAAACAGGATTTTCTTTTTCTGCAAATGTG
Source organism: Mantis religiosa (assembly GCA_030765055.1). Classification (NCBI taxonomy): domain Eukaryota; kingdom Metazoa; phylum Arthropoda; class Insecta; order Mantodea; family Mantidae; genus Mantis; species Mantis religiosa. The sequence goes on along the minus strand of CM060960.1, from coordinate 55,927,108 downwards.
GCCGTTTTTCTGCAAGTTTGACTTCAGATCGTCAAGTGTTGATGCGTAATATGCTCCTGTTATGGCTTTTCCTTTTCGATCATAATTCCATGACTATCCAAAAGACAGTCGCCATCACTTTCCCAGCCGAAAAAAACTTTGCAGGCCATTGTTTGGATTGTACTTTTGTTTCGGACCTGTAATAGTGTATATAACTTTCATTTACAGGAATTAATTGGCACAAAACTCGGATTTATTGTGTCTAAACTGCGCCAACAGAGCATTGGAAATGTTTATTCGAACACTTTCGGTCTAACGTGAGCAAACGTGGCACACAACGCGCGGACAGCTTTCTCATGTCTAAATGTTGATGTAATATGTGACAAACGCGTTCTTGTGACAGTTTCATAGTCTCTGCTATCTCTCTGACTTTAATTCGGCGGTCATCTAGCAACATTTGGTTGAACTTTGGCGATGTTTTCGTCGGTAGTTGCAGTTTTTGGACCTCCTGAACGTTCAACGTTTTCCAAGCTCTTACGGCCACGTTTTAATTCAACTGCCCAAAATTTCACTGTGGTAAGTGATGGTGCAGAGACCCCGTACACAGAATCCGACTTATGTTTGATTTGCGTAGGCGTATTTTCTTTCAAAAGCAAATATTTAATGAGAGGTTGACACTAGATTTTGTCCATTTTCATAAAAACTGGCATCAACTCACTCAAATGACTGTTACATAAGAACTGAGCGTCCAAAATGGCTGAAACTTTGGCGATTAACTGCCTTTTATTCACTAGCTTTTTTATATGAGTGTTTCCATCTTCGTGAAGAGGTCGGGAACCTTTCAGACCCCCATGAATGCCCACGTAAAGAGTTCCAGATATATAGGAAGTGTTCTATGAAATGACCTCAGTTTAAGGAATTACGTATTTAAACTAATTTTTAGTTTCTATACGCTGTTTGTAGGTATACACTACATTTCAAAAAAAATAGTTTTTCTCTTTATTTAGAAGCATCTTGATGTATTTCATTAAATATATCGATAGACATATTATACTTTTTAATGCTTCTAAATAAAGCGAAAAAGAGCGAACTGCCTGGTTGGTTTTTATTCATTATTTCCGGTTTCATTTGTTCAATTGGTAGACTGCGTGCTCTTTCGCAGATCTTATCTTGATTAAGGAAAGCAGAACCATCAATGGCAGCCGACCTTATAAGCACGGCTGCAGCAATCGGTTCCTTCTGCTTGATGAGGCGTAAAGCGACCTTTCAAATGTCAAGTTTACATTTTAACTATCAATATTTCTCCACGGCAACAATAAGGTTGTATCCTAAACATTGTAGCTCTATATTGAGCAAGAGTTGAAATTGTACCTTTATTGTATTGTATTTATAAGGTTTGTATGAGGAATGAGTACCCCGATCTATGAAAGATGCCCCTTGGGAGGAAGGGCCGGGTGACAAGATGTGAAACGTAGTCTGGGTGTATAGTGGTTTCAAATTGAAAGTCTCCGGTGGTGGCTCCAATAACACTGGGGAACAAAAAAAAATCTTTATATACCCGAAACAAAATAGGCAAATTCTTATATAAATTGATCTACTGATTCCAAAAATGCCCCTCAAAATGCTGTATCACGTACCGTCTTTTAGGTATTCATAATTTTTTATGAAAACTTACAGAAATGTGAAGTGATAACTCATATTTGATTAATTGAAAATAATAGGTATTTTATTGCCAAATAACATTGAAAATAATAATTATTATTAATTATTATTATTAAAATAAATAAACACAAGATAATGATGAAAACCAATACCCGAATTATCTCAGAAGTGTTTCACTGTTGATTTTTTGTATTGACTCTCTCGTTTGAGGAACCAGCAGTAGTCTCCGAACATGGCTGAATCCCAGCGATACCCTGGTAACGTCTTTCCATCTCAGAAATGTCCTGGTGAAAACGCTCACCTTGCTCATCACTTACAGCTCCTAGGTTTGTAGGCAAACTATCAAGGTGAGAGTGCAAAAAGTGGATTTTAAGTAACATACGGCAACCCAATTCTTTGTAGCACCTTAATACTTCTGAGACTAAAGTTTCATAATTTTCTTCTTTGTTATTGCCCAGGAAGCCTTCCACCACTGATTTTAAATGATTTCCATGCTGCCAGTTCAACACAGACAAATACCGACAAATATACCTTCATTCAGTTTAGATTCACTTATTTTGGGAAAGAAACTTTTTAAATACTCAAATGCATTTCCACTTTTGTCCAAACCTTTAACAAAATTCTTCATTAACCCGAGCTTTATGTGAAGTGGGGGGTGAAGAACTTCGTTTGCGTCTGCTGGAGGCACATAATTAACATTGCTTGCTCCAGGGGTATAGTCTTCCCTTTTCCCCCATTCTGTCACTATAAAATACTTGTCAGTTGCCCTACTGTCCCATAAGCACAAAAAACAGCAATATTTTGTGAAACCTCCCTGTAGTCCCGCTAGCAATGCAACTACCTTGAGGTCACTACAAATTTCCCAGCCATAGTTTTGAAAACTAATAGCATCTAAAATTATGGACATGGAATCGTATGTCTCCTTCATTTCTATGGCATGAAATAAAGGTATTGAAGGTAGTAAATTGCCATTATGAAGCAACACTGCCTTTAAGCTGTATTTAGAAGAGTCAATGACTATTATTTTAAATTAAGTCAATATGAGTTGGTATCATACCTCATTTCTGTAATTTATATAAAAGAACAAGAATATCTCAAAAACGTTACGTGATACAGCATTTTCAGAGGCATTTTTGGAACCAGCGAGTCATTTTTTATAAGAATTAGCCTATTTTGTTTCGGGTACAAAAATCGTGTTCCCTAGTGTAATCACCTACCGTCCTTAATTGCTACCCTACTCTCCCGATCTTATCATGGAAGATTTTTTAAAACCATGCTCCATTGCAGTTCCTTAAATAAAAACATTTTTATAGCAAATAAAATTTATATCTTCAACTTTCTGAGAAAACCTCTGAAGTCCTTTTCACCCTGGATGATTTCTGCCTTAGAGCGAACATCTTACTGCACAAATGTAGAGAGAACCGGATGATCCCTTTAGAAGCAGAGATGAGTGAATTTGTCCTTTCAGCTGAGGAATGCTAAGTGGGTCTTAAGTGGTACAGGCCTTGAATTTTACATTTCTAAGAGCCTATATAATATATAGCACAAAAACATGACAGACTTAACAGTGGCGTGACCCCAAACTTCTTAAGTCAAGAGTAAAGGTTCTAAAGAAATTTATCGGAAAACCACGGCCCACAGAAAAGCAAACAAAATTTCGTAAGCTAGGTAACTGTGCTCGCGCCTTTGTATCGTGACGGTAGCGTGTCTGCCTCACTTTTAACAGGTCCAAGCTCGAATCTGGATCAGGGTAATAACGGTTTCTCCAGAGTTTTCCCCTATCCTGAAAGACGAAATTTGGGTAAGTTAATCTATAAAGCATGGACTCATGTCAGCATCATTTCATCCATTTGCCTATCTCGGTAGCGTCGATGGTAGCTTGCCTGCCTCACATTCAAGTGGCCTTATTTCAAATTTCGGTCAGGGCGAGCTATCCGGATAACGGTTTTTCCCTAGGGTTTTCCCTTATCCTGAAAGATGAATGTCTGGTAAGTCTAAGCTCTATGTACCCTGAACTCATTTGAACATAATTTCATTTATAGTCCAATATGACCTAACGTTGGAGGTTTATACATTATCCTGAAAGACGTAACAATACTTTGGGTTATGTTTGAAGTACGAAAAGTTTATAAATTTATAAAAATGATTATGTAAATATATTTAATAATTAAAATATGTAAAAATGTATGTAATTGTGTGATTGGCCGAAGTAATAATTGTATGACGTAATGTTGTGACGTGGTATTAAATCGGCCAATCACAAAATTAAGATAGAAGTAACGATAGTTACGAAAAATCAATAATCTTGGTGGAGAGAGATTTTTGTTGTAATGGTGGAGTGTGATGAATAGTGGTACTAGATCAGGAACATTTAAGTAATAGTTTGAATCTGTATAAATATAACAAAGTAAGAATTTACCGACATGTAGGAAGTGACTGGGAAAAGAAGTTCAAGCAAAATGTAATCTAAACAATACAATTAAATAGTTACAGAATTTGACTTCTCCGAAACTTGATTCCGAACCACGCCTGAAAAACAGATGTCTCATGACTCTTATTTAGAATAACATGATACAATTGGTAACCAGAGGAAATAGATAGCTGCAAAAACTCACAGGAGAAGAGAAAGAATTGTGCGCCCAATATAGAAATCCTGTCCCAAATGGCACCCGAACGTGTGGCTGATGAAGATTGAGACAAATTAACGACGAATGGTCACAAATTCCTGTCCCAAAGATGAATGTCAGGTAAACATAAGCTCTATATACTCTCTGGACTCATTTGAGCATAATTTCTTTCATCGTCCGATAAGACTTAACGATGGAGGTTTTCCCTTATCCTGAAAGATGAATGTCTGGTATCTCTAAGCTCTATGTACCGTGGACTCATTTGAACATCATTTCACTCATCGTCCGATGTGACAACGTTGTAGGTTTTGTCTTATCCTGAAAGATTAATGTCTGGTAACTCTAAGCTCTATGTACTCTGTACTCATTTTAACATCATTTTATTTATCCTCCGATGAGTTTTTCGCTCATGCTAGAAGATGAATGGTAACTCTAGACTCTTTGTTAAATGTATAGTGTAGTGTTTAACGCCCGCTTTTACTACATACGGCACCGCAGGCGGTGACACTGATGATACATGAGATGAAGATGGAGCACCGGTGGAATGAAATGGCGGGGGAAACCAGAGGTCCCGGAGAAAACCCGCCCCAGCGCCGTGTTGTCCAGCACAAATCTGCTTTTGCGGTCGCCTCGGACCGAAACTGGGCCGCCTTGGTGAGATCCAAGCGGTCTAACGACTGAGCCACGGTGCGGCCTTTTAACGTTAAAGGTTTTCCCTTATCCTGATAGACGAATATCTGGTAAGTCTAAACTCTGTGTACCCTGTACTCATTTGAACATCATTTCATTCATAGTCTGATATGGCAACGTTGGAGGCTTTCCCTTATCCTGAAGTATAAGTGGCTGCCAACTCTAGGCTCTATGTACCGTGGACTCATTATAACATCATTTCATTCATCGTCCGTTATGACTATACGTTGCAGGTTATTCCCGTATCCTGAATGATGAATGCATGGTAACTCCAAGCTCAATGGATCCAGTACTCTTTTGAATATTGTGACTGTGGGTTCGTGAAATTAATTACGAATTAATTAGTTGAATTACGTCAACTCCTCCGATAAACGTACAGCCTTCGAGTCCGTTCGCTCACTCGGCGCTCCTCACAGCTGCTCGCCAAGAACTGATCTGACTCGCCAACTACTGACCTTATATAGGGAAGACCGCAGTTTCTGGAAGGTTCGCGGCGCGCACAGTTATTCCGAGGTTTCGAGACGTCTGGTGAGAGGGGAAAGAGACGGTACAGGGCTCGCGCCGTTCTCCTAATCATCCCTTCAGTTAGTGACACTAGTCAAATGGGTAGGCGTAAACTGAATGCTTCCCGTGTGGCCCTACTGCCGGCCGGTTCTATCAGGAATTCCGACTTTCGGGTGACAATATCATTTCATTCATAATCGAGTTGAACTTAGCTTTGAAGGACATAAATTTAAGAGAGAAAAAATCGGTCTGAAAATCGCCATGTTACAAAAATACTCGAAGCGAGTTTCTCCTGCTTGGGAAATTTAAATCAATGAATTAGAAGTGCTTTTCTCTACTCAAATTCTGTTATTCTTCGAGCACCACCTTACGTCACTGTGATTTGTCTGCTTGAGGCCTGTGGCCTCCTTCGGCATCCCTCCCCCCCTGAGAATTCGTAGCCACAATGGACATTTGCCCATTCCGTTGTATCACCTATCCTAGGACAGTATCCGCAGCAAAAAGGAGTTAAAGCAATATAAAGATTTCAATGGATGTAAGTGTTTTGAGGCAGCTTATACGAGAAACATTTTTTTTTTTCGAAAAACTTCATAGATGTGAGAGAAGTATAGTTGTAGAGGGACATTCAGTTACAAAACCCAATTTAGTGTTTCCGTCGAATTTTTATTTTCTCAGGAAATGGTACAAAGATTTTGGTCAGATATCTTCGAAACGTTTATAAAAAAAAAAAAAAAAAAAAAAAAAAATACCAAAATGTTTGGTATTTTTATTTAGTGTTACAAATGGAATACATTGTAAATAAACTGTACACTTATCTTGAATTTTATTGATAGTATTGTGACTTTGTAGGTTCGTGAAATGAAAAGTCCAATTTCACCACTCAAAAATGGTCTTTATTTCCACCGACTCACAGTTACACTCTTGCCAATTACACAGAATTACGTAATGCACACAATTACGATTCACCAGTTCGTCCGTTACAATTTCACTTGCACTAGTAATTACGGACAATACTCCGATGCACGTACACAATTACGTAAATTCTTCCGTCGCACAGTCTTCTCTTCCACTAACACGGCGCTACTTCACTAGCACGTCAAGCACTGACTGACTCCCCCTTGCACGACGTGTTGCTTATATAGGGTCCGCTTGCCGATCTAGAAGGTTCTCGATTAGATTGAATGTCCCGAGTTTCCAGAACCTAGGAGAAGGGTAAAGAGACGGCTCAGGGGCCCGACATCCCTCTCCTAACCATCCCTTCTTAACGCTATAAGACAAACGAGGGGGCGGGGCGAACGCCGACCCGTCTCCTGTCGCCCACTCTATAGGGTGTTCCAATGCTCGCGTGACAGTATGTTAGCTTTGTATCTGGTAAACATGATATCTTACGTCTAAAAATATACATTTGAATTACACATTTTGTATATAATTTCTATTTTAAAGCCTTAACTATTTCCACACTATTATTTATTAGTTTCAATATTCCAGTATTTAATTACTTTTCGTTCTGTAATGATTGGGAAAGCTATTAATCACAACTACAGGCCACGTTATTTTATTCTCTCTCCTTAAGTTTCAATTTGAACTTAAACTGTTTAAGCATTAGTTTTTTTTTTTTTAGTTACTGTAAGAGAAAACACTTTTTATACATGTTATTTGAGTTTTAAGGTTTTTCAACATAGACCGTATAAAACAATTTCAAAATGTTTAAAAAGCAACAGTTTTTAAATGCATAAATCGTGTTTTTTTTTCCAAATTTTGGTCTCGGAAGTTATAAACTGTGGCATAAGGAATGTTTTGAACAGTGAAAAATGCTATAAACATGTTCATGGTTTACTTAAATGTTACAGAATTAATCGAATGCCCCAATTAGGCCTTAAAATGTTGCAGAAGATTTTTAAAGTGTCATTAAAATACAACAAAGTAATATAAAAAGCTTTTGTTCTTTTGAAAAAGAATTGTTAGCAAATTTCGCTGATATAAGCATTTAATTTAAACGTAAAAAGCTGAAGCTGCTGACAGTGAAGTAAACTAGGTTATCAATAATAACTAAATACTAAACACTAAACACTAGATCTAAAAATAATGAAAAATAACAATAAATTAAGTTTTGGCATCTATAGAAAGTCAACTCACACGGATAATTATATAAAAAATAATAGTTTTAACCCTATGTCACACAAATTTGCTGTTTTTAATAGTTTGATTTACAGATTGATAAACATACCTCTAAATGAAGAATAATTTAATGCAGAATATAAACATATTATAAACACTGCTTTAATTAACGGCTTTAATAAAGATTTTATAATCAGAAAAGTAGAAAAATTTAAATATAAAAAAATGTTAATGATGTTTCCACTCTTAAAAAAGTAAAAAAAGATTATATTTTCAAAAAATTTACGTATCATCCATGGCAAATAAAAAGTTCCAAAATTTTTTCAAAGAAGTGGGTATAATACTAGCACCTCGTAATAATTACAGTATAAAGAATTTACTACAGTGTTATAAAAAAGACAAAATTTCAGACAACAAAAAATCTGGTATTTATCAAGTTAACTGTTTAGAATGCGATAAGATCTATATTGGTAGAACCAAGCCTAATTTAGAAACCAGAGCGAAGGAATATTTTAGAAATATTAAATATAGACAGACAGAGAAATCGGCAGTGGCTGATCATTTTTGGTCATATAATCATGAAGTAAATCCAGAAGTTAAATTATTGAAACAATTGAAAGAACCGATAGATTTAATGGTTTGGGAGAAGATACTTATTTTGAAAAATAAGGATCGCGTAATGAATTTTGATATCCCTCCAATATACTTCATCAACAAGTTTGTGTTGTCCCCGGTAGATGGCAGTTAGATAAGGAGCTATTCTTTAAACTCCGGTAGTGGTCAAGGTCAGTCAGTCAGTTAGTGTGTGAGTGTCAAGCTGAGTGGCTGAGGATAAAGCAGATGTTTGCTTTGAAACCGGTCCCCAGGATTTAAATAAGATAAGTGAAGTTGTGTTTCTAGTGTTTAGTTATTATTGATAATTTAATTTAAAACTAAGTAAAAGATAGTTTCCTTCCTTAACTGCACCACTCATCTCTTTTTTCACACAGACGATTTCACACAAAACAGATGGTTTCCCTTTGAGATCACAAATAACTAAAATACTTAACGGAAGCCGAAAAATAAAACAAAGTAGTTGTCTAGGGACATTCGATTGTCTAACGCTTTGAATTAATGCAATGGAACTTGGTATAGAACAAGATATATCGCTTCTCGAGGCACAGGAATCGATTCTACTCGATTTCCTTCTCTACTGTCAAGAACGTAACGTCCAGGCGTTCATCTCTTGTTTTCGACTGCCGCATTTCATGACAAATGACGTCCGACTGTTTACAGTATGGCAGCGTTTGCATTCTGTAGTACGTTTGTGATGTTTCCATGGTGGCGTGTTATCGCTCCGAGTTTTAAACTGTATTGTTATTTCTTACAAAGAACATGCTGAATATAAGATGTGTTGAATAGATAAGTTTCATGTTTATATTACTCAGAAATGGACTCTGACGTCTCTACAAGGTCAACTATTTTCACTAGGTCATTATTCACGGTCACTGTGCCAAGGCAGCAGGTTGGTAATCAGGTTATTAATACTGTAAATGAAAGAATTTAAGTGTCCAAATAACCAGATGTAAATACACACTGGCATTCTAAAAAAAGATACAGGTTTATAAGGTAATCTTGTCTTTCTGAAGAATACCAGGTAGATTTAATTTAAGGTTTCTACATGTATTTTGTGCAAGCTCTACACTGACACTCATAAATTTATCAGACAGACCTTGAATTTCACTGTGGAGTGCTCTATAAATCAGGATAGATTATGTGTATCAACCTCAAGGTACTCCTTGTGTTAAGCAAAAATCATATGCTTTGAATAATTATTTTGGAGATCGAAAATGTAGCTAAACTAAGATCTTTCCCATTCTACCTTGTTTACATCATGAGTTTACGACACAAAAAGAATCGGACAGTACAAATGAAGTGCAGTACAAACGAGTAGGTAAAGTCTGTCAGTAGACAAAACAACATCGTAGAAGTACGTCAACTGTGCACCAAGAAGAAGGCAAGAGCATAGTATGGGGCCAAGAGGTAAGCAGGGTGCCTTTGAGCCGAGACAGTAATCTATCACTATTGTGACTTTGTGGGTTCGTGGAATTAAAGGACCAACTCGCAGAAATCCAAATCGCTCTCCACTTCCGTAGAAATACGCTTCGTGCACCTCTGATAACTCACACACGTACGCAGTCTTCCAGTCTGTCTGCACACTGCTCGCTAGCACTGCGCTCTTTACGGCTTCCTGCCAAAAACTAACTGAAAAGACCTACAAACACGCCCTCCTAGTTATACGCGACCAAGCTAATCTGGAAGGTTCTCCTTACCGGACGAAGTCATACCAGAGTTTCACTGTCTTTCCAGGCGTTCGAAGGGGAAACCAGTGACTTCTGGCTACTTCTGTCCCTACCCCGTCTCTACTCGGCACGTCATTAGCGCTACGCATTAGCGTAGGCGTAGCTTAGCGCTATACGTCTCCCTCACTCCCACAGCAAGAGGCATTCCGTCACACGAGTAGGCGACGCCTCGATGCCGTCTGTCCCCTCTCTTTCTACCAGCTGGTCTTGTACGTTCGGGTGACAATATGAGAAGAACAAAATATACCGGGAAATAGCAGAGATTGTGAATCTTAGCAAAAGTACAGTTAGTGACATAATCCACTGGAAAAGTATGAAGACAGAATTGAATCTCAAGCAAAGCCAGGGCGACCAAAAGATCTTACCGATAGACAAGAGTCTTATATTATGCGGAATCCGCATATAAGTGCTCTGGTGATTTGTGCTGAGATTCAGGAAGAACCGGGACTGAGAGCCCTGAAATGGTCAGAAGGGCCATGCAAAAACAAGATTTTAATGGTCACGTAGGCAGAAGAAAGCCATACATTTCCAGCAAGAATACAAGGAAGCGATTTCAATTTGCCAAAGACTTGAACAAGACAACTGATAGGTGGGACCGAGTTATTTTTTGTGGGAAAGCAACTACAACCTTGCTGGTTCCGATGACAAGGTGGTTGTGTGGAGGAAACCAAACACGGAGCTGGAAGAGCGCAATTTACAAGGCACAGTTACACACGGCTGAGGGAGTGTAATGGTATGGGGCTGTATTTCCTCTACGGGAGTGGGAAAGCTGGTGTTCATAGACACAACCATGAACAGGAAGTCTTTCTTAGACTATTTCAGCAAAATTTAAAACAAAGTGCAGAAATGATGGATATTTTGGTCAGCTTCTCATTTCAGGATAATGATCCGAAGCATACGTCCCACATTGTGCAGCTCTGGTTACTTTACAACTGTCCTCATGTACTGCATCCATCCCCTCAGTCCCTGGATCTTAATCCCACAGAAGCAGTATGGGATAAACTGGAGAAGACCGTGCGGAAGACCCCATCACCTCCAAGCAGCACCTCAAGGAGAGTCTGCGGGAGAAATGGAGCAAACTTTCCACAGCATACCAGTAAAACCTGGTACACAGCATGCGGAATAGGTTGCGAGAAGTAGTGAAAAGAAGAGGGAGAACCACAAAGTACTGAGCCATATTTTGTATCACACTCAAGTTACTTTTGAGGGCAAAAACTGCCTTATTCCTTTTTAGTTCATAAAAAGGCACGCATTATATAGTTTTAATGTGAAGTAACATTTATTTTCTTAAAAGAACGAACCATGTAACCGTCGATTATCACCAAGTTCAATAAAATAGCACATCAAATGCTTATTTTCACTTTCGAAGCAGTACTCTGCTTTCTCCAATTATTTATGGGAGTCTCTATATATTCTACATGGGAGGAATTGACTGCGTGACCAAAGAGGCATTACTAAGATTGGCTAAAGGTTAATCGACCATTATGACCATTGTTTCACCATTTTAGTACATATTTATTTTCTTTCAGTAGTTTATAAATCGTCTTCCCACTTCATGAATCTTGAGTAAATTTTGAACTGTAAAATACAAACATGTTATTAAATAACGTATTTTATCAGAAGTTATTTTTAAATCAAATAGAGAATAAAATAGTCTAATAATACAGTTTGATAAAATTTAAAATTAGCCCTTGCTTTGGATTGTATAAAGTTCGAAGTGTATTGCTTCTTCTACAACACCCCTCCAATCCGATTTACCCCTTCGACTATTTTTATAAAAAGTTTGTTACATTCTCAAAATGTATAAATATTCTGCCATGTATTTAAGACATATTAACAGGAAAGCCGTGTAAACAATAGAGCAAATATTAACAAAAACATAAGGTTTTCTTAAATCAGGCAACTTATGCCACTGATATTTTTGAATACACGTGGACCGTTTGTAAATACCTGACAGACGGCAGCACTGTACAGTGCATAGAACACTAGTGGCAGCGACGAGATTTGGAGTGCTTTTGATACTTAAAATGGAGATGTTTTCACTGCAAGAACAGCGTATGATCATTCGTTTTCTGCATTTTCGTGGTGTGACGCCTATTGAAATTCATCGCCAATTGAGTGAGGCATGTGGTGATGTTATTTAATTTACGTCCTCCAACTTTAAGTCATATCCGACTATGAATTAAATGAGTGAAACGATGCTCAAAAATCTCAAGGGTCCATGGAGTTTAAGAGGTACCCGATATTCGTATCTCAGGATAAGGAAAAACCGTGGGAAAAACCTTATCCAGGTAACTCACCCTGACCAAGTTTCGAACTTGGGACCTGTTAAACGTGAGGCAGGCATGCTACCATCTACACTACCCAGGCGGGCGTGATGGTACCATGGATGGGTCTAATGTTCGTTCCTAGTTGCGACAGTTCAATGAAGGCAGAACATCTTGTGACAACAAACCAAGACAGTCAAGGCCTCGCACCAACCGGTCTGACGACATAATGGAGTGGAGAACGTTGTTTTGGAGGATCATCGATTTAGCGTTGCCGTCATCGCCTCCATAATTGTCATTTCCGTAGGATCTGTGCATACCTTCCTGCATGAAGATCTGAAAATGGGAAGTGTCTTCCAGGTGGATGCTGCAAATGCTGACGGATGATCACAAGGCTGAGCGCGTGGCAAATTATCAGGCGATGTTGATTCGTGATGACGGTATGAATTGAATTTTTTGTTCAATCGATTGTAATAATGGATGAGGCATAGGTGCTCTTTTGAAACCCTGAAACGAGTGACAGTCAGCTCAATGGAAGCACGCAAACTCAACGCCACCGAAAAATATTTCGGGTGAGCGCCAGTGCTGACAAAATGATGGTGGCCATCTTCTGGGATAATGAAATGTGTAGTGTTTAACGCACGCTTTTACTGGCATCGCAGGCGATGACACTGATTATAACATGAGATGAAGATGGAGCACCGGTGGAATGAGATATCGGGGAAAACCAGAGATCCCGGAGAAAACCCGCTCCATCGCCGTGTTTTCCATCACAAGTCTCACTTTGAGGTCGCCTGGGACCGAACCCGGGCCGCCTTGGTGAGAGCCAAACGGTCTAATCACAGAGCCATGGCGTGGCCTTCTTCTGGGATAGCAGTGGTGTAATCCTTACACATTGAATTCCAAAGGGCACTACGGTGACAGCTGCATCCTACCAAAATGTTTTGAAGAAAATAATCCTCCTAGCATTGAATAAAATAAAGGGACGGAAAAGTTTGGACGCGTGAATTTTCATCAAGACAAGGCAACAGCGCATCGGGCGAACGCAGGAATTAATTCGTGACAACAACTTTGAAGTGATGGTTCATGCTCACTTCAGACCTGCACTGGCTCGTAGCGACTTCTGGTTCTTTCCCACGTTGAAAGACACTTCCTATGGTCGCAGATTCACGTGCTCGTGCCGCTATTGCCTCAGCGATTTTCCAGTGGCCAAAAGACACTCCTAAGGAAGCGTTCGCAGCGGCCATGGAATCATGTCGTCGACGTTGTGGAAAATGTGTACGGCTAGAGGGAGATTAAGGGCACTGAGAGGTTTTAAAAAATCCATTTTTTGTTTTTAATGTTAAAAATTATATAATTCTTCAGCTTTAAAATTATATATATATATATAACATAGGCTGTCAGCTGGTATTAAAGTACTTTAATTCGTCAATTTAAACATGGCGGCGTAATGATACGCCCACTTCCTGAGAATGGTGCTTAATCTTTGATCATGATTTCCCAAAATCTTCATTTTTGATACTTTAGGTGCATGTTTCACAAAAACTATAAAATATATTGACACAAAATTTGTAGTGGTTATTTGTCAATGTTCCTTGAACACATTCGGCTAACATTTATATAAATGTGATTTATAAAATGGATGAAAATAAATATTCAGTCCTTCTAAATATCTGTTTTTTACTCAAAACTAATTAACTTTTCATGTGCATAGTATAAACTATGTGATTTTCATTTAGCTGATATTATAAAACTGCATCTTAGGTTATTTAGGATAGAACTTGGTGCATGTAGCTTTAAATTCCTACAAGTAAAGTGCATCTGAAATATAGGGTGCAATATTTTTTTCAGGACACACGGTGTGATTTATGCCTTTTTTGCATGGACGTTTGTGAACGTAATTTAAATATTATGCAGTAGTTAAATGCACATATCCTTATACAATAAACATACCGAATTTTAATTTCTGATAATGTTTGGTTTTCTATATATTCAAATTTTATTATTGGTACAAAATAGCCTTGTCTGGGTAAAAATAACATCCCAGTCCCCTTAAGTTGAGAAGTGACACTAGATTCACATTTTTCATGTGATTACTTTGTAAGAAAAAACATAGGAGGCGTAACAACTTGAACACACCTCCTATACTCCTTTTGATATTATTTATTATTGCAATATAATATATCTTTTCTGCAGAGCAAAATCGCAATTTGCTTCACTCGTCTCCCTCCCTTTCTCGCCCTCTCTCACTTCCTCTAAGTTCCAGTCTCTCTCCCTCCTTTTCCCTCACTCCCTTCATTCCCTGTACCTTTCCTACCCCTAATCATCTCTCCGTTTCTCTCCCTCCTCTTGTCTCTCCCTTTATTTCCCTCCTTTTATCTTTCGCTTTCTCTACCTCACATAGTGTCTTCCCTTCTCTCCCACCTTTTGACACTCCCTCTCTCTTCTTTACCCTCCCTCCTTTGCCTCCTTTTTCTTTTCCATCTGCATCTTTGTGCCCCTTTCTCTCTGTCTATCGAAGTCTAATTTCCTTGTATTGCCTACGAAATATGAAATAAGACTGTTTACTCAAATGTGTCATTCAGCATGAAGGTAGATATGCTTTTCTAAGAATCGTTTATTGAATGGGTAGGGAATGTCGATGAATGTTAGGTATTTTTTTTTAACTTGTGGTACTGACATATCAGATGTTGTTACTAGAGTTTTCAGATATTTTTTTTCTTTCTTTACCCGCCTAAGGTACAACAATACATATCTATTTTGTTGAGCTAAAATATTCGATATTGTGGTTCCATAGGCGACGTATACCCCGAGGACAATCCGAGACAAGGAGAGGGAGAAAAATTGGACTGTGAAAGGATATGAGAGAAAAGTACAGGGAGAAAGCTTAGCTAAAAATACAGAAGGTCATGCAAGCTCTAGGCATGACATTTTTAAAGTACAGTCTTCCTGAATATTCAAGGCAAACATACTTATGAATTTTAAACGTTATTATTTACCTTTTGCACTCGGAAAGTTCTGCTTTTAATTTCCTTATCCCTTGAAATTTAGAGAGAATGCAGAATATTGCTGACATTCAAAACGGATGTGTCAAAGCTCGCAGAAGAGAGGAAATTAGTTTTTGAACATACTATGCCTGTCTGAACACCATAAACACAAACAGAAAAGTAGAATGACTCCAAACTTTGTATCTTAATCCAATATTTTCAATAAATTCATTCATTTCAAAAAACTTTTACATGTAGGGTTTCTTTATGTTCTATTTTTAAAATGCTACTAACGAGTTCTATGAAAACAGCTATATTTAATATGTGAGGTTAAAAAATATACGTACGAGGGTGCGCTGAAAAGTTTACGATCTCACCATGTAGATGGCAGCACTCGTAAATAAACGCTAGTGAATTTCGAGCCCATCTGATAGTAACTCACCATATTTTCAGCCTTTTTCGACGCTCAGTTTTTATATAACAGTCGTTTGAGTGATTTGATGTGTTTTTATGAAAATGGACGAAATCGAGTATCGAACTGTCCTTAAATATTTGTTTCTGGAAGGCAATACGCCTACGCAAGTCAAAGATGAGTTGGATTCTGTGTATGGGGACTTTACGCCATCATTTACCACAGTTAAATTTTGGGCAGCTGAATTTAAACGTGGTCGTAAGAGCATGAGAGGTGATGAACGTTAGGGACGTCCAAAAACTGCAACTACCGACGAAAGTTCAACAAATGGTACTAGACGACCACCGAATTAAAGTAAAGTGAGAGAGATAGCAGAGGCTATGAACATGTCAAAAGAACGTGTTCCTCACATATTAAATTAACATTTAGACATGAGAAAGCTGTCCGAGCGTTGGGTGCCGCGTTTGCTCACGTTAGACCAAAAACGTGTTCGAATGAACATTTTCAATTCTCTGTTGGCGCATTAAGGCGCAATAAATCCGAGTTTTGGCACCGATTAGCTACTGTAGATGAAGCTTGGATACATCATTATACGTGAGACACAAAAATACCGTCCAAACAGTGGAATGCAGAAGGGGAACCGGCTCCAAAAGTAGCAAAAATTGTTTTTTCGGCTGGGAAAATAGTGGTGACTATTTCTGGGATACTCATAATTATTTTAATCGATTGTCTTCAGAAAGAAAAACCGTTAAGAGGGCATATTACGCATCATTACTTGACAAGCTGAAGGCAGAGCTTGTGGAAAACCGGTTGAATTTGCAGAAAAAGAAAATCCTGTTTAACCAAGTCAACGCACCAAGTCAACCTTAGCGGTTGCAATGGCGATATCCTATGAATTACGGTTTGAACTGCTGGACCATCGGCCTTATTCACCAGATCTAGCCCCAAGTGACTTCTTTTTGTTCTCTCGTCTGAAAATTGCGCTCGGAGGACAGATTTTGGGCAAATGAAGAGGCAATCACCTTCGTGAACAATTATTTTGCTGATAAAACCGCCGAGTACTATTTGGACAGGTTACAGAGCTGGGAGGACTGCTGGGAGAAGTATGTAGAGTTACAAGGAGACTATGTTGGGGAAAAAATTGTGAAAAAGTGTCTTTTATATTTATTTGACAGGAAATTTTCAGACCACCTTGTACATTTTGAATTTTATGTAAATATCTTGTGAAATTTATCAATTCGGAAGATCAGATTAGATTCCCGATTCCATTATGGAGATTTTCTCCTACTGGAGAATACAGTCCAGGGTGCAGTGAGCCTAAATCACTGGTGAACTAATTACGGAGCTGCGTTTGTAAACATTACATTCACCCTCTGGTAGGACTCGGAAGGAATGAGCATCTAACACTCTCCCGTTTTGCACCCCAAAAGTGACGCCCGTTAATTAGTGCTTAATTAGGTCTGGTTAATATGTCATCAGAGAAGTAAACCGTAAGATTGGCCAAATGTATGAAAACAAAATAAGTGCATTTGGATTGAAATAATGTTATTTCTTCAGCCATTTGCGAATTTTCCGTAACACTGGTTTAAAACGTTCAATAACTCAGATGATTTAATACGATGACTACTCGCACGTGAACATACACACAAATAGTTTTGAATGAGAGTAAGAAATAGAAATAAGAACTGCAAGAAGGCGTAACGCTATATGTAAATTGCTTGAAGTGTATGAAACCAGACCTTTTGCGACACCATAAGACTTTCCCTGCTCAATTTGAGGTCTACTAGAAAAAACATGAGAGTAAGTTATCAGCATGTTGCCGTGGTAACTCGGTTAGAAGAAGCGGACAGAAGACCTGTGGAAATTGCAACAATGCTATCAAATTTTTCGACTGGTGCCACCTTTGCATTGTTGTGTTACGTGTAACTTATAAACAATTTAATAACAGTATATACAAATTTAAAAATTTGTAACTTAAAACCTCACTTATAAGAAATGATGATGATTTCTAACAGTTTCATGTAAACCACTACACATCCTCAGCCGGAAACAAAGCTGTCGTCATCGCTACCAAAGCTAGATGTTAAATCAATTGCCGGTAATTCAAAATTCACAACGCGATGTTTGTTTTTTAAAATAAATATATTTTCCCAAAACCATTAAATGCATCGGATCATTTAATAATTTAACTTATGGATTTATTTCATGGTAAAATGACCAAAAACCATCTGCTACGGCCGATTTATCAGTTTGTTTATTCTTAATGTTACGAAAATGTACTTCCCGTTCTGGTTTCT
Organism: Mantis religiosa; assembly: GCA_030765055.1. Taxonomy (NCBI): domain Eukaryota; kingdom Metazoa; phylum Arthropoda; class Insecta; order Mantodea; family Mantidae; genus Mantis; species Mantis religiosa. The sequence continues at coordinate 55,909,223 of CM060960.1, read as the reverse complement.
AAATTACGCTTTGTCTTTCCAAGATAAACATTATCATAATCGAAACAATTAAACAGATAAATAGCTGATTTTTTATTATTAGGAGTTTTATTTTTTCTAGAGAAATGCAATATATTTTAATAATATATTTATTTTGAGGAACTACACTTACACCACTTTAAATTTTTTTAAATGGTTTATTAACCCAAGGATGGTAACTAAATATTTGAAAATTTTAATCGTATTTTGTTTTTTAAGTGTAGAAATACCGTTAATTTTTTATATTTGAATTTTTCATTATGTTATATATGTATAGTCTTTATTTAAACCATTAATTAAAGCAGTATTAAAAATATGCTTGTATTATTTACAAAATTCATCTTAATTCAGGGATATATTTATTAATCGATAAATCAAAATATTGAAAACAGCAAATTTATGTGCAAAAGGTTTAAACGGTTTATCTTTATGTAATCATCAATATGAGTAGACTTCCTATCAATACAAGTGTTTAATTTATTATTATTGTTGTATATTTACCTTCTCCAACGTAGTCCTGTCGTACGATGAATGGAATGGGTAAAATTATGCTCAAATAAGCCCAGGGTCCATAGAGCTTAGTTACTTGACATTCGGCTTTCAGGATAAGCGAAAACTCCGGAAAAAACTTTATCCAGGTAACTCAACCTGACCGAGGTTAGAGGTCGAGACCACTTCAACGTGAGGCAGACACTCTACCACCACGCTACAGAGGTGGGCAATTTCTTATTATTTCTTACTACCTTTAGATCTAGAAAAGGAACAAATACATTAATTTAAGCCTGTAATGTAAATTTTATAGCTTTATCTTGCAAATTTAGTAATGTAAGGCATCTTTTATGAGTTTATCAAGAACAATTGCATGTATGTTCAATAAAGAATTATAACAAAAAATTTTTTGACAACCCACCTTACTCGTCCTCATAATTTTGTTGGTCCTTCTCAAAATAGTTTCCTCTGAATGCGATGCACTTGTCCCAGAGTTTCTGTCAGTCTTCAAAGACATGCTGGAAACCATTTTTTGAGAGATGCTTCAGAATCACCTCCGCAGGCTTCACCACTGCTTCTGATGATGGATAATGCCTCCCACGAAGGCGTTTCTTCAAGTTAGGGATTAGAAAAGAGTCATGTGGGGCTAAATCCGGACTATAAGGAGGGTGAAGGATGCACTTCACGTTTATTCTTGCAAAATATTCACCAACAACATTGGCAACATGCGGCAGCGCATTATCGTGTTGCAACATCCAGCCTTCTTCACGGAAATGTAGTCTTTTGTGGCTGATATGGATTTGCACTGTTTTCAGGACGACAGTATTACAGATGTGTGTGCAGGTACAACATGCTGATGGACTATTCCATGAATATCAAAGAATGAGATGACCATAACTTTCCCAGCAGAAGCAACGCCTTTTGCTTATTTGGGGGTTGGTGATGAAGGAGATTTCCACACTGAGCTCTGCTGTTTGCCCTCAGGATCAAAATGATGTATCCTAGTTTGATCAGCAGTGATTACGTTTGAAAGAAACTCCCGATCTTCCTCTAACATGAAATTTAACTGCAAACAAACCTACATGCGAATGTCTTTTTGTTCGGGAATCAACAGTCTTGGAACCCATTGCACACAAACCGTCTTTTGGTAATGTTTCTGTCACCAACGTGTGGGTGGCACCCAATGAAAGAGATGTTAAGGTAATTCGTCGATCCTCTCTGACAGTGGCAGCAGCAGTGTTGATGTTTTCTTCCATAAGAGCTACAACTGGAGCACGGAGTTCACCTTCCTTTGAAATTGGTTGTCTCCCTTCTTTAAACATTCTAAACCACATTCAAGCTGTGTTGTAGGGAAGAACAGACTCTCCATAGGCCTTCTGTAACATTGTATAGGCCTCAGCTGAAGATTTTTTGAGACGAAAGCTGAATTTCAAAGCCCCATATTGTTCCTCGCGTGTTACCTCCATTGCAGCGGTAGGAGATGCTGAACATGTCTGGACGTGACTGGTTCTCACAGGCGGGAACCAGGATTACCAACAATGAAACCACTACGGCGTGTTTGTTTCGCATTAAGCTAACAGATTATAATACGATTGAATTGTAATGCCACAAATTATGGCCGTAAAAATTGATCGTTATTTATTGGACAGCCCTCGTATGTAAACCAAGCTTTAAAATTTAACGGATATTGAATAACAGAGTTAAAAAAAGCCCTGATACCTGCATCCATAGAGCTTTCTACCCATTGTTTATTAAAGGATTTTATCACATATTTCTTTAATCTTAACAGTTATGAGACTCTTTAAAAGCTAGTCGCTACGTGGTGACCCTGAAATTCTATTTATATAGCCAAGAGATAAAAATATGCGTTACAGCTTCGCACTTTAATAACAGTTTAGGCGTTTGAAAATTGAACCTAAGAGTTGTGTGTTTGTTTTTGCAAGATACGCTTGATTAAAATTTTCCATGGGAACACAGACCAAAGTGAAAATTCTGCTAGCTCTTGTAGAATTGTGCCGCGGGCAGCTGTGTTATTGTAAACTTCCCTCTAAAACCCACAAAATATGTACTATCAATTTATAATGTTTAGACTTCGCCATGTAATGTTACAGCACACATATACTTGGCTTAGTTCCAGCCATAACTTTATTTCCAACTGGTTGGGTTAAGAAACAAAACAAGTTTCAAATCAATGACGATAATTTATGTATATTAAAACGTGTAAACTTTATATTACGGGCCGTGTGGTATATTGTTATCGCCTACAAGCAAATGTTATCTTGAAGTAACGGTCGCATACGTCATATAGTTTGAGTTAACGGGTGTTGTATAATACAAGACATATGAGTTAAATTTTATAACAAGATAAGTAATTTTAAGGGAAATTTAAGATGTAAAAGAAATAGCAAACACGAGGTTTAGTAAAATGAAAACATTAAATACTTTTTTAAATATAAGTGGTACCAAGCTGTCTCAGTTTTCAACATAATCTCTCCCACGCTCAGTGCAAGTTCTCCAGCGTTTAAAAAGTGCATAAATGCCTTTAGAAAAAAATTCTGTTAGTAGTCCAGGAACCCACTCATGCACCGCTTGGCGTATCTCTGCAACGAAACGGAACTTCTTTCCTGCCATTGCGTCTTCGAGTGGTCCAAACATATGGAAATCACTTGGGGGCAAAGTCTGGTGAGTATGGTGAATGAGGGAAAACATTCAAAATGCAGGTCTGTGATTGTTGCAACTGTTGTACGGGTAGTGTGGGGCCTTGCATTGTCATGTTACAAACGGACACCTGCTAACAGTAATCCAATCGCTTTGATTTGATTGCAGGTCGCAGATTAATTTTTAGATCTGTGTATGATGCACTAGTGACAGTGTCCCTCTAGGCATGTAATGCTTCAAAATAACACCTTTTTCGTCCCAAAAGAGTCAGTAAAACCTTCCCTTCTGATGGTTCTGTTCGAAACTTCTTTGGTTTTGTTGAGAGATGGCGCCATTCCTTGCTCGCTCTTTTCGTTTCCGGTTGGTGGAAGTGAACCCTGGTTTCCTCCCCAGTAACTATTCTTGCAAGGAAGCCATCAACTTCCCGTACAAAGTGCCGAAGAATTTCTTAAGTCATCAACCCGTCGCTCTCTCATTTCAGGAGTCAGCTGACGTGGCACCCATCTTGCAGACACTTTGCCAAACTGTAGCACATCATACACAATGTGGTGTGCTGACCCATGAATAATCTGTAAGCATTCTATGTCGTTCAGTGTCACTCGGCGGTTTACCCTACTACGGCTTCAACTGCTGCAATGTTCTGTAGAGTCACAACTAGTTGTGCCTGACCTGGACGTGGAACATCTTCCACTGAAGTCACAACATTTGCGAACTTCCTACACCATTCGTAGACTTGTTGCTGTGACGAACCTGCATCACCGTACTGAACCTTCATTCGTCGATGAATTGCAATAGGTTTGACGCCTTCACTACGCAAAAACCAAGTAACACAACGCTGTTCTTCACTGGTGCAAATCACAAGTGGGGAGGCCATCTTTATACTGATACTGAGTCTGTATGTGTGCATCTGCACTATGCTGCCACCTACAGGCCATTCTGCAGGTTATTTGTAGCACGCTTAAGAACTTACAGGATAACGGCGCGAAATTTCGATTTGTTATTGCGAATTTAAAGTTTTCATTTGACTCACCTTCGTACGAAGGCTGTTCAATAAAGAATGATCACAATTTATCTTGACAACTTACGTTTACTCATCCTTATAATTTGGATGGTCCTTCTTGAAATAGTCTCCCCTGAATGCGTTGCACTTGTCCCAGAGTTACTGCCAATCTTCAATAACATGCTGGAAACCATTTTTGAGAGATCCTTCAAAATCGCCTCCGCAGCCTTCACCACTGCTTTTGATGTTGGATAATGCCTCCCACGAAGGCGTTTCTTAAAGTTAGGGAATAGAAAAAAGTCACATGGGGCTAAATCCGGACCATAGGGAGGGTGAGGGATGCACTTCACGTTGATTTTTGTAAGATATTCAGCAACAACATTGGCAATATGCGGCCGCGCATTATCATATTGCAGCATCCAGCCTGCTTTACTGAAACGTGGTCTTTTCCGCCTGATACGGACTTGCAATGTTTCCAGGACATTCCTGTAGTATTGTCCAGTTACTGATGTGTGTGCAGGTACAACATGCTGATAAACCAATCCATGAATATAATAGAACGAGATGACCATAGCTTTTCCAGCAGAAGCAACCGCTTTTGCGTTTTGGGGGGTTGGTGATGGAGATTTCCGCACTAAGCTTCGCTGTTTGCTCTCAGGATCAAAATGATAGAGCCAAGTTTCATCAGCAGTGATTACGTTTCAATGAAACTCTGGATCTTCATCTAACATCAACTTTAACTGCATGCAGACCTGAATGCGAATGTCCTTTTGTTTGGGAATCAAGTCTTGGAACCCATGGCACCCATACACCTCTCATGTGTAATGTTTCTGTCACCAACGTATGGGTGGCACTCAATGAAAGAGATGTTAAGGTAATTCGTCGTTCCTCTCTCACAATAGCAGCAGCAGTGTTGATGTTTTCTTCCGTAAGAGCAGCAACTGGAACACCGATTTCACCTTCCTTTGAAATTGACTGTCTCCCCTCTCTAAATATTTTAAACCACCTTCGAGCTATGCTGTAGGGAAGAACAGACTCTCCATAAACCTCCTGTGACCTTGTATAGGCCTCAGCTGAAGATTTGATGAGACGAAAGCAGAATTTCAAAGCCTCATATTGTTCCTCGCATGTTACCTCCATTGCAGCGGTAGGCTGCAATGAATGAACTTGCCTGGTTCTCACAGGCAGGAACCAGGAGTACCAACAATGAGACTTCTACGGCATTTTTTCACATTAAGCTAACAGAATATTATAAGATTTTATTCTATTGCGAAAAATTATGACGGTAAAATGATTTATGATCATTCTATATTGAACAGCCCTCGTACTTCAGTAAACTTAATTAAACGATGGCTGCGTCTATTTCTGATTTCGAAAGAGCCCTATGATAGGGCGGTTGAGGAATGAAAGTATCTACAGCTGTTATTAACCAGGTAAGGTTATATACATCTGAGGTAATCGAAGGATAGGGTCGACTGAAAATCTCAGCTAGGTTTCGAAGCACGTACAATCACTAATGTACACATACGTTACTGATTTTAACTAACTTTGCCATTTTTTCATCACTTGGGCATTGAAGTATGCGTTCACGCAAACACAACACATTTTACTAAATGCCTAAGTATTGCTCTCAGATGATTTGCTATGTACATTCTTGCTCAAACCATCTTTAAACACGTTCATTTTACTAAAGTGTTTACTACTGCAGTGACATCGGCATGTGACAGAAGATTGTGCGCCAGTCTGATGTTTTCCTCGCCCGAGGTTCAAATGATGAAACACACAAGTTTTCTCGCCGTTTCTTAAGTAGTTTTACACAAGACAAATCTCACTTTTCACGTTGCACTGACAACTTAGCATTGTGCTCTGATGTAGCTAACTTTCCCTTCTTCTCATTACTTTCTCCCTTACTTTCCCCAGTTTTTACGGCCGACGTTTTCTTTCCACAACTTTTCTCCTGCGACATATTGCTTTTTTCTCCCCCTTTCTTTTCTTTTGTGGGTTTTGCTTTTGTACTTCTGAAGGACACACTCTCGTAAAGGGCAAATATCTGTATTCATATTTAATTGGTACCTTGTAATATAGGTTATAATAAAAATAATAAGGCAGAGATGTTGGGAAGTCAGAGGTTCGTTTCTCGTTCACCACATATTCTCATTTAGGAAAACACTGTAATTTTTTTTTCCAACACCACAATTCGTTTATTTAAATTCTCCTTAGCCCATTTCCTTATCTTCCACCTGTGCACTTATGCTTCCAGTCTTATGACGTTGCGGACAAGTGGAATGGATAAAACGGGAATGTAAACAATACTTTTTGTGGACACTAGCAGGCTGCCAGGTTAACCGGTCATACTGCTTGAAATTGCTAACAAACTACCACGCGTCTCTCTGATTTTAGACCATAACCTTCTGTAGTATAGCTTCATCCCTTCCTCCTTGGAGTGCCACACAAAATAGGTTTGTGTAGATCACAGTTTGTGAGGGTTATTTAAATTCATGTGCTCTACTATTAAGTCATATCCGACGATAAACGAAATGGCTGTAATGGTATTCAATTGAGTACAGGGTACACAGAGCTTAGAGTTACAAGACATTCATCTTTTAGGATAATAGATAACCTTCAACGTCATCATATCAGCCGATGAATGAAATGATGTTCAAATGAGTATAGGGTACATTAGAGCTTACAGTTACCAGAGCTTAATTTTTCAGTGTAAGGGAAACCTCCAAAGTTAAGTCATCTGGACGATGAATGAAATTTTCAAATAAATATAGGATACATAGGACTTAGAATTACCAAACACTCACCTTTCAGGATAAGGGAAAACCCCCAACGTTAAATCATATCGGACGATGAATGGAAATATGTTCAAATGAGTACAGAGAACTTAGAGCTTAGAGATGCTAGACATTCATCTTACACGATAAGGAGAAGCCTCCAACGTTGTCATATCGGACGATGAATGAAATGTTCAAATAAATGCAGGGTACAAAGAGTTTAGAGTTACCAAACATTCATCTTTCAGTATAAGGGAAAACCTCCAACGATTAATCATATCGGACGATGAATGAAAATGTTCATATGAGTACAGGGAACTTAGACCTTAGAATAACTAGACATTTATCTTTCAGAATAAGTGAAATCCTTCAACGTTAAGTCATATGGACGACTGAGTGAGTGAGTGAGTGTGTGGTGTTTTAGGGCCCGTCGACAGCAAGGTCATTTGGGCCCCATATGGACGACAAATGAAATTTTCAAATAAGTACAGGGTACATAGGGCTTAGAATTACCAAACACTCATCTTTCAGGATAAGGGAAAACCCCCAACGTTAAGTCATATCGGACGGTGAATGAAATGGTGAACAAATGAGAGCTTAGGGCTACCAGGATAAGGGAAAACCTCCAACGTTAAACCATAACGGACGATAAATGAAAATATGTTCAAATGAGTACAGAGAACTTAGAGCTTAGAGATACTCGACATTCATCTTTGACGATTAGGGGGAAGCTTCCACCATTAAGTCATATCGGACAATTAATGAAATTTTCAAATGAGTACAGGGTACATAGAGCTTAGTTACCTGAAACTCATCGTTTAGGATATCAGGAAACCTGCAACATTGTCATATCGGACGGTGAATGAAATTATTTTCAAATGTGTACAGGATACATAGAGCTTAGTTACCAGACATTCATTTTAAGGAGAAGAGAAACCCCGGAAGCAAATCATATCCAGGTAACATACTCTAACCGAGATTAGAACTAGGACCACTTGAACGTAAGGCAGACATGTTAAAATGGTCTTGTAAAAGGAGGTTAATAATGAAGACGATTTCAGAGTTATTCCAGGAAGTCCTAGATATAAATTTTGTCACGTGAGTAAAAATTAGTTTTCTTTAACTGTGAACTTTTCCAATGTTTGTCCTTTTTCATTGTAATATCAACGATGAATGAAACAGGTGAAATGATGCTTAAAGGAGTCCAGGATCTATAGAGCTTAAAATGACCAGACATTCGTCTCTCAGTTTAGAGGGGAACTACTGAAAAATCCTTACCCAATTAGCTCACCGTGAGCAAGGTTCGAACTCAGGATCTCTTGAATGTAAGGCAGACATGCTACTACCTTCGCTGCAGAGGCGGGCTTAAACTATGGCGAATAATAATTATATGGAAGGCATATAAATGGTTTGTTACATTGATTCACAGAAACATTCACAGTTCTAGATCCGGAGGCTAGCGATAGACGTTTGATAGAGATAAATCAACACCTCTACCAGGAATCGAATAGAAGCCCCACGTAAAACGGATAGGTGTGCTACCAACTTAAAATATCCTCTACTAGCTAGTGTAAACACTGCTTTAAGTTTCCATTATGCTCGCTTTGGAAAGAATGTTGAGTTTTTTCTTTAACAGCAACCCTTAGACATTAGTGGTGGAGAAAGATTAATGAAGTTTTGTGGGTTGGTTTTGCCTCTAGCAGATTGGTGATTTACATGGACGTGACTTTCCTCACGGGATACAAATCCTTCTCTTTCGTTCGAGTTAGCCATTGAAATTTGCAGTAATGTCACGTATCTAGTACACGGACTAGTATTGCATTCCATGTTTTTGTACCAAGAGTTTCCTAAGTCTGATAGAATACAGATCTTCAACTTTTTTAAAAGAACGGAAATGAAAATGCATGAATGAACAAGAAAAATAATTTGTTCATAGGAATAGTATGAATAGGCTGTGCAGAAGTGTGGATGAATTCGCGTGATGTAGCACACGGTAACACCTGTCGATGCATTACCTACATTAATAACAGGAATAAAAGCACCAGCAGAAATTTAAATTGCTAATTAAAATCAATCGATCCCCGTTACCTGAGGCACGTTTCCTCCACATTACGGGATAAAAGCTGCCACAGTGTACAATTTTACACATTTTCCATCACTAGTTACGTGTGGAAATTTTCATAGCTCATTCAAAAATGGAAAATAAAGACAATTCTAACAATTTATCAAATTTGCCTGTTTCTTTACAGATAAAGTTTACAAACATTTTACACCCACAAGCCTCCGAAAATTGTGTTTCTTATTTGGAGGGATACTAGGACTAGAAAATTCAATGCCACAGTGGTATTTCACAACTTCATCTACCGGTTTCCTTCTCGTTGCTCTTAACCTTTGAACTGTCATGGCAACTACGACTATCACATTAAATTCTCCAACTGACTTGTATATTTCCCGGTAGACCACTAGGGGTTTCCATATGCTATAAGACACGCACCTTTTGTGGCGACATAGTATGCTGCAAGTACTTAAGTCCCATGTCATGTCGGCATATTGGCCATAGTTGAGGCCTATACACTGTTACAGGAGGCCTATGCAGAGTCTGCTCTTCCCTACAGCACAGCTCGAAGGTGGTTTACAACGTTTAAAGAGGTGAGACAATCAATTTCAAAGAGCTGGACCCGGTGCTCCAGTTCTGCTCTTACGTAAGAAAACATCAAAACCGCTGCTGCCATTGTGAGAGAAGATCGAAGAATTACCTTAAGTTCACTTTCTGAAATACTGAACATTTCATTGGGTGCCACCCAAACGTTGGTGACATAAACATTACACATGAGACGTGTTTGTGCGTGATGGGTTCCAAGACTGTTGATTCCCGAACAAAAGGACATTCGCATGTAGGTCTGCATGCACTTAAGGTTGATGTTAGAGGAAGATCCGGAGATTATTTCAAACGTAATCACTGCTGGTGAAACTTGGCTATATTATTTGATCCTGAGAGTTTTTGAGTCCAGAGTTTCTACTCCCATTATTCTTGAACCCGCAGGAACAAGACCAGGGAGTTATCCGAGCTGTGCCATAGGGCGCTCGGCGTCCTCCGTGGGGCTTTCCATAGGACAAGGCCTGGGTAACAAACAAGGCCCCCCCATCTGGTCCTAGGACACAAGACGGGTTGGAAGTGGATACGCCACTTACGCGCGCCAACACCAGAGGTGAAGACTACCGATATGACCTCGGTGGGGTCGTCTGGCGATCTAGCACACCTTCTACCCTCAATCCCGTCCTTAGACGTACCCGATTCCCATGGGTATCGGGAACCACTGCCCCCTCGAGACCATCCCAATCCGAACAACTCCCAAAGGAAGGGCTCGACAGTTCGGCCCGAGGTTCCTCTAGTAACGTCAGAGGTACCACGAGTGCTAAGGGTCCGCAGGGCACGCACCACGGCAGCTGAAGGGGACGGATTCCCTCCCCTACGGGGGATCCTGAGAGTAAACAACAAAGCTCAGTGTGGAAATCTCCTTAATCACCAACCCCCAAAAGAAACAGAAATGGTTGCTTCTGCTGGTAAAGCTTTGGCCCTCTCATTCTTTGATATTCATGGAATGGTGTGTCAGCATGTTGTACCTGCACACACATCAGTAACTGGACAACACTACAGGGATGCTCCGAAAACATTGCAAGTCCATATCAGGCGCAAAAGACCACATTTCCGTGAAGCAGGCTGGATGCTGCACCACGATAATGCTCGGCTGCATATTGCCAATGTTGTTGCTGAATAACTTGCAAAAGTCAACGTGAAGTTCATCCCTCACCCTCCCTATAGCCCATATTTAGCCCCAAGTGACCTTTATCTATTTCCTAACTTGAAGTAACGCCTTCGTGGGAGACATTATCCATCATCAGAAGCAGTGGTGAAGGCTGCGGAGGGGATTTTGAAAGATCTCTCAAAAAAGGGTTTCCATCATATTTTTGAACATTGACAGAAACGCTGGGACAAGTGCATCGCATTTAGGGGAGACTATTTTAGGAAGAACTATCAAAGTTGAGGATGAGTAAAGGTACGTTGTCAAAAAAATGGTATCATTCTTAATTGAACAGCCTTCGTTAAACGTTTTAGTACACCTTTTGCAGTTATAAGTGGAAAAGTCATGTGAATCTACTGAACATTACTATGATACTCCTTTACTCCTTTAGAAAAGGTACTGCTGAATTTTTTTTGGCATTCAGTGTGCTTGTTTGGACAGGAACACAGAAACAAATTCCTCATTACCGCTTCATGGATAGCAGGAGTCTCTGGGGAGGTCCTGCTACACGTTAACTCTTGTTTGTGGCAGTATCCTCTGAAGACGGGGAGACGTCGGAATTGAGGTCGCCACCCAGGTGAAGGGTCGGTCGACATGAATCCGCATTTCGGCAAGCTTGTACTCCAGCAGCTAAAATTAGCTTTACATTCCCTGCATTTTCGTATCAAAAATAATGTCTATGCTGGGTGGACTTATAAACTGATTTCAGTTTTAAATTTGCTAAATAATTGGATACATCGAATACTTTGTAGATTAATTTTCGATTTATAGAGAACATTATTGTTAGAGATGATAAAAGAGGAAATTACGGAATAATACTTTTGATAGAGTAAAATATTGGCAGAGATTAAATTAATGGCGGAGGTAGGACATTCCAAAACAGTTAAATTACAAATATGTACTAAATGAATGATGAAATTACGTAAAATTCCACAGCAATATTGTATAAAAGGAAAAGAGAGAAAATATCCCGCCTCCGCAGCGTAGATGTTAGCGTATTTACCTCAATTTAAAGATTTCCCGAGTTCGGAGCTCGGTCAGGATGACTTATATCGATAAGGTTTATTCCAGGTTTTTCCCTTATACTGAAAGATAATTGGTAACTAAGATCTATGGACCCTGGGTTCATTTGTGTATTTCATTCATAGCCCGATGTGACAAAGTTGGAGGTTTTTTCTTATTCTGAAAAGGATGAAATGAAATGAAAATAATTAAATAGTGTTCAAATGAGTCCATGGTACATAGAGCTAAGAGTTAAAAGACATTCATCTTTCAGGATCAGGAAAACTCCAAAATTAAGTCATATCGGACGATGAACGAAAATATGTTCAAAAGAGTACATGGTACATAGAGCTTAGAGTTAACAGATATTCATCGTTGACATATCGAACGATATATGAAGTGATGCTCAAATGAGTTCAGGGTACATAGAGTTTAGACTTACCAAACATTCATCTTTCAGGAACAGAGAAAACCTCCAACAATAAGTCATAACGGACGTTGAATGATTTGATGATCAAATGAGTGCGGTTACATAGAGCTTACAGCTACCATTCATTTTTCAGGATAAGAGAAAATCTCGATGTTGTGTTATCGGACGTTGAATGAACTGATTTTCAAACGCGTCCAGGGTCTTTAGAGCTTAGAGTTACCATTCATCTTTCAGGATAAGGGGAAGCTTTCGATGTTGCCATATCGGACGACTAATGGAATGCTCTTCAAATGAGTTCAGGGTACATAGAGCTTAGAGTTACCAGACATTCATATTTTAGGACAAGGTAAAACCTCCGTTGTCATATCGGACGACGAAGGAAATGATATCCAAATGAGTACAGGGTACATAGAGATTAGTTATCAAAAATTTATCTTACCGGATAAGGGAAAACCTCCGTTGTCATATCGAACGAGAAATGAAATGATTTCCAAGTGAGTACAGGGTACATAGAGATTAGAGTTATCAAACATTCACCTTTCAGGATAAGGGAAAACCTCGAAGTTGTCATATCGGATGAAATGATTTTGAAATGAGTTCAGGCTACACGGAGCTTAGAGTGACAAGACATTCATTTTTCAGGATAAGTGAAACTGCATCGTTAAGTCATACCGGAAGATGAATGACACGATGTTCAAATGAGTACAGGTTACATGGATCTTAGAGTTTGCAAACATTCATCTCTCAGGATAAGGGAAAACCTTCAACGTTAAGTCATATCGGACGATGAATGAAAAAAATGTTCAAACTCTTATGTACCTGAAGTGATTTGAAGCTAACCAACATTTTGCTTCAGGGTGAGTGGTAATCCTAAGTGAGATTATAACTCGCGACATATTGAACTTAATTGCAGACACGCTACCAACTACGCTACCGGACACAAATGACAAACGATGCTGGGTTATGCAATTGTGATGTATTTCTCAAACGGAAAGGTTATTCTCTCTTCACAGCGCCGTAAGTATTTACAAATAAAGCTGTGCGAAGGCATTTAAAACAGAGCACTTTCTCACCCCTACGAGCCTCCCTCCGTTTCGAGTGCTCTCTCAAGATTAGCTATAAATAAACGTGCCCCAGGTCCTCGACTGCTAGCGGGGTCTTCCTGATTGATGGAAAAAAGGAACTCCCTGCTCTTTCCTTAATGTCATCCCTTTTGGTTTTAAAATTAAGTCATTTAAATACAAACTTTCTGCAATGAAATCAGAACTTGAGGATCTACAAATGGGAGGGTGGGTGGAAAGAAAGGGAGCATCTTTCGGGTGATTAGCCTTCTTGCTTCTACGAAGTTCAAAGAGACTACAAAAAGCACTTAAACCATTTGGAAAGTGATCAAAAAACTTTCACCTGACTTCCACAGAAGTTGGAATGAGAAATTATAACAATGTGCGGAGGAGGTTTATTCTCATACAAAATCAATGATATATTTGATACCAAATATCGCAAGAATGGAAGATAGCTAAACAGATATCAATATTTAAGAAAGGGGAAAGAACAAGACCTGAAACTAATAGAGGGATTAGTTTGTGTGCTGCCTACAAAATATATGCTAAAATAATAAGTACTCCGTTAAACAAAATAACAGATGCAATACTCCTAGAAGAACAAACTGGTTTTAGAAAAGGAAGAAGCACCAATGATAATGTTTTTACTCTTAAACAAGTAATAGAAAAACGACGAGAACAAAATTTAGAGACGCACTTACTAATTATTGACTATTATAAAGCTTTTGAGAAAGTATCACGAATGATACTGTGGAAATTTTTAAATAATATAGGCATACCTTTACAACTAATTGAAGTTATGAAGACTATGTACATTGACACAAATAAAAATAAATAAGAGAGATCCAGTAATAGCTAATGGTGGCTTAAGACAAGGTTGTCCTTTATCAACCGCACTTTTTAATTTGTATGTTGACGAAATAGTAAGGATTTAGTCGAATAAAGTCAATGGGGGCATTAATGTATCAGGAGCTAAATTGAAAACTATGCTGTACGCAGATGATCAAATAATAATGGCCACAAATGAAGATGACCTGCAGAAAATGCTGTATAGTCTAGATAAAATTGCTACAGAATATGGAATGAAAATATCAGCAAATGATATCCAAAACCATGGCATTTAAAGGAATTAATCCAGTAAGATCAAAAATAGTGTTAGATAACACAATAATTGAGTAGAAATCACAATTTAAGTATTTAGGATGTAATGTCTCGTACCAAGGGGAAGCTGATATAATAGAGAAAATAAATAAATTTAACTATGTAACAGGGAAATATAAAAAAAAAAAGAACTTTAAAAAATAAAGCAAGAAAGCACTCTATAATAAAACTATACAAAACAATGGCAATACCAACTCTAATCTATGGATCAGAAACATTGACACTAACAAAAAGAGATAGTACGAGAATACAGTCATCAGAAATGAAATTCATAATAGCAATAGCTGGATATACCAAAATTGATAAAAAAAAAACGTAGTCAGGATATTAGGGCGGAATTAAATGTAGAAGAAATGAACCATACTACTGAAAGAAAGAAAAATCAATGGAAAGAAAATGTTCAGAGGATGAATAATAACAGAATACCAAAAATAGCCTCAAACTATAAACCTATAGGAAGAAGAAACCAGGGAAGACCGAAGAAAAGAAGGGCAGACCAATTTGGAGCCGGAACGGGTTAAACAATCCAAAACCGTGAGGTAGAAGAAGAAGTCTATACATTGTCTGTCTGCAGGGGGCCCACCTCGTACGAAAATGAATACGAAAAACGTCGTTGCGTACCTGCCATGTTTTTTGTTTCCGCGTAAAACAACATACTTTACATTTTGACTGGGTCTTACAGGTAGGACCGCGTTTTGATTGTTGCTCTGCTCGACGTTTCACCCCAACCGGCACAGTTGCAGCGAGGCTGTCAAGGAAGAAGTTCTGAAGAAGCCCTACATAGTTGGAGCGAAACGTTGAGCAGAGTAACAACCAAGACGTGGTCCTACCCGGAAAACTCAGTTAAAATGGACACCGGCCGCCGAAGCCTACGCACTGAGAACACAGTTATCACCTTTTGTTTTAGCGTCAACCGGCATTTGTTTGCCGTTTTACTAAACTAAAGCGGTGGAATCACGCATGCGCGATGTTGACAATCTGTTGAACCATGCACAAACTACGGCTAATTGTCATATCATTCCAGTGCTTCCAACCAGCAATTCACATATTTATTACACTATTTCAATGTATGACATTCCGTGCGCCACTCTATGATCATCGTAACTAGTGATGGGTACCCCATTCTTCTATACCTGATACCGTAATTTTTACTTCGAGTTTCAACACAAAATTGAATGTTGGTATAACTGTATAGTGCCAATAAAATTAAATAGGCACACATATTTAATGACACAATACTTAAAACCATTAGTGTTCTTAGTTTTAAACGATACATTAGACATTTACAGTCAATTTGAATTTCTTGCTTTCTCCTTTCTTATTTGCATTTCCAGCACTGGTTAAAATCGATGCTGTTTGTTGTAAACATACAAGAAAGCAAATTGAAGCATGCGGGAAGACAAATCAACTTGGCTTGTCTTCAGTGACACCAATATGGCGAAGTCACACACACAAACATACTTTGGAATGATTTATTTCCTACAACAGTACTATGCATTTTCCCATCTGTCACTGTCAGCATCAATTCATTTTTAATCTGCTGAGGTACATACAACACGGAGTTCGTTGCTTTCTTTCTACTAGTCACTTTAAGATTTATTTGGGAGCATGAGTAAGGAATAAGTAAGTGTATTCAGAACGTTCTGACTTCGATTTCTCGTCTGCAAGGGCAAATGTTGGGGTGGTTTCTTGATTACAGAACTTCCTCTTCGTGTTTCAGATATACCTAGGAAAGCTCTTCTAGTTCGGACAGTCTTATCTGAGCCGCCTCCACTAGGTCTAGTTTTCTAAGTTTGTGTCACACCGGAGCCCTTCGAGTATCCGAATTACCAGCGTTCTAGTTCGAAATTTTCAATTTTGTCTCCGAAAATAGCTCAACGATTTTTTTTTATAAATTTTGGCTACATTTATTTGTCTTTACCTTGTTGCTACTTTGCCTTGCATGACAACCTGGTCTTCTGCTCTGTCAGGTAGCTCTTAACCTCCATGCTTCCTTGTTACTTAATTAGTCTCATTCTTCTTATATTCTTTACATTTCTGGCCCATTTTTCTTTTACTTTCTGCAAGAACTCACCAATACTTCTTACCTTCTTTGCCTCCCTGCCCGTTAACATTTTTATAACTACTTCCTCTTCTCTACTTTCTCCCATTTTTCATCCCAAACCTTTTTTTTCCATAATGCAACCACTTTGCATTCTGTTACATAGTGTGAAATGTGTGAAATGTGTAGTGTTTAACACCCGCTTTTACTACATTCGACACCGCAGGCGGTGACACTGATGATACATGAGATGAAGATGGAGCACCGGTGAAATGAGATGGCAGGGGAAACCGGAGGTCCCGGAGAAAACCCGCCCCAGCGCCGTGTTGTCCACAACAAATCTCACTTTGCGGTCGCTTGGGATCGAACCAGGGCCACCTTGGTGATAGCCAAGTGGTCTAACCACTGAGCCACGGCGCGGCCAAACATAGTGTTCTATGCTTTCTTTTCCCCCACATATTCCACAAAATCCCTTTTAACTATCTCTTATCCCTCTTAGAAATATCGTTCCTGTTCTCATCCATGCTAACCCTTCTCTATCTTGCCTATTGCAGTAATCTACATATGCTTCTCGTCCCCAATTTCTTTTTATTTGCTTGCAAATTGTAATTATGTCATATTTTCTAAACTTCCCCATATTTAATGTCCTTCTATATATTCTATTCTGCATTTTACTAATTTACCCGCATCGCTTGTATTCCTTTCCTTTAATCTCCATATATAGGAATGATATATATATATATATATATATAATATCATTCCTATTTTTTCCATAATTCCTACTACCTCTGCCCACCAACTATTTGAGTTCTCTAATCTTTCTTGCTGTCTCAGGCATAATTTCATAACTTCCCCTTCTTTGGCCAAACACCTATACCAAAATGTTATTATTTCCATTATTATTCCATTTCTTCTTGTCTTTCCTAATTCTACTAAAGCTACTTCCCTAGTGAAGCAGAAACCTCAGGTTCAAAGAGGGAAAAGATCAATAGAAACTAATACAACAGTAGAGATCATAAATAAGCATAATGGGAATAAAAAGGGAATAAATAATATAAGAAACAAAGTTAAAAAGAATATTCGAAATAGCAATACAGTACAAATGAAGGAAAAATTGGACAGGAGTTGCCTCTGGGCACATAGACAAGGCAGGAAGCACAGAACAATAGAACCGACATCAAGACGCCAGTAAAATATGCGAGGTATAAGGAAAACTCAGCCAAGCATGATAGAATACCGTTATGACGCTGAGAGGTCATACAACCCAGAGGGGCGGAGAATAGTACTGATGCATAGGAACGACATACGGAGGTGACCAATAAGAGAAAATTAAAGAAATAAACCCTGCCAATAAAATGTAGAGTAAACCACGTGATAGGCGTAAAATAGGAAAGGAATAGAAAATGGGCGGTGATAGGAAAGAAAAGCTAGGATAGAAGCTGCAAATACGACAGGCAAAAGAGCGTCACTCTGCTAGTGAGGACGACGGGGAGAAGACGTGTTATTGGAAGGTTACTCCGGTACTGAGTATTGTGATAAAAGTAGGATCAGATGTCGCAGTCCGACTTAGAGTTATGGTCTTGAAGATAGTGCAAATATAGGGAATAACAAGGGAGTTCGCGAAGCAACGTAAAAACATCGTAAAGGGGAAAGGAAAATTAGGAAGACAACGCAAGTGTTAACAAGAGAGCTACGAGAGCCCGGCTAAAGAAAAAAAATAAAGGAATTGAAAGACGGTCAACACGACTTTTCATAACCGAACCCTGAGAAAGAGATCCCAGCTCACCGACGATTAGACAAAACACCCACCTTTCCACCTCACCGTCAAACCTTTCACACTCCATCCCTAACCAAGCACACAATAGGACAACAAACCGAAAAAGAACCCACACCAAACTGGCACCCAACGTGTCCTAAACCAACTCTGAAGTTCGGCACTACGACAACGAGGAACATACAACTTTAGCATCACGACACCGGAGACGCACGCCGAGGACCAGGGGACCGACCACGGCGACAACAGGAAGCAACAACTACAACTTCAACATCACGACAACGGAGAACGCCAGGGACGAGGGCATCCATCACGACAACAGGGACGTAACAACCATCAGAGCCAAAGGAGGTAAAAACAACACATCAGCACGAGTAAGTACACCTTAAACATCTTTCTACAAGGAGAAGAGACATAGGGACAGCCAAGTAGTGCATCCGTAGACTGTCGTTAAGTATATGCTACTGAGAAGTGGTAGAACGACAAAAGTAACAATGGCGGAACAATCACAGGAGCAAAACATGAACAGCCCAGCACAAGACTTTAGTACTGCAACAGTAGCAAGCCTCACAACTACAATGCAACAGATGCTCCAACAATTTCAGAAAAATATAGAAACTAGATTAGAAGAACAAAGCCAGCACATAGAAACTAGGTTAGAAGAACAAAGTCAGCACATAGAAACTAGATTAGAAGAACAAAGCCAGCACATAGAAACTAGATTAGGAGAACAAACTCAGAACATAGAAACAAGATTAGGAGAACTAGGTGAACAAACCCAAAGACTAGAAACTAAAATTGTAGAGCAGAACCAGACCCTAGAAAGTAGATTAGAAGAACAAAATCAGAACCTAGAGACCAGATTAGGAGAACTAGGACAGAAAACCCAAAGACTAGAAACGAAAATATTAGAGCAAAATCAGACCCTAGAAAAGAAAATAGCAGAACAAACACAAACTTTACGAAACCAGTTAGAAAGTAAACTAATAGAACAAAATCGACACCTAGAGAACATTAGGTTAGGACAGGCCACAACTCAGGCAGAATTCCTACACATGCGTACAGAAATGCATGATGCACAGCAGGACATTGTAAATATCAAAGAAAGAATAAATAACATGTCTAGTACCAGTAATAATGTGCATGCCCAGTTGAGCGATGAGTTGCGAAATACCTGCGCCAGTATAGAAAATAGACAAAAGGAATGGCACGAGCAGACACAGTCTGAACTCATAATAATTAAAGAAACTTTGACGCAGGCGGCCGCAGCTCACCGGTCAACGCAAGTAACCATTGCAAACCATACGCGAGAAATGACAGTGCTCAAAGAGGCCATTAACGACCTCAGAATAACAAATGACCAGCCTCAGAGTACTGACATTCCGAACGTACCGGTTAGGCAGGGGATGTTGAACTCGTGCCAGAACACGCCTTCATCAGCCCCCACAGATACATGTAATAGTGTGAATCAGGGTAGCATTTTCAATAATTGCGCAAATACAGGATACCCCTACCATTTTAACCTATTAAATGAAATTACCGTGCCAACATTCAATGATGAAAGGGACAACGCGAAGCGTTATATAATGGACGTAGAAGCATATTTCACTCTTAAAAACATCCCAGAGGAATACAAAATGCTTATTATTAAGAAAGGCTTACAGGGACGATCACTCACGTGGTTTCGATTAGCAGTTGGTGACCATACCAGGTATGCAGAGTTTCGACAAAACTTTCTCACCAAATATTGGAATGGTGCCACACAATATACTGTGCGGACCAAAATAAATACAGGGAAATATCTGCACAGGGGAATACAGATGGTTGACTACTTTCTAGACCTAGCACAACAGAGTAAGATGCTTGACCCGCCGATAGAAGATCACGAATTCATTAATCTCGTGATAAAACATTTCCCAGAACATATAAAGAACCATTTAATAGTAGCAAGACCGAACACTATAAACGAGACGATCGAACTTCTGACGGCACTGCAACCACAGATGACGGACTCAAACACAGGACCACGAGAGGGCAGACCGGTATACAATGAACCGAATCTTAGTGGGACCAGGGCATACAACACAGGAAATGCCCGGAGAAATGACAACGCCCAGAATAGAGAACGATACAGAGACCATGTACCTGCATTTGAACACAGAAACTACAATACACGCTACCAAAGACAAACCCGAGAAAATCCCCACCATTTTCAGGAACCACAACTACACAACGTACATTGGGTACGTACACAAAGACCACAGCAAAGGAGAAACGGCTATGACAGGAACACAACAAGAGAGAGAAGATACAATGCTTTTAGGAGACCCTATACGAACGACATACCACGAGAAAATCCACCAGACCGTAATTGGACCAATAATGGACATTACCAGGAAAACCGACCCGCCGTGACAGACAACCGGACAGAACACATGAACAGTAGGGAAAACCAGCAAACGTCGAGGCAAGAAAACCCAGGCAATACATCTCCAACGACAGTATATAATAACAATGGCGCAGTGACACGACAGAAATGGTTTGCAAATCAGACGTTCGTCCCAACTACACACACATCTCTAAACGGCGCAACGAACACACTCAACCA
Source organism: Mantis religiosa (assembly GCA_030765055.1). Classification (NCBI taxonomy): domain Eukaryota; kingdom Metazoa; phylum Arthropoda; class Insecta; order Mantodea; family Mantidae; genus Mantis; species Mantis religiosa. Next base: position 55,888,398 of record CM060960.1, on the reverse strand, counting down.
GGAAAACTAGATGTGGGTAGGATAACGTTCCCGAATCCGACCCCGAGGTATGTGAAACAAGATGGGAACAGGAGCAAAGCTGTAGCAAAATTACAAATACAGGCCGACGAGACAGTAGCGGAAAGTGACAATACGACTGGAAAAATAAAACAACCGGACATTGTAGAAACGCCACAAATAGAAATCACCATAAACGCAGAAATTTATCAGGCAACCTTGGATACAGGAGCAACTGCTTCTGTATGCAGTTTAAAATTCTTTAACGACTTAGAAATGAAAGGTTTACGTCTACAAACACTACCCACAAAGAATGTATATATTTTGACAGCCATCAGCAGGAAAAAACAACGCATTCAAAAACAAACAATGATTCCATTTCGTTTAGGACAAATGCACGTCGAACTCATTTTCTTATTAATACCACATCTGGCAGTACAAATCATTTTAGGAAGTGATTTCCTAGAGGCATTTAAAGCCAACATCAACTATGCAAACATGTATTTAACTATACGACGAGATAACGAAGAGGCAACGATCGGGTTCTCTCAGCTGACTGACCAGGTCATTAACTTAACAGAGGCAGAAAACCTATTAGAGGAAGAAACCTTTTTTGTGCAATATGTGCAGGTAAAATCAGGTGTTCACATTGCGGAACTTAGAATCCAGGAAGTAAACAAATATGATACAGTCGAGGATAATTTTGACGACACCTGCGAGAGCAAGGAAGACCCAGGTAGACGAAACGAAACCAGTTATCCACACATCACTATAAGAAACGGCTCCCTGGACGTAAGAGAAAATACACCTGTCAAACAAGGAGAGACAGAATCAACCTTTAGACTTTCCCCTGAAATACCAGATCTACATGTAAACATATGGACGTATTTACCAAATTCACTAAATTATACCCGATGAAGAGGCTAACAAGCGCAAATTGTGCAAGCAAAATTCTGGACGATTTCATACCGAAATATGGTAAAATGGACGCCATTTTGGCGGATAACGCGTCCATACACAAAGGCAAACATTTCGTAAATAAGATAAGAACATCAGGTATCAAAATATATAATTCCACAGCATACCACCCGGAAAGTAACCCGTGCGAGAGATCGATGAGGGATCTATCCATCTACCTGCGAATATTAACATACCGCAAAAGACATACCTCGTGGGTCCCCCAACTACCACTAATAGAAAAAATTATGAACAACACGATTAACCCGAACACGGGTATAGCGCCAGTCAAGCTACACCTAAACCAAACGCCAGAAAGCATTTTACCAGGCTTAAAAAGAGCAATTAACACAGACGAAAGGAACGAAATCCAGCAAATACAAGAAGCCTATGAACGCCTGAGGAAACGAGCAGAAACTAGAAATAAAAGGAAGAAAAGATACAAAAAGAAATGGACGCCGAACATAGGAGATAAGGTGCTAGTGAGAACCCACAACAAATCTTCAATGCTTAACAAAACATCACAAAAACTGCATATCCTTTGGGAAGGGCCGGCTATGATCGTTGCGAAGTTCGGTGATCGTTCTTTTGAGCTGGTAGACTATAAAACGAAGAAAAACATCGGTAGATATAACATAGCACTATTACGACCCTTCAAAGAACTGGAAATCACACATACTCAAACCATTACCTGACGCGAACCGGAGCCACTGAACTCATTAATGTACGGCACAGGCAATTAGTAAACACCACTTTGTTACAAATAGAAGAAATACACACGTTTCACAGAAATAAGAATAACGGACATAGAGAATAAACGCGATGGAATTTAACCATAATATAAACAAATGCTATACCTGGTTATACTAATAAAAAAAATTGTACTTAGAATAAGTTAGCGGAACATACAAGGAATTATAAATACAAGTGCCGAACACAAAAGCAATCACGACATTGCAGTGACGCGAGTGACAGTGTATGAAACATTAAAGGTTCACCATACTTAAAGAGGCAATGTAAAGCCCAAAAGACAACAATAAAACAAATAATGTAAATAAATAGAGAAAATCAGAGACAATCCAAAAATGCAAAATCAGATTGATAACGTAATGTAAAATATTGGACACATTGAAAACTAAGAAAATATGTAACAATGTATATAAGGGTATAAATGTATAAATGTATGTATGTATTTTATTGTAAAAAAAAACAAACAAACGCTCTAAAGCTCCTTGCTTGCACTTGCGTTGACGAAGGGAAAGAGGAGAAACTAGGTAACAATTGCCAGCGTTAGCACGTTAGTTAAACTTTGAAGGTCGCGGTTTAGTGGGACTTTCGAAGGAATTTGAAATTTTTCCCAACTTGTGAGAAAAATAGCAATATTCCTCCGAAGGGCATTTGAAGCAGACACCTCAGGTTCCAAGAGGGAAAAGATCAATAGAAACTAATACAACAGTAGAGATCATAAATAAGCATAATGGGAATAAAAAGGGAATAAATAATATAAGAAACAAAGTTAAAAAGAATATTCGAAATAGCAATACAGTACAAATGAAGGAAAAATTGGACAGGAGTTGCCTCTGGGCACATAGACAAGGCAGGAAGCACAGAACAATAGAACCGACATCAAGACGCCAGTAAAATATGCGAGGTATAAGGAAAACTCAGCCAAGCATGATAGAATACCGTTATGACGCTGAGAGGTCATACAACCCAGAGGGGCGGAGAATAGTACTGATGCATAGGAACGACATACGGAGGTGACCAATAAGAGAAAATTAAAGAAATAAACCCTGCCAATAAAATGTAGAGTAAACCACGTGATAGGCGTAAAATAGGAAAGGAATAGAAAATGGGCGGTGATAGGAAAGAAAAGCTAGGATAGAAGCTGCAAATACGACAGGCAAAAGAGCGTCACTCTGCTAGTGAGGACGACGGGGAGAAGACGTGTTATTGGAAGGTTACTCCGGTACTGAGTATTGTGATAAAAGTAGGATCAGATGTCGCAGTCCGACTTAGAGTTATGGTCTTGAAGATAGTGCAAATATAGGGAATAACAAGGGAGTTCGCGAAGCAACGTAAAAACATCGTAAAGGGGAAAGGAAAATTAGGAAGGCAACGCAAGTGTTAACAAGAGAGCTACGAGAGCCCGGCTAAAGAAAAAAAAAAAAAAATAAAGGAATTGAAAGACGGTCAACACGACTTTTCATAACCGAACCCTGAGAAAGAGATCCCAGCTCACCGACGATTAGACAAAACACCCACCTTTCCACCTCACCGTCAAACCTTTCACACTCCATCCCTAACCAAGCACACAATAATGACAACAAACCGAAAAAGAACCCACACCACTAGGTGCTGATCTTGGTAAGCCTAGTAGCTCTTTACAAAACCTCTATTGTTATTATGGTGTGTTCTTGTTAAATGATATTTATATATAGACTTTTGTTAGAAAGACCTCTGATGTACAAAATATGACTACACAAAATATTTACAGCGCGTCAAAACACAAAATGTAGATAAATCTATGGAAGCTTATGGTTCTTCCACATTAGCCTTCTGTAGGCTAAGTTTGTATAGGTGGACTCAATACCATAGCGAGAAATTGAACCACATATCTCCCGAACATAATAACATAATAATTTCCTTAACGACGAATTGGTTTTCTTTGACTCACGACGCGCACATGGGTTCGTGAAATCGATTTCAACTTCAACTAATTCAACTAATAAGAAAAAGCGACATATTTTTCTTAAGATAAGTGAGGCTTTCTGTTACAAATAGTTAAATTTCTATATCAATTGCGCTATTCTTTTTCCTCTCCCAGAGATTAAAAAACAATGGACTACATATAGAAAATTGCTCACACAACATGCTTTCAAAACATTTGACTATCGCCTAATGCTGGAATTTTAACTGTTTTATTAAATCGATTTGGAGATGTAGCATTACTTTTAGCTATTGCATGGATATTAAATTTTGGTAGATGAAATTATGTTTATTATTTGGATTGTATAATAAATGAAATTGTACGTACATGTGAATTACGAATAAGATAATGTTTATGATAGAGTCAATATGAAAAATTCAATGCCATGGCCGGGATTTGAACCACGGATCTCCTGGTTTCCGTCCAGTTGAGCTACCATGGACAACATGCCGTCCTGACATTAAATTCTCCATTTGACTCGTATATTTCCCCGGTAGACCACTAGGGGCTCTCGTATCCGAGATGCACTGTGTGTGGCGACTTACTATCGTAAGTACCTAAGTCCCAGGCTTCATCATTTAACTATTGTTATTTTAGTTAATTGATGGAAATTAATCATTTCTCCACACTTGCCGTATATAGGCTAAGGCCTTTGATAGATAGAGTCAACATGAAAAGTTCAATGCCATGGCCGGGATTTGAACCACGGATCTCCTGGTTTCCGTCCAGTCGCTCTAATCCATTGAGCTACCATAGCCAACGTGCCGTCCTGACATTAAATTCTCCATTTGACTCGTATATTTTCCCGGTAGACCACGTGGGACTCTTGCATTCGAGATACACCGTTTGTGGCGACTTATTATCGTAAGTACTGTCACCCGAACTTCGGAACGCCCTATAGAACCGGCCGACAGCTGCAGGAGACGGTAGGCGTTCGCCACGCCCCCCTCATTTGTAAGTCGGTGGAAATAAAGAACATTTTTGAGTGGTGCAATTGGACTTTTCATTTCACGAACCCACAAAGTTACAGTACTTAAGACCCAGGCTTTATCATTTAACTCTTATTATTTTAGTTAATTGATGGAAATTAATCATTTCTCCACACTTGCCGTATATAGGCTAAGGTTTTTGATAGAGTCAACGTGAAAAATTCAATACCATGGCCGGGATTTGAACCACGGATCTCCTGGTTTCCGTCCAGTCGCTCTTAATCTTAGAGCTACCATGGCCAACATGCCGTCCTGATATTAAATTCTCCATTTGACTCAAAAAAAACTTAGCCTATATGCGGCAAGTGTGGAGAAATGATTAATTTCCATCAATTAACTAAAATAATAAAAGGTAATGTTTATCTCGTTAACATGATGTAAATATAGGAATAAACATTTGTTGGAATAGTTTCTACAAGGGTAGACAAAGTTACTTCATTGCAAACCATCAGAAAGTAAGTACGTAAAATATGGACTGTACATCTTTGAATATACAGAAGGTAGGTGGTAACTTTGTAGAGAAGCGTGGGATGAAATGCGTTCCACTGTCCCAATTAACGTAATTACCAAGTCGCTCATCAGTGCAGTTGCTCTGTTCTTTCTCCGTCATTTAATTTATTCATAATTCCACTCTCTCTTTCCATAAATTGCAGCTTCTGACTCTAAAACTTCAAGTCATGCAGCAACGGATATCTTCAAAGTGTACACCTTTTATCTCTTACTTTTTGCCTTGCTGTAATACATATAACGTCAGAACTTCTGCTAGTGTTTCTGTGTATTTCATAATCTGTCACTGCATGAATGAATCCGAATCTAAATGAGACTTTATCAAAGGTTACCTTAACTGCAGTGATGTTGGTCATTTACAAACTCTTACTAAAGGAACAAGTTCGTGAAACACCCCAAACAAATTCACATGACTTTTACTCTTCTGCATACGATCATTTGATAATTCTAATAAAAACAAAATATATACATGTAAATTAATTGTTCTTTCACACTGGCCGTGTGTAGGCTAATGTATGGAAACATTGTCCGACTGAAAAATTCAATGCCATAGTCGGAATTTGAACCAAGGATTTTCTGGTTGCCGTACAGCCGCTCTAACCCTTGAGCTACTACGGCCAACGTGCCGACATGACATTAAAATTCTCCAAATGACTCGTGATTTTCCCGGTAAACAACTTAGGAGTTCTCATAAACACCTTAATGGTGACCTACAACGTGTATGTACTTGAAGGCCCGAGCTTTACAGTTGACCACTGTTAGGTCAATTAATGGAAATTAATTGTTCTTTCACACTGGCCGTGTGTGGGCTAAAGTATGGAAATATAGTCAGACTGAAAAATTCAATGCCATAGCCAGGATTTGAACCACATCTTCTGGTTGCCGTCCAGCTGCTCTAACCCTTAAGCTACTATGGCCAACGTGGTTCAAATCCCGGCTATGGCACTAAATTTTTTAGTGTGACTCTATCTTTCCATACTTTAGCCTATACACGGCCAGTGTGAAAGAACAATTTCCATTAATTGACTTAACAGTGGTCCGAACTATGAAGCCGGGGCCTTAAAGTACTTACAGCATAGTAAGTCGCCATTAAGGTAGCTGTATCATGTATTTATGAGAACTCTTAAGAGATTTACCGGAAAAAGCACGAGTCAGTTGGAAAATTTGTCATGTCGGCACGTTGGCCATAGGGGCTCAAGTGTTAGAGCGGCTGGACGGCAACCAGAAGACCCGTGGTTCAAATCCCGGCTATGGCATTGGATCTTTCAGTCTATCTTTCCAAAGGATATACATATTTTTCGTGGACATCTCACCTTAATTCTTGACATAATCTTCATTGATGGCTATACACTTGGTTCTGCGATGTTCCAGCTTTCTCATCCCGTAGGAAAAGTAGGTTCCTTCAAGGTCTGCCGAATACTCGTTGATGTGACTATCAGCTATTCATTTGATGAAAATTTCTTACTACCAAGGCAAATTCTCAAGTATGGTAACAGAAAAAAGTCACATGGGACTAAGTTTGGTGAATAAGGTGGATGAAGAAACAGTTCAATGCCCAACTCATACACTTTCACCATTGCGATTGCTGATGTTTGCAACGGTGCATTATCCTGGTAAAAGAGTACATTTTTGTCCTTCAATCTCGGATTTTTAAGTCAAATCGTGTTGCAAACGATCCAGCAATGAAGCATAATAGGCTCCAGTTATGGTTCTGGCTTTTCGCAAGTAGTTCATGAGCATTATTACCTGAGAATCCTCCCAAAGAAATAGACCAACATCTCTATGAGCACTAGGATTCGTTTTGTTTTTCAGGGTTGGAGGACCGACAGGAGTAATTTTAGCTAGTTCCGCAAGTGACCATCAACTTACCATCTGGCAAAAGGTTCCTTGCCTTTTTAGTGCACCTCCACCAGCCGTTATCCATTATTTTGACTGCTTCTTTTACTCTGGTGTGTAATGATGGATCAAAGTTTCATCCACGGTCACAAATCAGTACAAACGTTCTTGCGGATTGCTTTTAAACATCACAAGACACTTGGTAGAGGCGTTCTTTGGAATGCACTTTCAGTCGACTGTGAAATATCGCGGCACCCATCTTGCACACAGCTTTTTAGTCGCTAATTTTTCATGCAGGATATTATTCACTCACTTAGTTGAGATGCTTATAGCCTCAGCAATCTCGTGTATTTTGATTCGCCCGTCTTACATAACCAGATAATTTTTTTCAGTGGTGATATGTGGTGAGCTAAATTGGGTGCCCAGAGTGCGATTCATCTTCCGTTCTTCTATGACCACGTTTAAATCCATTTATCCAAAAGTAAAGTTTCTTCAATGTTGGTGCAGACTCAAGTGAACTTCATCCAATTTAGTTTGGAATTATGGAACAGTCCAGTCCTTCAAATGAAAATGTACACTAACAGCATGAAGCTGTGTTCGTTTTTTCATTTTAAATCTCAGTTATCACACTGACCAGTTCAATTGGCCGTCAGCGATGAACTGTATATTGTATCACAATAATATTTTCTGTGCAACAAAAAGTTTTCATCCTTTCTCGGAAATTAACCAGACTTATCAAACGACTTGTGTACTCCTTCAGCTATTCCTCCTTCCACATTATCTTAAAGGAGCTAAACGTTATTTTATTGCTAATTTTCTCTTAGGTGCAAGGAATACAGTAGCCTTTTAACTGATAGTTTTTGAAATACCTGATTTGTAAGTTAATTATCGTTAAAACGTCCTTTTATGGCGACCAGTTATTTAAAAATATTTGGCTATCACCCAAAGTGTACTGCATTTCCTTTAAAATTAGCAGTAAGTCAATATATGTTGATTAACACGAATTAGAGGAATAAGTGTTTGTAAGAGTAGTTTGTACAAGAGTAGAGAACGGCAGGTTGGACCGACAAATTAGAGAGGCTAGCCAAGGTCAACTATTCATGTCTAGCCTTTTGGAAGTTATTCAGTTCGATTAATTACATAGATAGAGGAATAAGTTTTGTAAGAATAGTTTGTACAAGAGTAGAGAACGGTAGGTTGGACCGACAAATTAGAGAGGCTAGCCAAGGTCAACTATTCATGTCTAGCCTTTAGGAAGTTATTCAGTTTGATTAATTACATAGATAGAGGAATAAGTGTTTGTAAGTATAGTTTGTACAAGAGCCGAGAACGGCAGGCTGGACCGACAAATTAGAGAGGCTAGTCAAGGCCAACTATTCATGTCTAGCCTTTAGGAAGTTATTCAGTTTAATTACATAGATAGAGGAATAAGAATTTGTAAGAATAGTTTGTACAAGACGTAGAGAACGGCAGGTTTGACCGACAAATTAGAGAGGCTAGCCAAGGTCAACTATTCATGTCTAGCCTTTAGGAAGCTATTCAGTTCGATAAATTACATAGATAGAGGAATAAGAATTTGTAAGAATAGTTTGTACAAGGCGTAGAGAACGGCAGGTTGGACCGACAAATTAGAGAGGCTAGCCAAGGTCAACTATTCATGTCTAGCCTTCAGGAAGTTATTCAGTTGGATTAATTACATAAAGGAATAAGTGTTTGTAAGAATAGTTTGTACAGGAGTAGAGATCGGCAGGTTGGACCGACAAATTAGAGAAACTAGCCAAGGCCAACAATTCATGTCTATCCTTTAGGAAGTTATTAAGTTCCAATAATTTCAGAGATATAGCAGTAAGTGCTTGTAAGAACAGCTTGTACATTAGTAGAAGTAACGTTGTGAATGGAACACAATAGAATTTTGAAAACTACTTCCTCTGATTCTGTGAACTTTTTCAGCTCAAATCTTGCATTGAGAACTCAATATGTAGCACATGTTGCTGGTAAAGGTGGCACTTAGTGGATCATCGTTAACAAAGACACAGTGTTCATCATGGTTGCATTACGAAAGCATTACTCATATCAGCGGCCAGAGTTTGAATGAATGTGTCAGCCGAGATCATTACCAATAGTTAGCAAATCCCCTGCATCATTAAGGCGACGTCATAATGGAGATTACGATAACCAATAGCGGTTTTATTTAGTTGTACATGTGGACTTGCGTTACTTTCTCTGCTCTTGTGCAAAATAGTCTTAAAAGGCCAATTTTTCTAATCTGTTAATTAAGATAGTCCTTAAGTTATTGTTAATTTTATTGCAGGCGCAAAATGTGGTCACCGTTAAGTAATAGTGAAATGTTTTGAGAGCCTCTTGCCAGGGGACAAAGGTTGATATTCCGTTGACCTTGCATCGCAAAGATAGAAAAAGCGAAGAACGATTTCCCATTCGTAAAATTTTTGCAAACTATAATTCAGAATAAAGAAACATCTGAAAAAGGTCACCTCCGCTTATTTATGGAAAAATGTCTGGAGATGAAGAATCACAACGAAAAATTCAGTCTGATCGCTGGGATTTGAACCAACATATTCTTACCAGCTGAACTAATGTGACATAAAACATTAAAATATGTACTGAATCGGGTAAACACTCAGGGGAGCCGGGTGAAGAGTTTAAGAAGTGGTATGTTGCATGGAAAATCAGTGGCTAGATTAGCTAGTCTCTTTAAAGTAGGTGGTAGTGCGTCAGCTTCAAATTCAAGATATCCCGAGTTCCATTCTCGGCCAGACTAATAAGTTTTGTTCTGGGTCCTTTCCTTAAACTGAAAGATGAGTGTCTGCTAACTTTAAGCTCTATGTATACTGGACACTTTTGAACATAATTTTATTCATCGTCCGGTACGGCTCAACGTTGGAGGTTTTCCCTTATACTGAAGGATGAATGTCTGGCAACTCTATGCTCTGAGTATCCTTTACTCATTTGAACATTATTTCATTCATCGTCCGATAAGACTTAACGTTGGAGGTTTTCCCTTATACTGAAGGATGAATGTCTGGTAACTCTATGCTCTATGTATCCTTAACTCATCTGAACATCATTTCATTCATCGTCCGATAAGACTTAACGTTGGCGGTTTTCACTTATACTGAAGGATGAATGTCTGGCAACTCTATGCTCGGAGTATCCTTTACTCATTTGAACATCATTTCATTTATCGTCCGATGTGACAACGTTGGAGGTTTTCCCTTATGCTGAAAGATGAATGAATGGTAGCTCTAAGCTGTAGTACTTCTTAAATTCATTTGAACATCATTTCATTCAACGTCCAATTTGACTTAACGTTGGAGATCCTTCCATGTGTCTCCTAACACTTAAGATCTGCGAACCCTGGACTCATTTGGTTATAATTTCATTCATCGCCCGTTAATACTTAACGTTGGAGATTCTCCCTTTATCTCCTATCTCTGACCTCTTTTAACCCTGGATTCCTTTGATTATAATTTCATTTATCGTCCGATATGACATAACGTTGAAGGTTTTCTCTTATCAAGAACGATGAATGTATGGTAAATCTAAACTCTATGTACCCTGTACTCATTTTAACATGAAGTCGTTTATCGTCCGATTTGACTAAGTTTGGAGGATTTCCCTTCTCCAGAAGGAAGAATGTTTGGTAACTCTAAGCTCTGTCTATCCTATACTCATTTGAACATTTTTTTCATTCATCATCCGATGTGACTTAACATTGGAGGTTTTCTCTTTTTCTCAAAGATGATTGTCTGGTATCTCTAAGCTTTCTGTACCCTGGACTTACTTGAACATCATTTCATTCATCGACCGATGTGACATAACTTTGGAGGTTTTCCCTTATCCTGCCACATGAATTTCTGTTAACTGTATGCTGTATGAACCTTCGCCTCATATGGTACCATCGACTGATATGACTTAACTTTAAAGGACGTACTTTTTAAAAAGAAAATAAGTGTTTAGAGAACCCGGGCTCCAACTTGGAGGTCCTTGGTTAAAATTTTGGCATTGGCGTTTAAGATTATATGTATTTGAAATAGTGTAAGGAGTGCTCGATTGTTTTACCTACGTTCACTGTACAAGTCGTTACCTAGGTACCTCCTTTTTCGGAGGTACAAACAACTGCAAAATGTATCAGTAGAGCTGTGTACTGCGTAATGATGCCCTATTGAGTATACTACACCGCACGCACAAGTAGCGAAATACTAAAATGGAATTTGTGTTTACAATGCAATAATTCCGCTATGTACTACACGTAGAACTGATTAAGTAATATAAAATTGGAAGGTAAGTTGGTGTTATGGTGGGTTGTCATTTGCGATGGGCTGGAGGCAATTTTCCGCGACCTATAATATCATCGCATTTCCATAATGAACATGATCAGCAGTGCGGGATGAGTGATTGGAAATCTGCGAGTGAAGAAAGCGAGGGGAAGACTCCTGGGGAAGAGCCTTTAGCTTCGTCCAGTCTGTTGGCGGGTGGGGGGGGGGGGGGGGGACAACGTAGCGCGGAGTTTTGAAAAGAATCGAATCGATCTGGAGGAATGGAGATCGTCTCTACATTTGCAGATTACATACCAAAACATGAAACCCATTTCCCTTGATACAATGTTCTCACCAAGGGTTTAACGAACACCGTCGTGGTTCGGACCTTACTGAACCATGCTGTTTTTCGGAGGTTTCCCTGGGTCAACAATGCATCACTTGAATTTTCTATCCTTCCATTTCACCTTACTTCTGATTTCTGTTCACCTCTCGTCGGTGACTTTTCCAGGGTTCCGGTTAAAGAGGTTTCCAGAGAATTATTTAAATGTTCCTTCGGATTGGCCGACGAATGTCTTTTTAGTGACCCATCTCGCAGCTCCAGCCACCCTTAGTAACCTCTCACGCTGTCCTTTCCTCATAGTGGGTCGTATGTCACGATACAAAAGATTTTATACGTAAAATGTGCAGAGTAGAAACTCAGGCTTTCTGCCCACTGTGTAGAGATTTTCGCTTTCCCTTACAGGAACAGAAATTAAGAATGTGCTCAATTTCTTCTCGGGCAGCAAGCCAGGTGCAAAGACGATGAGAAATGGACGTTTCGGGAGTGTGCATCTCTCCATCATCAGGATATTCATTAAATGTTATACCCACAAATGAAATACTGCATATAACACACATATAAACAAAGACAAAATACTATCAAAATTCGCATTATTGAACAAAAGACTGTTTTCAGTAAATTAAATGCCAGGTCAGGAGATGGCGTGAGTATAGAAAATTAATTGGTTCAAAGAGACGTAACTACTTTATTATAAAGCCGTATTTATCTTTGCTTCTTCAATCGACGGATTTCCATTTTAGGCCGGTTTCCAACAGGAGCTGAACTGAAATCGAGCATCAGGGTTAAGCGTGCTCCCTTCAGAGGAAATGGCCAATGCCTCCGTAACTCTCCGCTCCCAATAATGTTGCATATTGCAAAAAGTCTTCTCCCGAAAGTTGGCTCTATGGTCGTTATCAAAACAATGCAACTTCTCAGGTTGCATTAAACGTATGCTCCGTTCATGCCTTTTTTGTTATTTACGTCCTCCAACTCTAAGTCATATCGGAAGATGAATGAAATGGGTGAAGTGATGCTCAAATATGTCCGGGGTCCATGGAGCTTAGCGTTACCCAAAATTTGTCTTTCAAGATAAGGGAAAACCTCGGAAAAAACCTTATCCAGGTAACTTACCTTGACCGAGATTCGAACTCGGGACTCTTGAACGTGAGGCAGACACGCTACCATCTACGTTACCGAGGCGGGCGCTCCGTTCATGTTCCTTTATTCTGGTAGCGATGTTCCTTCCGGTTTGTCCCATATACGGTGCCCCACATTTACAGGGAATGCGGTACACTCCCGGAACCTAGAAGTGCAGTTTGTCTTTCACTGTTCTTAACGGATTTTTAATCTTCTGAGGTGGCTTGTGGATGGTCCTGATGTTGTAGTTGGCGAGAATTCTCCTTATTCTGCCGGATAAATAAATTCTGATTTTACAAAAAGTGATAGCATCTCGATTATATTATCAAGTGTACAATTATGATATTTTCAAGTTTATTAATTTCGTTAGAAGGGTGTCTAATTATTGGCGTTGTGGCCTAAGTACTCCATGCGGGGAACTTTGTAGATTAGTTCTAAAACGGTGTAGGAAAATGTATGTAACACGGCACGTGCCGTAGGGATGAGTACCTCCTGGACGGTAGTTTATCAGTAGACATGCTAGTGAGCGGACGAGTAAGGCGACGATCTCCAATGTTAAGGGAACATTCATGAATAACAAGATGTATGACTGTGTTGGTTGTATCTGCAAAACTAAACCATATAAGCAACAGTTGGCGTATGCTGGTGGTAAGTTGGAATATCTAAATTTATCATTGATTGTAATTGTAGAACTTTTATAAAATGAACATTGCTTGTTCGTGTTATTCCCCATCATATGTTCATAGCAGGATTGTAGATTTTTCTTAATGTTCCCGGCATATCTGTAAGCTAGCTGCCCAATGCAATCGAAGTTGTTTAATAGTAGTAATAATATAAGAAAAATCTAACCATATAACCCAAATCCTTACACTATTTATATATTGATACTGTTGAAACTCGGTAATAATTTGGATTGTGCATTCTACCATAAATACATAATTCCTCACATTTATATTCTTTACATTACTCTCCTATGAGTTTTGTGCTGGTCATACTTTCATGTTTTTAAGTTTTGTATTATCGACAATGTTTGCATTATGAAAGGGTAAAGCCAGACTGAAAAATTCAATGCCATAGCCGGGATTTGAAACACGGATCTTCTGGTTTACGTCCAGCCGCTCTAACTATTGGAGCTACTATAGCCAACGTGCCGATATGACATTAAATTCTCCAACTGACTCGTGTTTCTCCCGGTAAACCACTTAGGAGTTCTCATAGACATACAACTTCCTCAATGGCGACTTATAACATGTAAGTATTTTAAGGCCCGGGCGTTATAGTTCAGACCACTATTAGGTACAATTAATGAAAATTAATTGTTCTTTCACACTTGCCGTGTTTAGGACGTACTATGGAAGGGTAGAGCCAGACTGAAAAATTCAATGCCATAGCCGGGATTTGATCCACGGATTTTCTGGTTTCCGTCCAGAGCGGCTGGGGCAGTTTGAAGGAACAATTAGTGTTTACAATGTTGGATAAGGAGTGACAGGAATGTTTGCAGTATAGTTCTTGACAATCCTTCAATGTGATAATCATTAATGCAGAATTCCACAGATTCTAGTAAGTAAAAACATGTAGAATATTTAATCACAGAGAAACATGCAGTGTTAACTGATTTGTAAGATAACCTGCCTTAGTGACTCAGTATGCGCCATAATATTTACTGTTTCTCTAATAGATAATTCAATTGTGGGACCTAATGCCTTTTGAAAACCGAGTAAAGTTATTTGAAATGTTGGATTACTATCGGGTGCTCATAAGAGAGAAAATTATATTACATTAATACCAACATTATGGATTGTGTAAGTTAAGCAAATGTAAAACAAGATGTTTGTTGGGTTAGCAGTTCACTGGAAAGAATGCATCATCGCGGGCGGTCCATCTGTTCGACACTTGGGTAAAGTGGCTCTGTTAGATCCTACCTCATTAACTGTTGGCGGCAACAAATGATACAAAAGTGCACTTGTAACAAAAGGTCAACTTGAGTAAGTGTATTCTAGTGTGAATAACACCGTTCTCTTGAAAGAATCACGCACAGCTGGACTGCCTGTCCAGGAAGGAAGACGTGGCTCGAAAAAATATTTGTTCCTATGAAAATGACAAATTAAGTGTTTTCACGTAACCTGCGTTTCATATTCGGTAACTCCAGACATTAATATAGATGGGGATCCCTTGATCGGCAACTTCGCGATTTATTAAAAGGAAGAGCAGTCATTAAACATGTCTTTATATTGGATTCTAGTGTTATCAGTGTCATCCTTACTCTTAAATATACTCACGTAGACCTTGAGAGAAAGCTCTAGCTCGAAGTTGCATAACGTTTACCGGAAGAGAGGTGATAACAGACAAGCAATTGAACTGCCTTCTTTAGGCAGTGCCATGGTAGAGCTTCTTTTCTATAACTGTTACACGGTCAGGTATGTAATACGTAGTGTCCTGTGGCCATAACCACACAACAGAAGAGTGGTTTAATTGTACAGTGGTAAACATTCGCGTTTACATCTGCTTAAATTGGGTGTAGGTGATGCATTTCAGTGCTGTTGTCATTACGCTACAGTATAGTACGTAGTACACTAGTTAGACATTGGTACTTAGTTCATGCACGATGGAGTTCCGCCTCATTTCAGGCTCTGTCCATTGTATTCTGAACAACTGCTTTATAGATGGATTGCAAGAGGTGGACCAATACTCTGGCCTCCAAGCTCGCCAGGCTTAAGCTACTAGATTTTTATTTGCGAGGAAATTTGAAACTTCTTGTTTACGCAACTCCAGGTCCAAATGTGAAATCTTCGTACTAATATTATGGATGGCTGTCAGATATTATAAACTCTCCAGGCCTTCTTAGGGAGTCCATGCGACGCCGGGTTGACCAATATATTAGAGCAAATAGAAACCAGTTTGAACATGTTCTGAAATATCCTGTATTCTTACCGTTCTCCCATTAAGTGTTTTTCTATGGGTTCAGCTGTAGAAAAGGTTCTCTAAAATAAAACAAGTTATCTCTGGACCTATGTTCTTATCCTCCTTTAGGAGGAAATATTTTATCAAATTTTTGACATACCCTTTTGTTACATCCTGTAGAAAGCTTCGGTTGCTGAAACATTTTCACATATTCCATGGGTGTTAGCCTACAAGTAAGTGAATGACAGAGGGGCAGTCGGACATCCCTATAATAGATGTGTCCAGTTGTCACGGGATATACCTCCAAGATGGGCTTCGTGAGAGATATGACATTTCGATAAGATTGTTTCCCCCTGCATCCGTTAGTGTCAGCTGCAAAAAACGGAAAACGTTATACTTCTCAAGCAAAACATACAAGATACGGTCTTTTTCATATTCCCTGTTTGGTATCAAGTGGGAAGAGCATTCTATGAAAGGAGAGCCAATGTGTAACAGTCACATGAGTCCCTCTACTATTTTAAAACTATACTTAGAATCATTTATTCCTCTATGTAATTAATCGAACTGAATAACTTCCTAAAGATGAGACATGAATAGTTGACCTAAGCTAGCCTCTCTAATTTGTCGGTCCAACCTGCCGTTCTCTAGTCATGTATAAATTATTCTTACAGACACTTATTCCTCTATGTAATCAATCAAACTGAATAACTTCCTAAAGACTAGACATGACTAGTTGACCTTGGCTAGCCTCTCTAATTTGTCTGACCAACCTGAGGTTCTCTAGTCTTGTATAAACTATTCTTCCAAGTACTTATTCCTATATCTACTTCATGTCAATAAAGTTATACTCTATTCTATTATTAATTTCCCGGTAGGTGGAAGGGAATTTGGGAATAGGGTAAACTCTAAGTGGTTTTAAAGTATTTTAAAATTGTTTGCTGTTTTGATAGCTTTGAAATTCACTTCTTTGCATAGCCGAAATGCATAAAATAAAATAATGAGAAATAACATGGAATATTTCGGTAGAAATCTAATGAGAGTGGTTAGATATTGTGTTCCAAATAATCAACTTTTAATTTTCAAGCTTAAAGAATTAGAAATTCTTAGCTTTCGAAATATACACAGCAGAATGTGATGTTTTCATTGGATAAGGGCTTTTATTTTAGATCTTCTAACTTGGTGAATCACTGCTGTTATTACTCATTTATCTTCAGAGACACTTTACTCTGCAACCTATTAAGCTACTTGAATGAAGGTGTTACTGTTCTTTTGTCAGTAAAGGCGTTATTGATTATAGCTAAAATTATTCCTCAAATTGCTAATCCTAATATATTAACAAGTTAAATGCTTGCAAAACTTCGCATACATTCTGTGTTCATACTATATTTATTTTGGGGTCAGATATTTTCCATTATTTTTAATTAATTGATGGAAATTAATCATTTCTCCACACTTGCCGTATATAGGCTAAAGTTTTTTTTTTTTTTTTTTGATAGAGTCAGCATGAAAAATTCAATGCCATGGCTGGGATTTGAACCACGAGTCTCCTGGTGTGGATTAATTTCCATCAATTAACTAAAAATAATAAGATTTAAATGATGAAGCCTGGGACTTAAGTACTTGCGATAGTAAGTCGCCACAAACGGTGTATCTCGGATGCGAGAGCCCCTAGTGGTCTACCAGGGAAATAATACGAGTGAAATGGAGAATTTAATGCCACGACGGCACGTTTGCCATGGTAGGTCAAAGGTAAGAGCGACTGGACGGAAACCAAGAGAACTGTGGTACAAATCCCAGCCATGGCATTGAATGTTTCGTTTTAGCTCTATATATTTTCAGATCTGTGAATCAAATTTAGTTGGATGTAGTCATATTAAAGCTTAAAAGATTCAGTAAAGAAAAACTGACAGTGTTAGAGAGATGTGTATCTGATAATTTTGAAATTTTTAAGTTTGTTTATAACAAGTTTGTAAGACTGCCTTTTAGCAAAGACAATTATCTTACGTCGATTATGTTAAAATGAATGTATGCAGTGTCAGTTTCATTTCATTATGTTAATTTTATTTCATTGTGTGTTTGGGAGAGTTTACTTTTACAAGATTTTTTGGTCTCAAGAGGGGCCAGTGAGAGTGGTTTTCTCCGAAACCTTCGTGTTACAGTCTTTGAAAATCCTTCATATGTACCAATTTTTGGTTTCACTGATTTTCTTTGAGTTATGATGTTCATTTTTTTAAATGTCTTTTTTGTGTTCAGGCAGATTTAAATGCTAATGGATATTAGTATAGAATGCAATAATTTCTCTAGTATGTGTAAAAAACATACTTTATAACCAGAGTGATATAAAATAAAGGGCTTTTGAAGGAATACCTTACTATGTAAATGGGCTAATGCACGAAGTTTGCACATAGTCAGTGCTACACGAGAGCTTTAATGGAAGCAAAATGTCTATCCTTTCAACATTAATAAGGCAACATTACGCGCCTGTGTAACAGGTATTAAGATTTTAAGCAGGATTTCAGTGTCTGCTGTGTATTACACAAATGGGAGTGAATCTTCTCTTCCTTCAGAGTAGCAGCTGCAAATAATAGTGAATTTTAGACAGTTCTAGGTTTGTAAACAGCGATGTATGTCAGTCATCTGGGAAGGAAGGATTATTTGGTAGCAATCTACTCCAGTTACCCGTAGAAAAATGAAATAAATACGATAGAATTACACTGAAAAGTTCAGTGACAAAATCGGAACTTGGACCAAGGTTTCCGTCTGGTTGCTCCGAGTTGAATTACCATAGCAACTTATTTAACCATTGGTGTGACAGCCCTTAGAGGGCCAAGGCCTACCAACCCGACTGCTGGCCTCACGCCCACTTACGCACGTCAGCGGTGAACCATCATCCAGCCGATACAGGGAGGAGATGTGGTCAGCATCTCGGCATCCCCCAGCCGGAATGTTGGTTTCCGTGACCAGGGCCGCTTAGCGTAAGCTCCTCAATTTCCTCGCGATGCTGAGTGGGCACCGGTCCTACACCCGGGACCTAAAACCCCCACTACATGGGTGGGACCGAACCCGGGCCTCTCTCCGTGGCTAGGGGCCAAGGCATTCTGCCTTGGCCCGCTACGCCACGGCGCAGAACATAGCAACTTGGGCTGCACATTAAATTCCACAGTTGACTCAGAATTTTTACTGTAAATATGCTCCGTCATATTTCTGTACTACATAGCAAAATGTGTAAGCTTACCGAAAAATTTAAAAACAAATACTTAGGTTACTTGACGCACATACACGACGAGTCCAACGTACGAGGGCTGTTCATTAAAGAATTACCATAATTTTTTTACGGTCATAACTTTTCGAATTAAAGTTCAATCTTATTCTCTTCTGTTAGCTTAATGTGAAACAAACACACCGTAGTATTTTCATAGTTTGTACCCCTGGCTCACGCCTGAGAGAACCACGCAAATTCAGACATGTTCGCCTACAGCTGCAATGGAGGTATCACGCGAGAAGCCATATGCGACTTTGCAACTCTGCTTTCATCTCAACAAATCTTCCGCTGAGGCCTATACAATGCTACAGGAGGCCTATTGAGAGTCTGTTCTTTCATAATGGTGCTTTAAAATGTTTAAGGAGGGGAGGCAATCAATTTCAAAGGACGGTGGACCCGGTGCTCCAGTTACTGCTCTTACGGAAGAAAACATCAACACTAATGCTGTCATTCTGAGAGAGGATCAACCAAGTACCTTAAGATCACTTTCTGAAGTACTGAACAATTCACTGAGTGCCACCCACTCGTTGGTGACAGAAACATTACACATAAGACGTGTTTGTGTGCGATGGGTTCCAAGACTGTTGATTCCCGAACACAAGGACATTCGCATGCAGATCTGCATGCAGTTAAAGTTGATGTTAGAGGAAGATTCGGAGTTTCTTTCAAACGTAATCACTGCTGATGAAACTTGGATACACCGTTTTGATCCTGAGAGCAAACAGCGAAGCTCAGTGTGGAGATCTCCTTCATCTCCAACCCCCCAGAAAGTAAAAGTGGTTGCTTCTGCTGATAGTTATGGCCATCTCATTCTTTGATATTCATGGAATGGTTTATCAGCATGTCTTATCTGCACACATCAGTAACGAGACAATACTACTGGAATGTCCTCTAAACATTGCAAGTCCATATCAGGCGCAAAAGACCACATTTCCGTGAAGCAGGCTGGATGCTGTACGACGATATTGCGCGGCCGCATATTATCAATTGTTGCTGAATATCTTGCAAAAATCAACGTGAAGTGCATCCCTCACCCTCCCTATAGTCCGGATTTAGCCCCATGTGACTTTTTTCTATTCCCTAACTTGAAGAAACGCCTTCATGGGAGGCGTTACCTATCATCAGAAGCAGTGTTGAAGGCTGCGGATGCGATTTGAAGGATCCCTCAAATGATGGTTTCCAGCATGTCTTTGAAGACTGGCGGAAACGCTGGGACAAGTGGATCGCATTCAGGGGAGACTTATTTTGAGAAGGACTCAACGCCTCAACTAGAGAACCGTGTCGTCCCTGTAGAAACCTGGTCGCAGGTTTGTTTGTTATTATTTTGCACCGCTGTTGCGTATATAATTAAAACTGGCAAAGCTTCCGTTAGAGACACACAGCTCCATGGTGCTCCCTTCCTTATTCTACGTCAAGTAACGAACGCAGCGCCTGTCGCTGAAGGTTAGGAAGGCTCAACGTACGTGTACATGAAATAAGCTCACGTGAACACATCTGTTCTTTTCATATTTTGCTGTACGCTTACACGCTTTCCCCTGTAATAGATAGAAAAGTGAATTTGGGAGCGACCATTCAGATATTTCAACAGGGTGATCAATTTTGCTGACCCGGCTCGAAACCTCAGACACGGTTTTCTACTTTTAACTTGGAGAAAACTCCCGAAATCAATGCTCTGCTGGCCCTGTTTCAGAGGGATACAAACATACGAAAGGTTGCAGGTCACTTTTTCTATCTCATCTCGACAGCTGTACCACATAATACGACAGGTTGACACTGGACCAGTCTCCTACAGTAGTTACACCAAAAATCAGATCCATAAATCATGCCTCTGTCACCTTCCAGAGACAACTGCAGAAATTTGTCTTGCAATTTCGTGTTTAAGTGAGATTAAATTCTCGAAATTCTAAAATGTTCACGTTTTCTCTTTTTTTACCAGGTACTTCAAATGTGATTATTATCACGCCCAAGATTTATTTTAAATATTGCTGCGGAACTAGACATTTTATACTTAGTTGTGCTTGGAAATTTAATATAAGTATGAAATTCTTAAATGAAGTCCTTAATAAAGTTGCGGAGCCTACAGTATATCCAAGAAAGGCATCTTATGAAAAAGTCGTTGGCGTGTGTTTGTGTAACAAAAAACCAACACATTGGTTAAATATCAAACATAATTAAGGTGCACTTTTGGGTACACATTACCAAGTAATTATTACTGATTTGAACATGAAAATTTTCAGGTACAATCTTAAAAGTTTTATCTTGAATAATGCTTATTAGTATTTGAAAATTTTATACTGATAATTTGCTATAAGTTTTTAAAACCATGAAACTTAAAATAATGTTGTTTTTAAGCAACTATGAATCTCAGGGAAAATCCCTTTTCATTATTATTCTTATAAGTCTGTTTAATACACACACAAATCATATTTTTGGTTGAATAATTTTTTAAACAGTGTACTGGAGCTTGAAAACAATTTAAACTAAGAAAAGCAGCTTTCAAGTTTATATATGGATTACGAACTTCTCACACTAGTCAGAACCTTCCTGCTGCATCGTCTTGAACCTATTCTCACTTGTTATTTTCAAGTTTTTCTTCATTTGTCTCTCCTTCTTGACCAGTTTTTCAAAACCATTTTATCTGCTTTCAGGACTCGCAGCTCTTCAATTTCTGTATAGGACTACTATCATGTTTAGCATATGTATTGTGTGAACTGGACCTACTAACCTCAATATTACATGTGGTTTTATTGTCTTACACATTTACTGTTCTGTGTTTGTTAAAACCATTGTCCGTAAACTTTCATTTTCAAATGTTTTTGGCTTACCCATATCTTATATTCTCCAATAACTAGTAAAATATATTATTATTCAGAACAAATAACTGCGCACATACACAGCCAAAGACAAAAGAAGAACTAGCATCATTGGAGTTACAGTGGTACCAGCAGAAAGCTTAGAACATCCCTTGCAAAACAAGGTTTAGTTCAGAAATATCTTTTCAGTATTACAGAAGTCATGATCGATTTTCTGAAAGTTTAAGAAAAGGGGCGTGGCAACAACTTAACACCCACAAATATAATAAAAAATTAGGTATAAAATGTTGCTTCAAAGAAATTTCTAACTATATCTTTCTAATCTAGATGGATGAAATTATAATAAAATGTAAATATAATAAAAAACTGAATTTTAACCCCAAGTGAAGTACCTTCTCACCTTAAGCTAGCACCTTCCAGGGATGCAACAGGGATTTTGAACTTCAACTTCCCTAGTTTTACAGGAACATCGGTTTTCTGTCAGTGGGTGACAGAATGAGGGTAAAATAAATGAAACGGAAGATGATAATACTGCAATTGGAGGAATAATGGTGGGGAACCGCTGATCCCAGAGAAAACCTGCTATACTGCCAAATTGTCCACCGCCCGTTTCGGTAGCGTAGATGGTAGCGTGTCTGCCTCACGTTCAAGAGGTCCCGATTTCGAATCTCGGTCAGGGTGAGTTGTATAAAGGTATAAGGGGTTTTCCCTTATCCTGAAAGACGAATGTCGGGTAACTCTAAGCTCCATGGACCCCGAGGCCGCGCCGTGGCTCAGTGGTTAGACCGCTTGGCTCTCACCAAGGCGGCCCGGATTCGATCCCAGGCGACCGCAAAGTGAGATTTGTCGTGGACAACACGGCGCTGGGGCGGGTTTTCTCCGGGATCTCCGGTTTCCCCCCGCCATCTCATTCCTCCGGTGCTCCATCTTCATCTCATGTA
This sequence comes from Mantis religiosa, assembly GCA_030765055.1. Lineage (NCBI taxonomy): Eukaryota > Metazoa > Arthropoda > Insecta > Mantodea > Mantidae > Mantis > Mantis religiosa. The sequence continues at coordinate 55,865,749 of CM060960.1, read as the reverse complement.
TCAGTGTTATCGCCTGCGGTGCCGTATGTAGTATGTGTGTGTGTGTGTTTTGTCCACCACAAACCTCTCATGCGGTCCATGGGTTCAAATCATGGTGAGAATCAGGTGGCCTAACCACTGGGTCACAGCGTGACACAGATTTTGGATTTCTTTCATCCAGAATATGCTTTAAATGAAACGAATTTGGAAAAAAAATCCATTTTTGAAATGACTATCGGAATTTTATAAAATACCATAATGTCCCAAGCCTTCCAAAACAGATAAAATGTTTGTCTGGAATATTTTGGTAATATCGCCTGAAGATCTGGGTAACTTTTGTGTAACCGGTTAAATGTAAGAGACAGAAAATGCTTAATAAGCGTCTTATGTAAGATTCAAATTTCCACAAAATTAATGATAAAATAAACAAAATACAAGCCATAAAATGAATATATTATACAACTTTTGTATTAATAATTACTAATGTTCTTGTAATTTACGTCCTCCAACGTTGTAATAACGGACGGTGAATGAATTGGGTGAAATGGTGCTCAAATGAGTCCAGGAGCTTAGTTACCTGAAATTCGTCTTGAAGGATGAGGGTAAACTCCGGAAAAACCTTATCCAGTTAACTCACCCTGAGCGAGATTCGAACTCGGGACCTCCTGAACGTGAGGCAGACATGCTACCATTTACGCTACCGAGGCGGGTTTATATTCATCTGTCATATTTTTTTTAACAAATATTAGTTATGAGCGTTTAGAATCTAATTCCAAAAAGGTATTATATACATACTTTCTTATAAGTAATTAGCTTTTTAAGAAAAAAATTCTCTTCTTCTACCTCACGGCTTTGGATTGTTTAACCCGTTCCGGCTCCAAATTTGTCTGCCCATCTTTTCTTAGATCTTCCCTGGTTTCTTCTTCGTATAGCTTTATAGTTTAAGGCTATTTTTGGTATTCTGCTATTATTCATCCTCTGAACATGTTCTTTCCATTGACTTCTATTTCTTTCAATAGTATGGTTTATTTCTTCTTCTTTTAATTCTGTCCTAATGTCCTGACTACGTTTTTCATCAATTTTGATATATCCAGCTATTGCTCTTATTAATTTCATTTCTGATGACTGTATTCTCGTACTATTTCTTTTTGTTAGTGTCCATGTTTCTGATCCATAGATCAGAGTTGGTATTGCCATTGTTTTGTATAGTTTTATTATAGAGTCCTTTCTTGCTTTACTTTTTAATGTTCCTTTTATTGTACCTGTTAGATAGTTAAATTTATTTATTTTGTCTATTATATCAGCTTCCCCTTGGTACGAGACATTACATCCTAAATACCTAAAGTGTGATTTCTGCTCAATTATTACGTTATCTAACCCTATTTTTGATCTTACTGGATTAATTCCTTTAAGTGCCATGGTTTTGGATTTATTTGCTGATATTTTCATTCCATATTCTGTAGCAATTTTATCTAGACTATACAGCATATTCTGCACGTCATCTTCATTTGTGGAAATTATTATTTGATCATCTGCATACAACACAGTTTTCAATTTAGCTCCTGATACATTAATGCCTCCATTGACTTTATTCGACCAAATCTTTACTATTTCGTCAACATACAAATTAAAAAGTGCGGTTGATAAAGAACAACCTTGTCTTACGTCACCATTAACTATTACTGGTTCTCTTTTATTAATTTTTATTTTTGTGTCAAAGTACATACTTTTTATAACTTCAATTAGTTGTAAAGTTATGCCTCTATTATTAGAAGTTTTCCACAGTATCATTCGTGATACTTTGTCAAAGCTTTATAATAGTCAATAAATAGTAAGTGCGTCTCTAAATTTTGTTCTCGTCGTTTTTCTACTATTTGTTTAAGAGTAAAGACATTGTCAATGGTGCTTCTTCCTTTTCTAAAACCAGTTTGTTCTTCTAGGACAAGCAATCAACTAATTTTCAAAGTTTAGACTATTAGATTCCATGGTCATGAGACATCCTTCAGCGTGGTCTACTATTCCACGATGGTGCCGGTCTTGGTTTTTGATGCGAAGAATTCGCTGACTGCCACTTGCACTGCTTCAATAATGTCGAAATTTCTTCCACTTAGAAATTGCCTCATAGATCGAAGAAGACGATAATCTGATGGTGGGATATCAGGGCTGGATGCTGGATGCGCTGGCAGTGCTATTCCTCGCAGTTCCTGAAATTTTTTCCACCCTTATTTGTGCAGTATGCGGTGTTGCATTGTCTTCTTGTAATTAAACTCTATTTCGGTTAACAAATGCTGGTTATCTCCCTCTAAATTTCATGAAGGCATTCCGGTTTTTCAGAATAAAAATCCGCAACAATCACCTACCCGTTTGGAACAAACTCCCAGTGATTTACGCCTTCAAAATTCCACCGGACATACAACATTACCTTTTGCCGTACTGATCTTCTTTAACGGTGACTTTGGCATATTGGCGGGAATCAGGTACTGTTTCAAAGCCTCAGAGCTTCGGTAATATGCCCATTTTTCATCACAGGTGACAATCCACCTGAAAAATCTATCATACATACAATTACGGATAAACTGACCACAGATATCCACTGCACATTCAGCCTGTTGAGGTGCCACATCATGAAGTACATATCTACAGCTTATGTATGATTTTCCAAGTGTCTTAATGTGGCGATGTATGGTATCTTCTGAAAGCCTTCGGGTAATTTTTGTGTATTTTCTCGTAACACCTGACGGGTATCTTCAATATTCCATACTCTGTCTTCCAGAACGTGGCAAAGCTTTAGTTTTTTCACCTCCACTGTTGAAATGTTGGAACTATCGCTGTGCCACACGCTCACTAACGACATCTTACCCTTCCACTTCACATTCTTCGAGCTGCAACAGCGGCTTTATAACCTGGTTTCGAGTAGTGTTTTAGAAGGTTTCTTAAGTTCAAGCTTTATAATCTCCATCATTTATTGTTTATTATGAACTGTAACCGGAGGCTAAGGAACAATTACACAATTTACTTTGATAATTTAAAAGCTTTAATAAATCTCTTATTCACTCTGACAGCTTACTTGCACAATTACACTTAACTCGAACTTCCCCGAAAGTTAAACATTGTACACATTATAACTTCACTCTAACACCTGCTATTACATGATTTTGAACTGCACCCGGGAGCTGAGACAGTTATAAATCTCCGTGCGCGCTGTGAAAGGAGAGCCCCGACTACCTTGTCTCGTCAGCTCGGAGAGCTGTCCGAGAGAGGAACCAAAGCAGCCTTCACGCGCTCACACGAAGAAAAGGGGAAAAACAAAACAACTGAGGCACACGCCTCGTAAAGGAAAGGTGCAATCAGCACAATCAACAACTGAAGACCAATACATGTTCGCAATGCACGCAACACTAGCCATGGCATCTTAAAAATACCATCGCCAAAGCAAAAGAAAACAAATAATTTTCCAAAACACCAAATCTAAAAACTGACTCTACTTATGAGACCACTTAATATTTCTCGTAAAACTACTTAATTTATGTAAATTAATTATCTTAGTTAGAGATAACCACATCCGAAATATTCCTCGTCGTGGAATTCAATTGTTCTTTCACACTAGCCGTGTGTAGGACGCACTATGGCAGGGTACAGAGTAGAGCCAGACGAAAAATGCAATGTCATGGCCGGGATTTGAATCACGGGTCTTCTGGTCTTCGTCCAGCCGCTCAAAACCATTGAGCTACTATGGCCAACGTGCCAACATGACATTAAATTCTCCAACTGACTCGTGTTTCTCCCGGTAAACCACTAGGAGATCTCATAAACACATGAGACGACTACCTTAATGACGACTTACTATGCTGTAAGTACTTTAAGGCCCGGACTTTGTAGTTCAGACCACTATTAGGTACAATTAATAGAAATTAATTGTTCTTTCACACTAGCCGTATGTAGGCCGCACTATGGCAGGATATAGCGATGCCATGGCCGGGATTTGAACCACGGATCTCCTGCTTTCAATCCAGAGAGACACCAGAAGATCAGTGGTTCAAATACCGGCTATATCATTGAATTTTTTCAGTCTGGCTCTATCCTTTCATTCCTCGTTATATTTTTTAAAGTTAGCAACACATATACTTGCCGTGAAAGGGAAGACGTTATGCATTTGTTATGTTCGTGTCATAAAGTTAAAATGGAATATCAGTACAGCGATCAGGTCCTAAAATATTTGACAATCGCTTAAAGCTACTGTACGTATGCGCATGCGCATGTTCGTATCTACCTATAAGGGATATATGATGAGAATGTGTGTATGTGTTTGTGTGTGTGTTTGTCTCTATTTATCTAGATTAAATTGATGTTCATATAACCCTTTCTATCTAGAAAGAAGGCTTTCCTAAACAAATACGAAGGTTGCTCAATAATGAATGATTATAGTTTTTTAAGGTCATAATTTTTCGCACTAAAATTCAGACCTACTACTTTTTTTGGATTAATGTGAAACAAACACGCCACAGTAGTTACACTGTTGGTACTCGTGGTTCCCAACTGTAAGAACCAGCAAATTCAGACATGTTCCGTATCGCCTACCGCTGCAATGGAGGTAACACGCGAGGAACAGCATGCGGCTTCGAAATTCTGCTCTCGTCTCAACAAATCTTCAGTTGAGGCCTACGCAATGTTACAGGAGGCCTATGGAGAGTCTGTTCTTCACTGCAGCACAGTTTGAAGGTGGTTTAAAATGTTTAGAGGGAGACAATCAATTTCAAAGGAAGGTGGACACGGTGCTCCAGTTACTGCTCTTACGAAGAAAAAACAACACTTCTGCTGCCATTGTGAGAGGGGATCGACGAATTACCTTAAGATCACTTTCTGAAATACTGAACATTTCAGTGGGTGCCACCCACACGTTGGTGACAGAAACATTACACATGAGACGTGTTTGTGCGCGATGGGTTCCAAGACTGCTGATTCCCGAACAAAATGACATTCGCTTGCAGGTCTGCATGCAGTTAAAATTGATGTTAGAGGAAGTTTCGGAGTTTCAAACGTAATCACTGCTGATGGAACTTGGCTACATCATTTTGATCCTGAGAGCAAACAGCAAAGCTCAGTGTGGAAATCCCCTTTATCACCAACCCCACAAAAAGCAAAAGTGGTTGCTTCTGCTGGGAAAGTTATGGTCATCTCATTCTTTGATATTCATGGAATGGTTTATCAGCATGTTGTACATGCACAAACATCAGTAACTGGACAATACTACAGGGATGTCCTGAAAACATTGCAAGTCCATATCAGGCGCAAGAGACCATATTTCCGTGAAGCAGGCTGGGGGCTGCACCACGATAATGTGCGGCCGCATATTGCCAATGTTGTTGCTGAATATCTGGTAAAGATCAACGTGAAGTGCATCCCTAACCCTCACTGTAATCCGGATTTAGCCCCATGTGACCTTTTTCTATTCCCTAACTTGAAGAAATGCCTTCGTGGGAGGCAGTATCCATCATCGGAAGCAGTGGGGATGGCCGCGGAGGCGATTTTAAACGATCTCTCAAAAAATGGTTTCCAGCATGTCTTTGAAGACTGACAGAAACGCTGGGACAAGTGCATCGCATCCAGGGGAGGCTTCTTTGAGAAGTACCATCAAAATTATGAGGATGAGCAAAGGTATGTTGTCAAAAAAAGTTGTGGCCATTCTTTATTGAACAGCCCTCGTAGTTTATATTTCCATAAATAGACATTGGTGGGTAGAGAAGATCATGTAAATGGAAGACTTCTCCCCCTCCTCTGCCACTGAGAGTTAGATACATTTAGCCTGCAATGTCTACATATTAAAAATTAAATACTATTATGATTTCCACCAAAGAATAAAATTGTCACTTTTGGCAAATATCTCGTAAACGTGTTATAAAAATAATGGAAGATGCACGGAGCCATATTAAACCTTGAACCTTGTAGGCGGTGCATTTCAGCACGCCATCTTTACAAACTGCCATCTAGCGTGTTCAGTTTGGCTTCCACTGCACTGCCATGAATTAATGAAATAAAACGTATTTTTAGAGATATAATCATATGTGCCCTTGTTAAAGGGTGAAACTTCCATTGTTTTAAAAGCCACACTGCTTGGCTTCATAGAGATAATATATGTAATGGGTTGTGCTTAGGATGTTTTCTCCTCACTTTTACAACTGAACACTCTTCAATCTGCTTCATTTCAGTCAATATAGACATTAGCACAAAATGCTATTAGAAAATACAATTGGATTTAAATAATAGTCAAAATCTTAGCGGCCTCTTAAATAAATTACTCTGCTTTACCTGACTATCAGGGAAAAAAACAGACAAAATAATATAACGATTTCCCATTTCAAAAAGCTAAGTTACAGAAAAAATCACACATGCGATAAAGAATACTTACCAAATGGTTAACTTCACCATAAGAATTTCAACATACATTATGTTTATTTTTACTTCCCCTACTACATATCGAATGTAGGGGTAGTACCGAGAGATCCAAAAACATCCGAACCGACCGCGTGGTGTTTTGCCTGCGCGTATCCTCGGTGTTCGTTGCCGTCTGCCACCATTATAGAAAGCTGCAGAAGAATCCAGTCAACACTCTTGTCTTTATTTGCTTTTGTTATTAAACGAGGTACTAAAACTCGCCACCGTCGTTGTCCATGCATGTTTCGTACCTCCTTCACCCACCGTAGGTTTTTTGAGAAATTCTGAAAATTTCCTGTCAGTTATTTTGTTTGAAACCTTCCAAGGTTTGTGTGTTTGTCTTGTACACTGTATGCTTCAAAGTAACCCAGAGATATCAATGACAGAGGGGCACAAAACCCTAGTAAAAATTATTCTGTTCTCAAAGACATTTTCAATTCTTGATTGAAGATTGCGAGTTCTTGTTGAAGAAAAAGGCAAGTGGATGCTCCCGGTCCCTTAATTCTCTAAGAAAATGGAGCAAAAGTATATTTACATATTTATGGGAGGCAGCTGTTGACCCGAAAATAAAATTGGGCGTATAGATCTTCCTCCGCCAATGGAGAACTGCTATTGTGTTTCAAATGGGAAGAGTTCTCGCCTGTAGCGAATCAGATGCGTTAGAGCCTTAAATATTTGATATTTAACTTCAACTCCTTCCAACGACGTGGCATGGATATATCCAGAAAGTTTATTAAAATCCGGACTACAGTTTATGCAGAACACTTTGCAAAATATTTTGATTTTATCAAAAATTATACTGACGATTTCAATTAAAGTACATGTGGAAATGAATTCTTTCACACTGGCCGTGTGCAGGCTTAAGTATGGAAAGATAGTCTGAAAAATTCAATGCCATAGACGGAATTTGAACCACGGACTCTCTGGTTGCCGTAAAGCCGCTCAACCATTGAGCTACTATGTCGGCACATTGGCCATAGTAGCTCAAGGTTTAGAGCGGCTGGACGGCAACCAGAAGATCCGTGGTTCCAAATACCGACTATGGCATTGAATTTTTCAGTCTGGCTCTATCCTTTCATAGTGCGTCCTACACACGGCTAGTGTGAAAGAACAATTAATTTCCATTAATTGTACCTAATAGTGGTCCGAACTATAAAGCCCGGGCCTTAAAGTACTTACAGCATAGAAAGTCACCGTTAAGGTAGTTGTCTCATGTGTTTATGAGAACTCCTAATTCGTTTACCGGGAAAAACACGACTCAGTTGGAGAATTTAATGTCATGTCGGCACGTAGGCCATAGTAGCTCAAGGGTTAGAGCGGCTGGACGGCAACCAGAGGATCCGTGGTTTAAATCCCGGCTATGGCACTGAATTTTTCTGTCTGTATATTTCCAAAGTACATGTGGTTAACATGCTCTCGTATCAAACGAATGTTCATATTTTCTGGAAATGTCTTCTAGATGAATTTGGTATAACTCTGATACACATTGTAACTGGGTCTTCCGGGTAGGACCGCGTCTTTGATGTTCCTCTGGTCAAGGTTTCGTACCAACTATGTAGGGCTTCTTCAGGACATCTTCCCTAGCAGCTCCGTAGCAACTGTGCCGGTGACCGTGACCATGATGTGCTGGCTGGCTGTATATATCCTGAAGGTTTTTGCTGCGTGCCCACCCGTTAAGGGTTTTACCGCACGGGAACGGGATTTTGTAGGATGGATATGGTGTAGGTTTTCAAATTTTCAGGTTACGATTATTGTACCTTCGGGATGAACGGTGGAGGCGATGCGCGCTTATTTATCCCTCGGAGGTTCTGGCGGTCGGCACGCCCATTTACTCCTATTGGCTGATGTTGTGCCCAATCCGCGTGCGCTTATCAGTGTCTGCCAGACTGTGTGCAGATGTCTGCCGTTGTCTCTATTTAAACTATTATGTATTTTGAATATTTCAATGATTTCTCTAATCATTCTTTGTCTATTGCTATTACATTTAGCTATTAATTTTACTTGATCAAAATCTTTATGGTGTCCTGTGTTAATGGCGTGTTCTGCGAGTGCTGATTTTTCAGGTTGATTTAATTTTTGACTTATGTGTTCTTGTCCTTTGACCTTCACTGACCTGCCCGTTTGTCCCACATATGACGCACCACAGTCACAATCAATTTTATAAATTCCTGCATTATTCAGAGGGTCTTGTTTATCTTTAACCGGTCGCATGAATTACCTTAGTTTTCTGGGGGAGTGATATCTAGTTTGGATGTTATGTTTCATAAGTAATTTTAATACTTTCTCGGATTTTCCCTTTAGATAAGGCAGCCATGCTCTGGTCTTGGTTTTGGTTTCTTTTTGTGTCTTGTTCTTTTGTAGGTGTTTTATATAGCTTTTTCGATATCCATTTGCTTCCAAAACTTGTTTTAAATGGCTTAATTCATGATACACATTTTCTGTTGTGGAGTGAAGCATATGTGAGTAAATGGTAAGGATTTTGTGACAAAGTAGCACGTAATCTCATTATTTTTATTTTCCTTTTTCAGGTGAGTCTCCATGGATGCATGATTGAGCTACATCCAAGGCATTGTCGTTTTCGTCTTATTGGGTAAGTTTTAGTTGCTTTTATGAAGTATAGACATAGACAACAAAAGAGACAGGGTACCCACGTGCTATCTATTACGATTATCAATCTCTCAGGAGGTAGAAATGAGGTGAAGGAAACTTTGGAAGCTATAGGCCACAAGTACAACGAGACGCGAACATTTCTAGCACCAAAAGCTGTCTACAGCTGCCTTCTGTTGCTGCTGGAGGAGGCATTAGCGCTATCTGCAGTTTGCAGCTCCAAGGAAACTATCTCCTAGATGCCAGAGAGATCTGCTACAGTCTGATTTTTAAAAGAAGATACGTGAAGGTCATCTGCTTCTACACATGGGGTGTTGCAGTGTTGCCTAGAACTATGTTAAGCATACTCCCTACCTACCCTCTCAACACACGAAATATAAACAAGTGTTTGAAGTTATCACATCTCAAAAGAGGCATATTTAGTCTGTATTAGCCTACCTTAAGAGTAAAAATAAGTTGTTTACACATTCACTGCGTTGTGGCGTCTTCACATGTGTGCGTTCTTTTAAATACCTTTTGCACTATGTAACTTACGTTCCATAATTGCCGTAATTGTTGCTATGCATCCTAAGTTGACCATCCCGCTCTAGTGCGGTATTTCTCCACAGAAACACATATAAGCTATGAACGTTCTAAAATCTACGAGGGCTGTTTAATAAAGAATGATCACAACTTGTTTTTGACAACCTACCTTTACTCATTCTCATAATGTTGATTGTCCTTCTCAAAATAGTCTCCACTGAATGTCATGTACGTGACCCAGCGTTTCTGCCAGTCTTCAAAGACATGCTGGTAACCATTTTTGAGAGATCCTTCATAATGGCCTCCACAGCCTTCACCACTGCTTCTGATGATGGATAATGCCTCCCACGAAGGCGTTTCTTCAAGTTAGGGAATAGAAAAAAGTCACATGGTGCTAAATCCGGACTATAGGGAGGGTGAGGGATGCACTTCACGTTGATTTCTGCAACAACAATGGCAATATGCGACCGCGCATTATCGTGGTTCAGCACCCAGCCTGCTTCATGGAAATGTAGTCTTTTGCGCCTGATATGGACTTGCAGTGTTTTCAGGACATCCCTGTAATATTGTCCAGTTACTGATGTGTGTGTAGGTACAACATGCTGATAAACCATTCCATGAATATCAAAGGATGTTATAACTATAACTTTCGCAGTAGAAGCAACCACTTTTGCTTTTTGGGGGGATTGGTGTTGAAGGAGGTTTCCACACTGAGCTTTGCTGTTTGCTCTCAGGAACAAAATAATGTAGCGAAGTTACCTCAGCAGTGTTTATGTTTGAAAGAAACTCCGGATCTTCCTCAAACATCAACTTTAACTGCATGTTACCTCCATTGTAGTGGTAGGCGATGCTGAACAGTCTGAACTTCGCTGGTTCTCACAGGCGGGAACCAGGAGTACCAACAATGAAACTATTACGGCCTGTTTGTTCCACATTAAGCTAACAGAATATAATAAGATTGAATTTTAGTTCGAAAAATTATGACCGTAAAAAATATGATAATTCTTCACTGAACAGCCTCGTATATTATCATTTCTGGAGATTATATTGCGAAATGTTTTCTTTACTGTGAAGTAAAGAAAAGAAATTAAAATGGGTTTTTATTATGAGGCCCGGGACTTATCAGCCAACCCTCGTAGATTAGCAATCCATTACATAATACTCAAGTTCATGAGTGCTACCAGAACGAAGGGGCAATAATAATTATGTATGCGGCAATTTGCAGGACGTGGAGTGGCCGGAGTATATTGCTTTAATATGGCCCTTGACTGTCGTTGGTTTGCGCACAAGCGATGTAAGCGACATTCCTTACTTGTAACGATAATAGCTGCTTCTCAAATGGAAGCTGGATAAACAGATGGTCCTAAGAACTGGGAATTCTTAACGCGATTCCCACCGCGTGCTCTTTAAATGCTAACGGCATCAGCTACCCGTCGCCTAACTAGAATGTGATTAACAGTTGGAAAGCACATGAAAAAACGCTGTAAATAAACGATAGGGGATGAGTACGTCACAACGGTTGTCATATTAACCATTAAAAGGATCAATTAGAGTCGAGACGTTTCCATGACAATGTTAGACACTAAACCTTGGTTGCCAATATTCTAACACGTGCTCAATATGAGTGCGGGTGAGCGAGTTACGTAAACGCTACAGTACACAATACCTTGGTTTTGGATTCTCTTCTGATAACGCTGCGTAAACAGTATGCCTTCACGTATATGTTATTTTATGTAAGGTTACAGCGGAGATCCTGTACTGGGAAGTTCCTTTGCATTTTGTGACAATTTCCCTTGGTTTACGTGAGAGTTCCTGTATATGTGCGTATGTTGTGAGCATTTGCAATTGTGTTTTAATGAATGTTTAATTATGTCTAAAATAGTGACAAGCGAAAACCTGAACGTGCTCGGGAACCAAATAAAGCTATATTTGGTAAAGATATTTCAATTAAAGGACAGACTCGGGAAATACGAGTAATATGCTTCGTGTGAAAATACTTCTAAGAGGAGAAATTGAAACGGGAGCCTATTATTCCATCCTCTAAGGTGTTTGATAGGACTTCACATGCTGTAGGTATCAGTGAGAAAACTGTGGATAAGATTGAGAAAGAAAAGCATTTTAAAGATGAAAGTCAGTCATCGGGGTCTAAATTAGAAACTTCCGGAAGAAAAGTATGTAGGCGGCAATTCCCAACTTCAGTAAGCATCAAAATGTTACAGGTATGCACCTTTTGTTATGATGACCGTCATCCGTCATCCATCATCAATCATTCATCCATCATCCATCATTCATTCATCCATCCATCCATCCTTCATCATCCTTCACCCTTCATCCTTCATCATCCTTCATCCTTCATCTTCCTTCATCCTTCAGCATTGTTCATCCTTCATCCGTCAGCATTCTTCATCCTTCATCCTTCAGCATTCTTCATCCTTCATCCTTCAGCATTCTTCATCCTTCAGCATTCTTCATCCTTCATCATTCTTCATCATCCATCATCCTTCATCCTTCATCATCCTTCATCATCCTTCATCCTTCATCATCCTTCATCATTCTTCATCATTCTTCATCCTTCTTCATCCTTCTTCCTTCATCATTCATCCTTCTTCCTTCACCATCATTCATCCTTCTTCGTCTTTCATCCTTCGTCCTTCGTCCTTCGTCCTTCTCCATTCTTCATTCGTCCTTCGTCCTTCATCATTCGTCATTCTTCGTCCTTCGTCATTCGTCATTCTTCGTCCTTCGTCATTCGTCATTCTTCGTCCTTCGTCATTCGTCATTCTTCGTCCTTCGTCATTCGTCGTCGTCCATCATTCATCATCATTATTATTAATCATCCATCATCATTATTATTAATCATCCATCATCATTATTAATCATCCATCATCATTATTAATCATCCATCATCATCATTATTAATCATCCATCATCATTATTAATCATCCATCATCATTATTAATCATCCATCATCATTATTAATCATCCATCATCATCATTATTAATCATCCATCCATCATTATTAATCATCCATCCATCATTATTAATCATCATCCATCATCATTATTAATCATCATCCATCATCATTATTAATCATCATCCACCATCATTATTAATCATCATCCACCATCATTATTAATCATCATGATTTACGTCCTCCAACGTTAAGTCATATCGGACGCTGAATGTAATGGGTGAAATGATGCTCATATGAGCACGGGGTCCATGGAGCTTATTGTTGCCCGACATTGGTCTTTCAGGATAAGGAAAACCACCGGATAAAACTTATCCAGATAACTCACCCTGACCGAGATTCGAACTCGGGAACTCTTGAAATAGCAATGGTAAATACCCATTACAGTCGCAACTGAATCATCTTCGCACGCATAATCCCATCGCGCTCTCCATGTGGCAGCAGTAAGCGGCAACGTCGCCTCCCTCTCCATACCAAATGTCAATCACTTTCTAGATCGGTGACCAGTATACCTATCGACTGCAAAACCACGTGAACGTCCGAACTCCATGTCTGGCTGTATATCTATTACAGGAATTAACGAAGCTTACACGATATTCGCTTTAATTTCCTTACTACGTATTTACTATAAGTAACACAATGAAGTATTGCATCATACTAAAATAAAATAAATAAATAAATACTCGCAGAGGAAACAGATGTTAAGAGTATATAAAATTATAACAATTTGTAGCTTAAAACTTCACTTATCGTATAAGAAATTATGATACTTTTCTTATAAATTGTTCGGGATCGCGATTTCATGTAAATCTTTCACACATCCTCAGCCGGAAACAACAAAACTGTCGTCATCGTTACGAACGCTAAATGTTAATAGTTAGCGCTACATGTTAGTGCTACCAAAATATGAAAAAAAAAAAAATAGCAACAGAATCGACTGCTGGTATTTCAAAATTCATTACGCGATGTTTGAATATTAAAAGTAAATATATTTTTCCAAACCATTAAATCTATCGGGCCATTCAACTATTTCTATAATTTAACTTCTGTATTTATTGTTTCCTGCTGAAGATGTGATGATATCGCAATCCCGGAGAATTTATAAGAAAATTATCATCATTTTTTATAAGATAAGTGAATTTTTAACTTAAAAATTGCTATACTTGTATATACAGAGGTGGCCAAATTATTTGACTAAGCTGAATTTCAGTCATAAAAATGAACTTATTTCAGCCTAACTCTGAATTAATGACAACAATGGATGTAATGATGGAATAATACATAATATTCCTTTTGGGGATATTTTATGATGATTTGTGGGAGGTTTCGCAAGCATATGCTGCTATAACTGCTAAGTTGTCGGTCAGCTGCTGTAAGAGTATATTTATTGCGTGTATTTAATATGTGCCCATGAAAATTTATAGCACGTTATCTTTATAACTCTTGCCTTTGTTTTTTCAATAAAATTCTTCTGTATTATACTAATGTTTTTCAAGTTCTATGCATGCAGTTATAGACTAGAACCTGTGATATTTAATACTACAGGAAATTGGAGGTTATGGGGAAGAAAATTAACTTACCACCTAGAAAAATTGGTATTACGAGGTCAGTAATAGCAGAAGGACGTTATACACAAAATGAAATAGCACAGACTCAATGTATGACAAAAGTTTATAAGCAGAAATAAACAAATGGACGAAAATAATAACATTTCAGGCACAGCGAAGCGGGAACTGCGGTAGAAAAAGCAATTGGTGCTCTAGAGGTTTAAGAAGGCGTAAGAAAAATTATGGCCGAAGCACGCAGAAACTAAAAAGCCACTATTAGAGACTTGAGGAATACTTTAGTAGCTAGAGGCTTAGAATTATCAGCAAGAACTATCAGGAGAACCCTGTTCGATAACAGTTTGAAGGCTCGAAGACGAAGAAGAAAAGCAAAGCTCACGCCAGATGAGGCAAGAAAGAGGCTCGACTGGGGAAAGGGATTTCACATTGGTCTTCTGATGACTTGAAAAAGGTAATGAATCTGATAAACTGTGTTAACTACTCTTTCTCACTAAGATAATTTAATTAAATAACCAGATTCAATTATGGATAACATTCATAGACTAAATGAAGTTATTATTTGCCATTAATATGTATTTCTCTTTTCTGGTGCACGTTAGTGATGAATCCAAGTTTTAAGTTCAGACAAAAGGAGTCAGTATGTCCGGAGGACAACTGAAGAAGAGTTTCATCCTCAGTGAGGGCAACTAATAGTGAAACACCCTTCAAAGGTGATGATGGTCTGGACTGTCATGTCTGTCCATGGTACTGTTAGACTGTACATTGTTGAGGGTATTATGAGAGAAGATCAGTTATTCAAACTCGAATTTTGCTCCAGATAAGGGATTGGTTCAGAAATGATTCTGTTTTTTTATCACGATGGTGCACTGTGTCACAAAGCCAAGAAAATAGCACAATACTTACCGGATTTAGATATTTCAGTGCTTACATGGTCAGGAAATAGTCCTAATTGAGAACCCAATTGAGAATTTATGGCCCATTGTGAAGAAAAATAAAAATAAAATGCATATTACAACTGAAGATCAACTTATTGAGACATATAAATATCTGGCAACATGAGGTGGTTATTACAAATAAGTGTAAAACATTGGTTGAGGGCATGCCTGAGCGAATAAAATGTTAATTTTCAACAAAGGAATGTATACAAAGTACTGACTCAAATTTCTGTGTAATATATATGTATCTGACAGATCCTGTATTAATGTTAAGTAAATAAAGGTTTTCAGAGGTTTAGTCTAATAATTTGGCCACCTCTGTACTTATTTGCTTTTGCTGTTAATAGCCTCATATTTTACGTATTTACATGTTAAGAGATTTCGTTGTATAGAAACGTGACTTTGAAGGTCCAGTGTGTTTTGAATAATAATAGGAAAATAAAATTCTAAACTGTTGTACAAACTATCCTTACAAACTAAAAGTCTGTCGGCTTTAATCCTTCAGTCTGTGTCGGATTTGAACCAGCGATCTTGGTATCAGTAGTCAACAGTCTAACCAACTGACGATAATCTAATGCCATGCTCCCTTTGATAAAAGTTCAAGTTTTAGGCCATGCAATATGAAAAATATTTTAAGCAGCGTTTGTCTAAAACTTACTTTGTAAATAGTTTCGCATTCATAACTGTATGCCAGACCTGTTATCCTTCTCTTGTACTTTGATTACATTATAACTAATTTGAATAGCTCCAACATTCTCCTTAGTGCCTCCGCTTTACTTATTTTTTATGAAGGGATTAAAGGCGTGTATCCTGGAAGGAGATAATATTGTAGAAGGCTATTATCTGTAGAACATGGCTAAAGCTTTTATATACTCTGACCTCAAACATCCACATAAGGTCTTGCTATAATATCTAATATTCATCCCCTGTAAACACAAGCAAGTTTTGAAGAAGGGTACAGCTGAAAAACTGAGGTTTGGTAGCATAATTGGTACCTTTTTAATTTCTACCGTTTTCAAATCTCCGAGGCGTCATTTTAAGACGAGTAAAATGTTTCTTTAGTTTCTAAACGTTTATTCTTCCGACAATATTCCATTCTGGCGTAGTTGAGTACAAATTGCTACGAAATTTGAAATGCAGCAACCGCTTGTTACATGGTCAGATTTCTTTTAGCACTATCTTTCATTAATCCAGAGTAATCAGAACTCCTGCATTAATGGACATGTGAGAATTCTACGAGGGTGGTCTGAAGTTTCCGACATCAACATGAAGATGGCAGCTCTCGTAAATAAAAGTTAGTGAATTACGTTGTTCATCTGTTGATAGCTACTCACCAAAGTTTCAGCTATTTTGGACGCTCTGTTATGTAACAGTCGTTTGAGTGAGTTGATGTGGGTGTTTTTATGAAAATGGACAATATCGAGTATTGAGCTGTTATAAAATATTTGTTTTTGAAGGACAATACGCCTAAGCAAATCATAATGTGGATTCTATATATGGGGAGTGCATCATCATTTACCACAGTGTAATTTTGGCTAGCTGAACTTAAACGTTGCCGTAAGAGCTTAGGAGTCGATGAACGTTCGGGGCGTCCAATAACTGCCAGTATCGACGAAAACATCCACAAAGATCACCAAATGGTGCTAGATGACCGCCGAATTACAGTGAGCGTGATAGCAGAGACTATGATCATGTGAAAAGAACGTGTTTGTCACATATTAAATCAACATTTAAACATGCGAAAGCTGTCCGCACGTTGGATGCCGCGTTTGCTCACGTTAGACCAAAAGCGTGTTCGAATAGACATTTCTAAGGCTCTGTTGTCACAGTTTAGGTGTAATAAATACTGTCACCCGAGCGCTGGAACACCCTATAGAAGCAGCTGAGAGCGGGAAGCAGGGGAGGTCCGTGTTAGCCACGCTCCCCCTCGTTTGTCTTATAGTGGTGACAGGAGATGGCTGGGACAAAAAACATCACTGCGCCGTCTCTTTCTGTTCCACCTGTGTTCTCGAACTTACGGGATATTTCCCCTAATGGAGAACCTTCCAGATCGGCAAGCGGATCCTATATAAGCAACACGTCGTGCAAGAGAAGTGAGTCAGAGTTCGTGGCAATCAGCGTAAGAGTGCAGTGCTAGTGTAAGGACGAGAAGACTGTGTATGTGCAACGGAAGAATTTACGTAATTTTGACCGTACAGTGGAATTTTAACGGACGAACTGGTGAATCGTAATTGTGTGCATTACGTAATTCCGTGTAATTGGCAAGTGTTTAACTGTAAGTCGGTGGAAATAAAGAACATTTTTGAGTGGTGTAATTGGACTTTTCATTTCACGAACCCACAAAGTCACAATACGAGTCCTGGTGCCGATTAATTACTGTGGATGAAATTTGGATACACTGTTATACGCCCAAAACAAAATTACAGTCCGAACAGTGGACTGCAAAGAGGAAAACGCCCGCCTCGGTAGCGTAGATGGTAGCGTGTCTGCTTCACGTTAAAGAGGTGCCGTGTTCGAATCTCGGGCAGGGTGAGTTACCTGGATAATGTTTTTACGGAGTTTTCCCTTATCCTGAAAGACGAAATGTCAGGTAGCTCTAAGCTCTATGGACTCCAGGCTCATTAGAGCAACATTTCATCCATTTCATTCATCGTCCGATATGATTTAACGTTGGAGGACGTAAAAAAAAGGGAAACGCCTCCCCCAAAAGCAAAAACTGTTTTTTTTTTCTTCGGCTGGGAAAGGGATGGCGACCTTTTTGGAGTAATGGAATTATTTTAATCGATTATGTTCAAAAACGAAAAACCATTACAGCAGCTTACTACACATCATTAATTGACAAGCTGAAGGCAGTACTTGCTCAAAACCGACCACATTTGCCGAAAAAGAAAATCCTTTTTCACCAAGACAACGCACCGTCTCACTTCAGCGGTTGCAATGGTGAAAATCCGCCTTTCTCACCAGATCTATCCGCAAGCGTCTTCTTTTTGCTCCATAATCTGAAAATTGCGCTCGGAGGACAGAGAGTTTCGTCCAAGGAAGAGGCAATCACCTTGGCAAACAATTATTTTGCAGAGAAAAACGCTGAGTATTATTTGGACGGGTTACAGAGATGGGAGCATCGCTGGCAGAAGTGTATAGAGTTACAAATAGACTATGTTGAAAAATAAAAAGTAAAACAATTCTGAAAAAATGTCTTGTCTGTTTTAGGATGGAAACTTTTCAGACCACCTATGTAAGAACCCGCAAACATGGATCACAGATGCTACCTCAAGAGCCACATTTCAACACGTTTCTGATTTTCAGAAGCTGTTTGTTTGCTTTACTTTGCGTGGTTGGGTCATGAAATCTTTAACAACCCCGTTCTGAGGGAACACAGGTAAACTGGGAATCGCTACGCAGTCGATAAGGAAGCGGTCGACAATAGTAAATATTTTATCAGAGCTTTTGGCCGGCTTGTTTCTACGCAAGTACGGGATAATTACCACTAATCCTTCACACGTTACTGTCCCGTTCCCTTGATAAAAAAACTAGACGATGAATTAATGTCATGCTGCTCATTCCATTGATGAGTGCACTGCCCTTGGATTATAAAAACACTTAATGTCTATAGGTTATCCTGCCGGTGCAGTTACAAAGAGATTTGATAAATGAGTGCTACAAATATTTTTGCTTTGTGTATTAAGTATTTATATTAAATAGACCGGAATTTCACATGAAATACACATTTCATTTAAAATACAGTAGAGCTAATATGTACAAATGCTATTTACAATGTTTTATACATGTTACGTATTTTACTTAGTTGTATAAATTGCCTGGTGTCATCTGTTACACTATTATGTGTTTCAAATCGGAAGAGTTCTGGAGTCCAGCTAATCAGATGCCGTATCACACTCAGCGTTGCCAGCTTGTTACCTCTCTCCTTTTATATTTCCCTCTCTCTCGGACACTCATACAACATGCAGGTCTGTTTGGCGCAGACGTAAGAGTAAGCAAATTATATTTTAAAATCTTTTACAATGATGCTGTTGCCAAAATCAAAATTAGAAAAAGCATTTTCGCAAATTATGTATATTTTAAATACTATAATTATAGTTTATGAATTACCTGTTCTTCTAATCCAGTGGAAGTGCCAGTGGCTCATCCATATCACTGTCAATGTCACTTCCGTTAAGAGACAATTTGTCATTGTCACTGTCTTCATCGTCTGAGTCTTGCAAATTTATGATTATAGGTTCCAAAGTCTCGTCACATGCTATTTCTTTTTCAAAATCGTCTTTTTGAAGGTTCTCTGCATGCTTTACTCAGTTTTCCCAGTCCTGTTTTGTTACCTTGTCAATTTCTTCGTGAACATGTCGTTTAACGTCCGTCAGTTTAAAAGTATTATTTATTTTTGCAATACAAATGTTTATTTGAGCCCACATCAACTGAGTTGGATCATATTGGCAGTAATAAGTTGGGAGGCGTAATAACTCGTGTCGCAATTCAGTTGCAAGTTGATCCAGCTGATACACTTTTCTGTGTTTTTAAATGGAATTACTTTTTCCAATAACTCTTTTAGTTTCTGTTTCCGAGAAATTTTGGTATCTTGAGAATCTTGAGAAAAACTTCATCACAGGACTTTGTACGTTCAAACGGACCCATCACATAACTCTCATTTGTTTTACTAGTTTGGCATTTAAAACTACTTTTGAAATATTTGAGCAGCTCTCATGCAAATTTTGAAACAGTGGCTTAGCAACTTCTGTTTCTAATCGCTTCAATTGTTTTTATAACTGATCTATTTTGTTACTTTTGACATGTCTTTGTTTCTACAGCTTACAGCATATTTGACTAACATATTTGGTATAAATGGTGGAAAATTCAAAAAAATATAAAGGAATATTTTGGAAATTGTCCGGTCCACAAACAAAGCTACTTGACGTATGTATTTTTACGAATCCTGTGTAACTTTCGAGCAGGATTTTTTAACGGTTGGACGCGGTAATTCAAAATGTGGGCGATTTTAATTCTTTTTTTCCGTTCATTACATTTTCCATGCCATCCTGAAACGATTTAAATGATTATTCAAATTAAGTAAAATATATGTAATTTTGTGACTGGCTATAGTAATAATTGTATGACGTAATGTGATGACGTAGCATTAAAATCTCCAATCACAAAATTAATATAGGAGTAACGATAGCAACAGAAAATCAATCTCAGTAGATATGTTCTGTAATCTAGAGAATGATGAGTAGTCGTGTAGGATCAAGAAGTTTTATGGAATAATTGGAACTGTTTTTACTAGAAAAGTAAGAATTTGTCGATATGCTGGAGGTAACCTGCAATTGACTAGGAAAGGAAGTTCAAGTAAAATGTAATCCAGATAATACAATTAAATTATTTGTTAAAAAATTTGACTTCTCCTAAACTTTATTCCGAACTACACCAGAAAACCAGAGATCTCATGACTCTTATTTAAAATAAGATGATACTATTGGTGACCAGAGGAAACTGATAGACGCAAAAGCTTACACGAGAAAAGAATGAATAGTGCTTCCTACATAGAAATCCTGCTCCAATCCTAAAAATAAGAATTTTATTTAATATATTTATGAGAATTGTGGAGCGGATATTTTTTTATATTAAATATTCTATTAAAGGGTAGTGTGGGCTTGGGGGAGGTTCTTCAAAATCTTGATATCACTTCCTTTGAAGATGCTAAATTGGAGTACCATATTCAGTATTTAACTGATTTATTTAGTTATGCAGCTCTTTCTCATTTAATTTACCTATTCCAACATTAAGACCTATCAGACGGTGAATGACATGGGTGAAATGATGCTGAAGTAATCCCAGGGTCCATAGAGCCTATAGGTGCTCTACATTCGTCTTTCAGGATAAGGGAAAGTCCCGCTGAAAAACGTTATCTCTGACCGAGATTCGAATTCGCGATCTCTTGAACCTGAGGTGGCACGCTACCGAGGTGGGCCTCTCTCTATCCCTTTCTCTGTGAGAGAGGAAGAGAGAGGATGTGTGTAGTGACCGCAAAGCACGCATTTCCTGTGAATTTTTGTTAGGAATGCAATACTTCCCCTGCTTCCAGTCGAGAAAAGTACAAATAAATTGAGTCGCTATTCCATTGTTTTCTCATTAACTCTCCTTGCCGTTACTTAACACGGCTCTACCTGCCTCGTACCTCTTGAGACTATAAAGCTAAACTAAATAGAAACTTGCAGACCAACTTGTTAAGTCACAAGTTGGCACTAAATTCATCGAACCCTTGTTAAATTTTTATTCCGTTAACAAAACTTCCCCGCCAAGTTAACGTTACTCCGCACTTCTTAGTCTAATGTAGTACCAACTGTAAGTATAATAAAAGCCTAATTGAATACTTACCTGCAGAGGTGTAGAATAAGGAAGGAAGGAAGGAAGGAAGGAAGGAAGGAAGGAAGGAAGGAAGGAAGGAAGGAAGGAAGGAAGGAAGGAAGGAAGGAAGGAAGGAAGGAAGGAAGGAAGGAAGGAAGGAAGGAAGGAAGGAAGGAAGGAAGGAAGGAAGGAAGGAAGGAAGGAAGGAAGGAAGGAAGGAAGGAAGGAAGGAAGGAAGGAAGGAAGGAAGGAAGGAAGGAAGGAAGGAAGGAAGGAAGGAAGGAAGGAAGGAAGGAAGGAAGGAAGGAAGGAAGGAAGGAAGGAAGGAAGGAAGGAAGGAAGGAAGGAAGGAAGGAAGGAAGGAAGGAAGGAAGGAAGGAAGGAAGGAAGGAAGGAAGGAAGGAAGGAAGGAAGGAAGGAAGGAAGGAAGGAAGGAAGGAAGGAAGGAAGGAAGGAAGGAAGGAAGGAAGGAAGGAAGGAAGGAAGGAAGGAAGGAAGGAAGGAAGGAAGGAAGGAAGGAAGGAAGGAAGGAAGGAAGGAAGGAAGGAAGGAAGGAAGGAAGGAAGGAAGGAAGGAAGGAAGGAAGGAAGGAAGGAAGGAAGGAAGGAAGGAAGGAAGGAAGGAAGGAAGGAAGGAAGGAAGGAAGGAAGGAAGGAAGGAAGGAAGGAAGGAAGGAAGGAAGGAAGGAAGGAAGGAAGGAAGGAAGGAAGGAAGGAAGGAAGGAAGGAAGGAAGGAAGGAAGGAAGGAAGGAAGGAAGGAAGGAAGGAAGGAAGGAAGGAAGGAAGGAAGGAAGGAAGGAAGGAAGGAAGGAAGGAAGGAAGGAAGGAAGGAAGGAAGGAAGGAAGGAAGGAAGGAAGGAAGGAAGGAAGGAAGGAAGGAAGGAAGGAAGGAAGGAAGGAAGGAAGGAAGGAAGGAAGGAAGGAAGGAAGGAAGGAAGGAAGGAAGGAAGGAAGGAAGGAAGGAAGGAAGGAAGGAAGGGTGGAAGGAAGGGTGGAAGGAAGGAAGGGAGGGTGGAAGTAGAGGAAGGGAGGAAGGGAGGGAAAAATTCTCTATCATATTTATACATACGCTATCGAGAGAATATTCGATAATATGCGAGTCTTTCAGAACAAATTTTCGGCCAGATTTTTGCTTAATTTTCTGTTTCATTAGTACTAAGCTTAGGGCGTTTCCTTTATTGCGATCCTCATTTCCTACCTTACGGACAATTTAGGACCCTAGAACTGCTATTGTCCCATACCACTGGTGGTCCTTTTGACATACGCCGGCTCATGTATCGGATTGGGTTGACCTCGACATGACCATGCTTCCGCAGTAAGGTTCGCAAACAGTTCAGTTCTTTAAATTGGCAATTCCAAAGCACCATTAAAGGCATTTTTAATTTAAATCTATCTTCCCAGCTACTCATGAATGAATACCATGACAAAGATGTAATTCACCACTACGGCACTTGACAGTAGATCACAGTGGAGTCCAAAACGTCTAGAATACATGATTTGACATCAACATCTTTTAGTATTGTCACTCCGCGTTCGGGGGCCTGCCGAGAGATTACGTCGCCATTGTTGTCTTGTTGAGGAAAATAAGTTGGAGTGATGGAATCGCCCCGTTGCTTATTGGTTCGCGGGACGGGAGTGGCATATAAGGCCAGCCGCGATCTGACTTCTCGAGACCGGGGCACAAATAGTTTTACGGTGCTGCTAGAGTCTTCCAATTCCAGAACGATTTACCGCACAACCTCTAACGAAGAGTTACATCAAAACTTTTTGAAAATATTTGTTCATGTAGAGGACAAAAAAGTATTATATGAACATAGGACCAAAAACAGTTTATTTCCATGGTAGAGCCCCTTTTCTCCAACTGTACTTGCATGGTGAGATGTGTAATACGTAGCTGCCCTGTGGCCATAACGCTACAAGGGAACGGTGATTTATTTGTACAGTAGTAAACATTTCTTTGACATCTGGTTAAATTGCGTAGAGGTGTTAAGAACTGGTACTCAGTTCATGCACGATGGAGTTCCTCCTCATTTCAGGCTTTTTATCCCTCCAGCAGTTTGTTAGATGGATAGGAAGAGGTGGACTCATTCCGTGGCCTCCGCAGTCTTATAGCTTAAGGCCATTAGACCTTTATTTTGTGGTTAAATTTGAAACCTGTTGTGTATGCAAATCCACTTCTAGAGCTACAGACTCTTCGTGCTCATATTGTGGAATTATAAAGTACTGCAGGCTAAGCTCAGCGAGTAAGGGAACCATATGACGGCGGGTCATGGTTCTGTCATTGAGTGTTCTTATATGGGGTTTCAACTGTAGAAAAAATTCTCTAAAAGGAAGTAAGCAGTTTCGGGACCTATCTTTGTGTAACATTTTGATATTCTCTATCAAAAAAGAACATATTCTGAAAAATTAAACATAAATTTTCGTTACACCCTATACAGTTTGTTTCAAAATGACACCGAACGTTTATAGCCGTTTCGTGGTTCATAACTTAACTAGTCCGAATTTCAGTGTCGCAGCTTAGAAGTTCTGCTAGGTACAATTTTATGCAGCATTAAATATTACATTACTTCGCGATTAGGCAGCGCAGGAACCACTGGTGTGTGGACCTCAAAATGTATTGGGACGCATCGGCCACGAAAACAAAAACATTACTCCTTGCTCTTTATTAGTGGCCCCAGCCCACCTTTCAGGTAATGGAGCAAAGGGCAGTTATTAGTGCAAAAGTGGACTAATAACTCGGACAGTTGAAAGGTTGCTCTTCAGTGTAAAACTACACATTCCGTCCTAACAGGGAGGATTTTACGCGTACTTAGAGAGCAAATACAAGCAATATGGAGCGCTATACGAACGCCGAAGTGACGGATATGGTTTTGATGGATAGAAGAGCTGAATGGAGTTAAACGAACGCACGATTAATTTAGCTTCATTAAAAATATGAACTGTAAAAATAGTTATTTGTTTAACTTTATAGCATTTTGTTATGATCTTAGTTGTACAGTGTTTTGAACCACTTACTGTAAATATCAACAGCTTCCTTTTCAGTTACAAATGATTTATCTAGTATTATCAAACACGTGAAATAAAATGCTCGTCTCATTGTATAAGCTATTTAGTTTTGGTTAATTTATCTACAATTCTTTGATGTTTTCTGCTCTGTTTCTAATTTAATGCTTCCATTGTCAACCTCAATAACATTAACTTCCCTCTTAAAGGTAGGAGTTGCATATGTCCACCAGCTTATTTGCCATCCTGGACTGCTATAATGGAATTTTGGAACACGTTAAACACTCATAAGCAATAATTAAGCAAAAGCTTCTTTATTGCGGATTCAGTCGCCAAAGAAATTCTTAATAGTAGCAAGCTACTGAGGAGTATGCTGGTATGTTCACAAACGGCTACAGCACGCGACACGACGTGTGACTTATACCTGCGAAATCCGATAGCGTGTGGCACGCGTCGTTGTTCCTGTCACTGTCTAACCCACACTCATTCTGGAACATTTTTATGTGACTCTATTGGTGGTGAAAGCTATATATAGGTGTCACATACAAGCTGAGCAATACTTCTGTATATTCATTTTGTGTTGTTTTGAAACACCCTGTATAATAGCCAGAGCGAGGTCGTGATAGAGCTCAAGAGTACTCCAGTGAGTGGCAGTGTTGCTTCGAGGTGAGGGTGGTTCTGTGGGGAAGGAGTCGGCCGTCCGTGGAACTGTGCAGGTAGTAGTTCACAGGTCTTGGGAGGGATCGTTGAGCTGTGGAATCGGACGCGAAACAGGTCGTGTAAATATCGGAGTTGTTCAGTATCGATATCGTTGCGGACCAGGATTGTAAGGGGGGTGAAAGACTTACAAACCTAATCTGCAACTGGGGGTGTAGCTACTGAAAGGGTAGAGCGAAAGAAACATCTAAGAAAAAGTGAAATCAGTAACTAAATTTCAAAGATGCCTAGTATTTCTACAGGGCACTCCCTGGATCTGGATGAGACCAGGGGCGCGTTGGTAACATTTACATACATAATAACATAATGCAACTTTACCTTTAGCGATGTGTTTGTATGGCTTGAACCTTGTGTGACTGTCAAAAGGTGTACGATCTGGTACGCCGTGCTGGCTATCTTGTGTTAGCACTTTGAAATAAACTCTTGTCGATTCTTACAGAGACCATCAGCAAGTCCCCTCTCAAATCTCTGAAGTCTCTCCCCCGGGGGCTAACTCAACCAAGCTTAAATAGGGGTCCTACCGAAATGTCAACTCAGCGATTCCCACGCTAACTGTTAATTTGCACCATATTGTACAATCATTGTTTACATCATTGAGAACATGTTTAAACCTGTTACTAACCAAGCAAGCATTATTTCCCTTGACCAGCAAGATGTGTGATTCATTGTTTACATAATTGAGAACATGTTTAAACCTGTTACTAACCAATTCAGCATTATTTCCCTTGACCATCAAGATGTGTGAGAACATGTTTAAACCTGTTACTAACCAACTAAGCATTATTTCCCTTGATCAGCAGGATGTGTGATTCATTGTTTAAAACATGGAGAACAAGTTGAGGCCTGTTACAGGACTCCTGTGAATTATTTCCCTAAGCTAGCAGGATGTATGATTTACCAGTTGAGGCGGTCCTTGCCCGTTAGGTATCTCGCTGAGCCCTCCCGGTACTCAAAACCTCATATGAGAAGATATGTGATGGGTGAGGATTACGAATGGGAGGTTTCCAACACGTTGGGGATTTTCTCAGGGTATATCTGCATGAGTTATCTCTTTTGAGTTTTAGGGAGTGGGGGCGTCCGGACAGGGTATGGGTATTATCATATAGAAGACACCACGACCGTTGAATATCAAGTTTATTGATATAAGTAGTCCTCTCCACTCGTCACCGTTATCTTGATGTTATGTATGTATCTGTGTACGCATTGTTTGTGAACCTCTAGGGCATTACTTCGTGCATTCGCGAACACGGACTTTGATGAATTTTCAGTACTTGTGGCACCCTTCACTCGCCGAAACAGAGTGTTCTTTCTAGCAAACATCAAACGTCGCCATTGCACAAATTTCCCCTTCCTTTCGCCGAACTTTGGACACTTTAGGGGTCATGTGACCTGTTACTTGTTCCTGATAGGTTATGTTTCATCCCTACTCTTAAATCTAAAAGCAATTTCTCGTGTCTGAAACGTGTATTCTATGCAATTTTCACTTTCCCACAGTCAAGCTAATTAATGCATAAGCATGTTTAAAAATGTGTATCTTAAATCCCGGTGCCTATTCTATCATCACGTACCATGTGCAGGTCAAGACATGGGCTGGCGACGAGGGTCTAGCCTTGGACAATACCACTTTTGTCGGCAAGAAACTCAAAGAAAGTACCTGTGAGGAAAGGTGTTCATTCACCTCGCTATTTGGATTCTCGTGCTTTCGGTAACACACACACACACACACACACACACACACACACACACACACACACACACAGACACACACACACGCACACACACACACACACACACACACACACATATATATATATATATATATATATATATATATATCGGGATTGCCTGTTTAGTATCTGCACCTGTATATTTCATCATTTTCCTCTATATTTACTATAACTTTGGTTAATTCATATTGTGGTATCTATCCGCCCTTAATTATGCATTTAATAAGACTTTTGGGGTTATTATGACAATGATATCCCTAACAGGGACGGTATCACAGTCCAAAGTACATGTTTTGCCAGTCAGCAGAATTTACGCTTAATCATACAGATGTTACCTACAGCTGTGCCCAGACTCAAGGCATAGAAAATAAATGTTACAGAATAATAATTACAGAAATTTCCAAATCTTGCTCAGCCTATACACGCAACAATGTGCAGCTCCGTGTTAAAGGTGTATATCAGAAAGTTGGTAGCAGCACAAATGCTTCAGAGATTTAAGGAAATACTCCAGAGAGTTTTCAAGATGTGGCAGTTATGTCCAAGAAAGGCTAACTATTTAGTGATAGATCAAGCACTTTTGGATTTATGTCATGATATTTTTAGCACCTCTACTTACAACTCTAGATTCTTGAATGTTTATACAACATTTAGGCTGTTCAGAGCAGACATCAATATTTCCGCAGACTTCTTTTTCGCTGTTCAGTGTTATATTCTGAGGCACGTTTTGTCTCTCTTTTATCAGGTATCCTAGAATGCGTTATGTACAAAATTAGAATTCTTATCGGCGCTCTACAGTATTTTATTTCTATAAAGGCAATATAATATATTCAGGAGCATATGCGCCCACACGCATGCATATGTAAGCTGAATCAGATGCGTTCGCCAGACCTGTGTTTCAACTATTTTACCAGGACTAAACTTTTGCTTTAAAAGTAACAAAAAACATTTTATACGAGGCATATAGTGCAATACATAAAAAATCCTTCGATGTTGAAGCACTTAAATGTATATTTTTTCACCACATTTAAATTCCACATTAATGTTTTTGTAATTTGTCACGTAACCTCCCGAAACACACTCAGTTATGTTCATACAGATTTTGTTACCTTACCTTTTAAAATACTGACTTACAAACTATATCATTTTGAACTATGGATAGTAAAATATAATTATATATACATATTTGTGCTCATATAAGGTAACATTGAATTTAAGAAAGATTTATTAAAATTGCGTCGTAAGAGACACTCGATACTAAATCATAAAATAAAGAATAAAACGTCAAGAGCGCGCCTCTGTAGTCTGCCTCTCGTTCAAGAAGTTGTGCAGGCCAACCCAGGGTCATGAGATTAAATTGAAAACATACGCCTTTATCGGAACCTCAACATGTATTTATTTTCTCGTTTGATCTTTGCTACACTTTGCTTAAACCAACCAGACAGATAAAGATAACTATATACTTCTGGCCCCGAATCTGGGAGAAAGAGCCCCACCAAAACACACGGCTCACCAAAAGACCAATTATTAAAAAAAAGTAAGAGAAAAATCGGGGAACCCGAATTGGAGCACTCACCCTAAGAAACGCCCACTCGACACCAACCAGGCACACACTCTCACTGCTCTCCCGGCTCGAAGGAGCCAACCAAGAAGTCTCGGGCACCGCAGCGCCCCCAGAGAGAAACGGCGGAAAGCCCAAACCAACAAGACGTCAGCGCCCCCGAACCGGAAGGGCAACAAAAATGTGCCGGGAAAAAAACAAACACCCCCTCCCCATCGGAAACACAGGGTGGAGAAGCCAAACGGAAAGAAAGGAAAGGCTGGAAGAAACCAAGGAAAGGCAGAAAGCCATTCCAGACCCCGGGGTGATGAAGCCCGAAGAAGGAA
This sequence comes from Mantis religiosa, assembly GCA_030765055.1. Taxonomy (NCBI): domain Eukaryota; kingdom Metazoa; phylum Arthropoda; class Insecta; order Mantodea; family Mantidae; genus Mantis; species Mantis religiosa. The sequence goes on along the minus strand of CM060960.1, from coordinate 55,837,053 downwards.
ACCCTAGGAGAGTCGGACGAGCACCAAACATCATAGAAAGTCTGCCCTGAGTAGCAATGAGTATGAGTATTGCGTACACTTGTTGAGTCTTTCCACCTTCACAGCTGTGACATACCATACGTCACACTTACACGGAGAACACTGTCTCTATTTTGCACACACAGTCGTGACGTAGAGAGCAGATGTGAAACTGAGTTTCCTTTGTTTGTTTTTTTTACCCTCACAACCGTGACATACCATACGTCACTCTTACACGGAGAACACTGTCTCTATTTTGCACACACAGGCGTGACGTAGAGAGCAGAACACTGCCGGCAAGTCTTTCAGGAGCAGAAGTGAACAGAGGCAAAACGTTACCAAAGGGCAGCAGGTTAGTCCTTTGAACGCCTTACAACAGCCAGGTAGGTCACGGAAGGGTGACCAAAGTAAAGACGGATGACGTGGCTTGAAGTAGAAGAAGAAGAAGCGAAGCTAGCTCCCACGTGGCGACTCTCCCGAGGTGGAGAAAAAGCGTGGCGCACGTGAAGGTCACTGTCACACCGGGACCCCGGGTGGTGCTGGCACGAGGCGGGAAAATCCAGGATGACAGAACAGGCAAGGATCACGTTAGGAGATGAGGCGGCTGAAACATAAAACAAAAGCCAGAAACGGAACCAGAAGCAGAAGTGGTAACCTAAGAATATTAACCAGCCAAATTTGTAAAATATATATATATATATATTTTTTAGATCATAAGGGGCAGAAATATCTTTGAAGGACAAGTAACAAATATTTTCAAACGAGTAACAGCAATAAATCTCTTTAAATAAATACAATAAGGATAAATACCATTGAAGTGACCAATACTAATAAACACTTTCCAAGTAATAAATATTTTCAAACGAGTAACAGTAATAAATATCTTTAAATAAATAACAATAAGGATAAATACCATTGAAGTGACCAATCCTAATAAACACTTTCCAAGTAATAAATATTTTCAGCAAAACAATTATCCAAATTTTAACAATAAAGAAAGAAATACCTTAGACAATATTGAGCACATCAACATAATTGGACACATTGTATATATACACATACACCCATACATATATAAACCACTAAATAACACACAATCATGGGTACCCAACTACCTTTTTTAAATAACACTCACACATAAGAAAAACACACGCACAGAAAGAAAGAGAAAGAGAGAGATATGCCGGCATAGAAAGAGAGAGAGAGAAAGAGAGAGAGGGAGAGAGAGAGAGGAAGGAGAAAGTGAGTGCATGCCCTGGCAGCGTGCCACGCGAACGCCACACAACACAGACAACCGTGCCCCGAGGTCAAGGGCGCAGAAGCCAAAACAAACACGGCAACGTAAACAGACACTGAAATGCCAAAACAAACAGTGTAAAGCCAAAACAGACATCAAATCATCGCGTCAGGGCACGGTTTTAGCAGAGTGATGTGAGCCCGACGCATTTCATGGGTTTTACAGTGCTCCAGAGTAACGGACACGCCCTTAAAAATGTTAATGATCTTATAGGGGCCAGAGTAACGCAGAGCTAATTTAGCAGCAAAAGCATCCTTACGCGAACTTATAGGGAAAGATTTGCACATAACCAGTTGACCGACCGCGAAAGGAGAGGGTTTTCTATTTTCTTCATAACGCCTTTTGGTGAGCTCATGCGCACGTTTTAGATTATTAAAGGGTCTCCTCCAGTTCTGTCTAATAGTTTCGGGAGAAAAGGTCTGAGGAAGTAGATCGTTTAAGGACCACATATTCGCCAAAGGGGAACTGGGTACAAAAGCAAACATTAAACTGAAGGGGGTGGTCTGGTGAGCTTCATGACGAGCGGAGTTAAAGGCAAACTGCAACTTTCCCAAGTTAGTATCCCACAGATTGTGGTGCTCATGATGGAAAGCAATCAAAGCGGATTTCAAATTTCTATTAACCCTCTCGGCTTGGGAAGGATTAGGGTAATGTGGGGTGGTAGTGATATGTCTTACCCCCCACTGAAAACAGAATTGTTTGAACCAATTGGAAGTGAACTGCGAGCCATTGTCAGACACAACGTAACGTGGAGCACCAAAAGCAGCCAAGATGTTATTCAGGACCTTCGTAGCAGTACGAGCCGTGGCACGTGGCACGGCCGAAATCCACACGAACTTAGAAAAGGCGTCAACAACCACAAGGGCATAAGTATTACCTTGAATCGACCGGGGAAATGGGCCTATAAAATCTACAAATAATTTTTCCATCGGCTTAGATGCCACTTCAGACGCGAGACCACCCCACGTGGTTCGCTGCGCCGGCTTAGCCATGGAACAAATATTACAAGCTTTAACACGGGTCGAAATATCGCGATCCATGCCTTTCCATATAAAGCGCTCACGTATTTTATCGCGAGTCTTGTTTACAACAAGGTGCCCACCAAAGAGTGAAAGATGAAAGTAAGCAAATACCGTGGGAATGATACTATCGGGCAAAACGATATTAAATTTGCTTTCAAAATTAGCACGCGCCATAAGAACACCATCACGTAAGCAATACGGCGGGACAGGATGGCCGTCCTCAAACTGCTGTATAATCTGATTAATGCAGGCATCCCTGCGCTGATGTTCAGCGATGCTGGTAAACATTTCGGGGAACGACAGACAGGCGTTAGAGCCGGAAACCGTCCCCGAAGGTGGTAACAGGGGCGGTTCCTCAGAAAACATACGTGTAAGGGCGTCAGCAACTACATTATCAGAACCACGAATGTGCCTCGGTGTAAACTTAAACGCCCCAATCCGCACGCCCCAACGGGCGAGCCTACCGGTTTTACGTGGTGTCCCTAACGCCCACGTGAGAGCCTGATTGTCACACTCCAATATGAAAGATACATGTTCCAGGTAGGATTTATACTTCTCGAGACCAAACAAAACTGCCAAGGTTTCGAGCTCATAGATTGAAAACTTGCGTTCAGCTTCAGATAGAGTTCGCGAAGCATAGCAAATGGGACGGCTCCCCTCCGGAAAATCCTGGAGAAGAACCGCCGCCAGGGAATAACTAGAAGCGTCAGTCTGGAGAATAAAAGTTCTATTGAAATCTGGAAACGCCAAAACAGGAGGAGAGGAAATGGCGGACTTAAGGTCTTCGAACGCACGCTGTTGTTCGTCACACCAGACGTACTTAATACCCTTCCGTCGAAGGCGATTCAAAGGTTCAACCCGGGCAGCGAAGGAAGGAATAAACTTGGAAAAGAAATTCACCATACCAACAAAACGAGCCAATGCACGTAAGTTCTTAGGGGGTGGAAAATTGCGCACGGCTTTGGTGCGTTCTAATTCAATAGTAATGCCGGCGGGCGACACCCAATGGCCCAAGAAAGAAATCTCTGTGGTAGCAAACTTCACTTTAGACCTTTTAACCGTGAGGCCAGCCTTCTGTAAGCGATCAAACACCGCACGTAAATGTAAGATATGGGAACCAAAATCAGGAGAGTACACTACTAGGTCGTCTAAATAGTGGTAAAGAAATTTAAATTTAATGTCAGAAAACAAATTGTCCAAGAGACGGAAAAGTACCTGCGCACCGGTAGCAATCCCAAAGGGAATCCTATTAAACTCATACAATCTCCACGGATATGAAAAGGCAGTCACGTGTTTACATTCATCCGACAAAGGAATCTGATGATAGGCGCTGTTTAAATCCAGAGTCGTAAACACGCGTGCACCAGCAAAATGATGGGCGGCAGTATGGAGGTCTGGCATGGGAGTAGATTCAATAAGTATTTTTTTATTGAGTTGGCGATAATCCACGACAGGACGGAAATCATTGTCACCGTTAGGAACTAAGAAAACCGGGCTACTATAAGACGAAGTGGAAGGTCTAATGATACCCTTATCCAACATATCATTGATTTTAGCCTTCAAAATGGCCATTTTGGGTGATGTCAGACGGTACGCAGAAAGCTTAACAGGGGACGGGTCAGTCAGCTGAATATCGTAGGTAATAAGATGAGTAACACCCAATAGGTCGGAAAACAAGGAGGAAAATTCCTGAACCAAACCTTCCACCACTGCGGCTTGTTGATGAGTCAAATGAGACAAGGAATTATCTGCCTCACGCTCGTCTAATAGCGTGACGTTACCTAGACGAGGGCGAGGTGGAACGTCATATAGTTTCTCCTGAAAAGGTACACTACTGCCAGTCGCGAACCCGAAAGTGGCTTGTTTCTTCGCAAAATCTAAACACAAACGGGAGCGTGACATAAAATCGGCCACCAAGATTACAGAATAGGGTAGGTCAGGGACCAAATAGCACTCATGTTTCCAAGTGAACTTAGGAAAGCGGATAGTACACCTAACCTTGCTAGACACATTAAAGGACTGACCATTAACTGCCAAACATTGCACCTGACAGCTCACCTCCTTGGGACACGAAGGCGCCAAAGTATTGCGAAAATATACTTGATTAATGAGAGAAAATGAGCTACCGGAATCAAGGAGGGCTAAAACGCTCACCTTACCGACAACAACCTGCACAAGAGGTTTAATAGAATGGGGTAAAGCCAAAATGCGCCGCGATGGGGCCAAACTCGCGCTCATGGCAGGCAACTTCTGGCGTCAAATGGGACGCTGCCGGAACTGACTATCACGTCCAGATTTCGAAGGGTCCATGCCCGTTGGGCGAGGAAAACTACAGTTCTTAACCATATGTCCTACCTCCTGACAACGGTAGCATCTTACCCGGGGCCCGTGAGTTGATGACCCAGGTCGGACGCCGGGCGTTAAACCATCTCCAAGATTCGCTCGTGGTGGGGGAGGTGAATTCAACACTGCACCTAAGCGAGATCAATCTACAGAAGAACACTCATTAAGCAAGGGCACTAAAGATTCCAAAGCCGTGAACGTATTAGGACGTGTCGCGAAAACAAGACTGGAGCGAGCTTCGGGATTCAAACCCGAAATGATGACGTCAGAAACCGCCTGCTCCGTATCTGGGAGACGTAAGGCCAAGGCCACGTCTCTGACCCGTTCCATATACTGGACAAACGGTTCGGCCAGACCTTGAGGTCGTAAATAATGGTCTTGCAATAATTTTAACGATTCACGACGCGGGATAAAGAATTCCAAAACCAAAGCATGAAAAGTACTTAAAGGGTCAGCTGATTGCCTTGCTCTAAGCAAAAGATTCAAAACTACACCTTTGACCTTGGTCGCAACTGCCTGCATGGTTAAATCGGAAGAAACCGAGTGCACCATGGCTACCTTGTTAAGCTTTACTAGGAATTTCAAAAACGTGAAAGCCGACAGCACATCCGACACCTCGAACATATCCACTGCCTCCACCAACTGTTGTAAAGGGTGAATGATTTTTAAGGCACGAAATGGCGTCGAAGGAGAAGCTACGGGACTCACAGCCGGGGAAGACGAGGTCTTCGGAAAATACAGCCTAGCGTCTTCTCCCCCTTGACGAGCCATGGCGTTAAATTTCTCGAGGAGCGCCTCAAAATTTTGTTTGAGTGTCTTAACACGAGGTAAAACCTCGGAACGCGGAAAATAGGTAATGAGATAATCTAACCTGTTGATATAATGCTGGATGCGCGCCAATAAACGAACCTGCTGTCCTCTTGAAGGGGTCCCCTCACGCTCCAAATCTTGGATAACCTCACCCAACTCTAAAAGCGCTTCAGAACACACTTGAGGGGAATTGGCAACTAAATCATGCTTATCAGGTAAAGCAATAAACGGTTTGTCCTTGACCAGCCGCAATGCGTCTAATATGGCCGACCAGTCGGCCGCAGGAGAGACCTGCCCACCACGAATTAACAACTCAAACATCAGCTCACCTTTACGCAAGCGGTCAACATTTACTAAGGAAGTCGCCATTCCTCACTGCCAAAGGATGCAGTAGTAGGCACCGATAACGTCAAAAGCAACAAACACGAACGCGCGGAAACCAAGCCGAGAGCCAAGAGTCAAATTAACTACGCTCTGCTACCAAATTGTGCAGGCCAAACCAGGGTCATGAGATTAAATTGAAAACATACGCCTTTATCGGAACCTCAACATGTATTTATTTTCTCGTTTGTTCTTTGCTACACTTTGCTTAAACCAACCAGACAGATAAAGATAACTATATACTTCTGGCCCCGAATCTGGGAGAAAGAGCCCCACCAAAACACACGGCTCACCAAAAGACCAATTATTAAAAAAAAAGTAAGAGAAAAATCGGGGAACCCGAATTGGAGCACTCACCCTAAGCAACGCCCGCTCGACACCAACCAGGCACACACTCTCACTGCTCTCCCGGCTCGAAGGAGCCACCCAAGAAGTCTCGGGCACCGCAGCGCCCCCAGAGAGAAACGGCGGAAAGCCCAAACCAACAAGACGTCAGCGCCCCCGAACCGGAAGGGCAACAAAAATGTGCCGGGAAAAAAACAAACGGCACAAAGTCACGAGTTCGAATCAAGGTCAACGTGAGTTACAAGGGCTGTTCAATAATGAATGATCAACATTTTTTTACGATCATAACTTTTCGCACTAAAATTCAATCTTATTATATTCTGTTAGCTTAATCTGAAACAAACACTCCGTAGTAGTTTCAATGTTGGAACCAGACAAGTTCAGACAGGTTCAGTATCGCCTACCGCTGCAATGAAGCTAAAATGCAGTTAAAGTTGATGTAGGAGGAAGATCCGGAGCTTCCTTCAAACGTAATCACTCCTGATGAAACTTGGCTACATCATTTTGATCCTGAGCAAGCAGGAAAGCTCAGTGTGGAAATCTCCTTGATCACCAACCACCAAAAAGTAAACGTGGTTGCTTCTGCTGGGAAAGTTATGGTCTGCTCATTCTTTGATATTCATGGAATGGTTTATCAGCATGTTGTACCTGCACACACATCAGTAACTGGACAATACTACAGGGATGTCCTGAAAACATTGCAAGTCCGTGTCAGGCTCAAAAGGCCACCTTTCAGTGAAGCGGACTGGATGCTGCACCACGATAATGCACGGCCGCATTTTGCCAACATTGGTGCTGAATATCTTGCAAAAATCAACGTGAATTGCATCCCTCACCTTCCCTATAGTCCGCATTTAGCCCCATGTGACTATTTCCTTAACTTGAAGAAACGCCTTCGTGGGAGGCATGATCTTTCATCAGAAGCAATGGTGAAGAATGCGGAGCCGATTTTGAAGGATCTCTCAAAACGGTTTTCCAGCATGTATTTGAAGACTGTCAGAAACGCTGGGACAGCTGCATCGCATTCAGGGGAGACTAGTTTGAGAAGGACATCAAAATTATGAGAATGAGTAAAGGTACTTTTTCATAACATATTTTGTGATCATTCTTTATTGAACAGCCCCCTTTTATGGATAAGGTTTTTCCGGAGTTTCCCTTATGCTTAAAGATGACTTCCGGCAGTTCTAAGCTCTATGAACGCTGCGCTCATTTGAACATTTCATTCATGGTCCGAAACGACTTCACGCTGGAGGTGTTCCCTTATCCTGAAAGACGACTGTCTGTCAACGCTAACCTCTGTAGGGTCTATACTCATTTGAACATAATTTCCATTCATCGTCCGATATGACTTAACCTTGGAGGACTTTCCTTATCCTGAAAAATGAATGGTAAATCTAACCCCTATGTACTTATTTGAAAAACATTTTAGTTATCAGGTATAGAAAAATGTACCACAAAATAAATGAAGATAGACGTGAACAGCTAGAGATATTGGACCTGAATGACAGAGTACTAGAATATAAAACTAAATGGGTAACCCATGTACAAAAATGGGGAAAGAAAGATTACCTAGACAGCTGTCGTCAGGGGTATACGGTCCCTCCGGCAGAGTGATGTGTTATTATGCCTTAATGCTCCTATATACTCTGGACTCATTTTCGAGTACTTCGAGCTATACTCAGCCCTCAATTTTTGGCACACGTGTCTCACATGGAGTAGAGATGATACCATCAAACGCTCAAAGAAATACACGTAAGATCATTGTAATAGTTCCCTTGTAAGCTACAACCCCAAATTTCACACGAAATACGTAGCTCCCCTTTAATATGCATTTATTTCACAAGCATTTTCAGAATTTATAAACGGAATTACGCTGAAATATGTAGTAGTTGCAGCCCTTCTGAAACAAGAAGTAAATAATTCCTTTACATTGATCCCTGACGTTTTCCCTTCTCGCATGTAAAGTTTACGAGCGAGAAATCACTAGGTGAACAAAACGTTATTGCTTGTCAAGCTGGCCCGTTTTATTTACAGACCACTGCTCCGTTTGATATGGTCCTCTTGTGCCACATGATATTTACAACTCTCATTCACTGCACGTATCCCTGTTCCGCAAAAGTGTGATAAAACAAATCATGCTTCTCATACGTTACCTGGAAACCGTCCGTATTTAACATTTCTTTCCACATGGGAAATATACACATGCCAGCCTTGAAATACAATTAATTCTTATAGTTTATTAACAAGCAAGTACAAGTACCTACTGTATTCCACATCAAAACTAAATACCGAAGTTTCGCTGGAAGTTTATGTCGAAGACCGCTGTGCAAAAAATGTAATTTTTCGTAAAGTACATTTCTTTATGAATTGAAACATTCCTAAGCCATCCGCTGTTATTCGTATGAATACAATAAGCAACAATGAAAATGTTTAGAGCTTAAAAATAGTGATTTCACACTTATTTCCATCTGCTGAATTCAAAAATCAACATAAAAATGATAGACTAGCTCTTGTTTTGAAGATAGTGTGACATCTCATTTTTAGACTAAACATTTTAGATTTGGGGAATTTTTTGGGAGTTCGCACACCTGTCAAACAACAAAACATAATCAGAAATTTTGGAAACCAAGTGAAGCAAAAGCTAAAGAAGGCATTTTTGTTGGACAACAAATAAGAGAACTTGTAAAAAATCCTGCCTTTGTCCAAATTATGGAGGGGAAAGAAAGGAAGCTTGGGAAGCCTTCAAGGGTGTTGTTCATGGATTTTTAGGCAACAAAAGGGATGACAAACCAAGCATTTTCTTACAGTGTTGCTGCAAAAATACCGTAACCTTGGATGCAACATGTCTCTTAGGATCCATTTTCTTCACTCCCACCTAGACTTTTTCCCTCATAGTTGTGGAGCTGTTAGTGATGAACATGGGGAGAGATTCCATCAGGACATTTCTGTTATGGAACAAAGATATCAGGGCCGTTGTAATGAAGTAATGCTTGCGGATTACTGTTGGTCTTTGTATAGGGATTCTGCGGAACTCCATCACAAGAGGAAAACTAAAAGACGAAGTCAATAGGCCACCACATGATTCTCTTCAGACACGACTATCTGCGAAGTATTTATCCAGCAATTTAAAACCTTTAGCATGTAATTACCAGTTAAAAAATCAAATGCACTTTCATTGTTGTTAATGTGTGTGTTATTAAAATGTATCCTTTTCTATCAATCCGTTAATATGCAATAATTCCACCTTGTGTATATCATAGAAACTGGAGCTAATAAAAATTTCAATGTCATATTTGTTTTTATCAACCCAAAATTAGAGGGAATGGCCTCATGAAGAGCTCGAAACATCCAAAAATTAGTTTTCCTGCCCAGTCAAAAAGGTATATTTTTCTCAAATAGGAAGTTATTCATATGCTTTTATCTCTTGATCAGACAAAGAGAACGGAGTTTCAAAATCGTCAGCCATGAGCTGTTGAAAATATGTGACTTTTGCTTAGTCTACTGCACACCCCACTTGTACCTAAAGGATAATTAGGAATGAGGTAACATTTATCCCGCTTAACGTGAAGTATATGGAAGAATAAGTGTTTGTAAGAATAGTTTGTACAAGAGCAGAAAACGGCAGTTTGGACCGGCAAAATAAAGCTGCTAGACAAGGCCAGCTATTCATATCTAGCCTTTAGGAAGTTCATTTCGATTAATTACATAGATAGAGAAATAAGTATTTGTAAGAATAGTTTGTACAAGAGTAGAGAACGGCAGGTTGGATCGACAAATTAGAGAGGCTAGTCAAGGCCAACTATTCATGTCTAGCCTTTAGGAAGTTCATTTCGATTAATTACATAGATAGAGGAATAAGTATTTGTAAGAATAGTTTGTACAAGAGTAGAGAACGACAGGTTGGACCGACAAATTAGAGAGGCTAGACAAGGCCAGCTATTCATGTCTAGCCTTTAGGAAGTTCATTTCGATTAATTACATAGATAGAGGAATAAGTATTTGTAAGAATAGTTTGTACAAGAGTAGAGAACGGCAGGTTGGACCAACAAATTAGAGAGGCTAGCCAAGACCAACTATTCATGTCTAGCCTTTAGGAAGTTCATTTCGATTAATTACATAGATAGAGGAATAAGTATTTGTAAGAATAGTTTGTACAAGAGTAGAGAACGACAGGTTGGACCGACAAATTAGAGAGGCTAGCCAAGACCAACTATTCATGTCTAGCCTTTAGGAAGTTCATTTCGATTAATTACATAGATAGAGGAATAAGTATTTGTAAGAATAGTTTGTACAAGAGTAGAGAACGGCAGGTTGGACCGACAAATTAGAGAGGCTAGTCAAGGCCAACTATTCATGTCTAGCCTTTAGGAAGTTCATTTCGATTAATTATATAGATAGAGGAATAAGTATTTGTAAGAATAGTTTGTACAAGAGTAGAGAACGACAGGTTGGACCGACAAATTAGAGAGGCTAGTCAAGGCCAACTATTCATATCTAGCCTTTAGGAAGTTCATTTCGATTAATTACATAGATAGAGGAATAAGTATTTGTAAGAATAGTTTGTACAAGAGTAGAGAACGGCAGGTTGGACCGACAAATTAGAGAGGCTAGTCAAGGCCAACTATTCATGTCTAGCCTTTAGGAAGTTCATTTCGATTAATTACATAGATAGAGGAATAAGTATTTGTAAGAATAGTTTGTACAAGAGTAGAGAACGACAGGTTGGACCGACAAATTAGAGAGGCTAGTCAAGGCCAACTATTCATGTCTAGCCTTTAGGAAGTTCATTTCGATTAATTACATAGATAGAGGAATAAGTATTTGTAAGAATAGTTTGTACAAGAGTAGAGAACGACAGGTTGGACCGACAAATTAGAGAGGCTAGTCAAGGCCAACTATTCATATCTAGCCTTTAGGAAGTTCATTTCGATTAATTACATAGATAGAGGAATAAGTATTTGTAAGAATAGTTTGTACAAGAGTAGAGAACGGCAGGTTGGACCGACAAATTAGAGAGGCTAGTCAAGGCCAACTATTCATATCTAGCCTTTAGGAAGTTCATTTCGATTAATTACATAGATAGAGGAATAAGTATTTGTAAGAATAGTTTGTACAAGAGTAGAGAACGGCAGGTTGGACCGACAAATTAGAGAGGCTAGTCAAGGCCAACTATTCATATCTAGCCTTTAGGAAGTTCATTTCGATTAATTACATAGATAGAGGAATAAGCATTTGTAAGAATAGTTTGTACAAGAGTAGAGAACGGCAGGTTGGATCGACAAATTAGAGAGGCTAGTCAAGGCCAACTATTCATGTCTAGCCTTTAGGAAGTTCATTTCGATTAATTACATAGATAGAGGAATAAGTATTTGTAAGAATAGTTTGTACAAGAGTAGAGAACGGCAGGTTGGACCGACAAATTAGAGAGGCTAGTCAAGGCCAACTATTCATGTCTAGCCTTTAGGAAGTTCATTTCGATTAATTACATAGATAGAGGAATAAGTATTTGTAAGAATAGTTTGTACAAGAGTAGAGAACGACAGGTTGGACCGACAAATTAGAGAGGCTAGTCAAGGCCAACTATTCATATCTAGCCTTTAGGAAGTTCATTTCGATTAATTACATAGATAGAGGAATAAGTATTTGTAAGAATAGTTTGTACAAGAGTAGAGAACGGCAGGTTGGACCGACAAATTAGAGAGGCTAGTCAAGGCCAACTATTCATGTCTAGCCTTTAGGAAGTTCATTTCGATTAATTACATAGATAGAGGAATAAGTATTTGTAAGAATAGTTTGTACAAGAGTAGAGAACGACAGGTTGGACCGACAAATTAGAGAGGCTAGTCAAGGCCAACTATTCATATCTAGCCTTTAGGAAGTTCATTTCGATTAATTACATAGATAGAGGAATAAGTATTTGTAAGAATAGTTTGTACAAGAGTAGAGAACGGCAGGTTGGATCGACAAATTAGAGAGGCTAGTCAAGGCCAACTATTCATGTCTAGCCTTTAGGAAGTTCATTTCGATTAATTACATAGATAGAGGAATAAGTATTTGTAAGAATAGTTTGTACAAGAGTAGAGAACGGCAGGTTGGACCGACAAATTAGAGAGGCTAGTCAAGGCCAACTATTCATGTCTAGCCTTTAGGAAGTTCATTTCGACTAATTACATAGATAGAGGAATAAGTATTTGTAAGAATAGTTTGTACAAGAGTAGAGAACGACAGGTTGGACCGACAAATTAGAGAGGCTAGTCAAGGCCAACTATTCATGTCTAGCCTTTAGGAAGTTCATTTCGATTAATTACATAGATAGAGGAATAAGTATTTGTAAGAATAGTTTGTACAAGAGTAGAGAACGGCAGGTTGGATCGACAAATTAGAGAGGCTAGTCAAGGCCAACTATTCATGTCTAGCCTTTAGGAAGTTCATTTCGATTAATTACATAGATAGATGAATAAGTATTTGTAAGAATAGTTTGTACAAGAGTAGAGAACGGCAGGTTGGACCGACAAATTAGAGAGGCTAGTCAAGGCCAACTATTCATATCTAGCCTTTAGGAAGTTCATTTCGATTAATTACATAGATAGAGGAATAAGTATTTGTAAGAATAGTTTGTACAAGAGTAGAGAACGGCAGGTTGGACCGACAAATTAGAGAGGCTAGTCAAGGCCAACTATTCATGTCTAGCCTTTAGGAAGTTCATTTCGATTAATTACATAGATAGAGGAATAAGTATTTGTAAGAATAGTTTGTACAAGAGTAGAGAACGGCAGGTTGGACCGACAAATTAGAGAGGCTAGTCAAGGCCAACTATTCATATCTAGCCTTTAGGAAGTTCATTTCGATTAATTACATAGATAGAGGAATAAGTATTTGTAAGAATAGTTTGTACAAGAGTAGAGAACGGCAGGTTGGACCAACAAATTAGACTAGCCAAGGTCAACTATTTATGTCTAGCATTTAGGAAGTTATTCAGTTCGGTTATTTAAATAGGTATGGGCATAAGTGTTTTTAGGAATAGTTTGTTAGAAAAGTTATGTAAGTGCATCATTATAGAATTTTAGGAAAAAAAATTGATCTGTGATCAAAATAAAAGAAAATTTGAAGTAAAAAATCTGGTGGGATAAATTCCTTCAGTTAGGCAGCTCCTTACATAGAAAACTATTACAAATGTATTCTCTCAAACATGGTTCTAAGGATTTTAATTAGAATAACATTGCTTACAAATTACTTGTTAGTAGCTTGTGAAATGTTAACTAATAATAATCGACCTTTTAAAATAAATCTGCTCGACTTGAAATATATTGTCTATTTAGATTAGTGTACGTATCATTGCGTAATTAAATGTGCTATTTTGATCTAAATCTGACAGGTCACTCGCTAACTCATCAGTTCTGACTTCACGTCGCTGAAAAACTTGTAACTTTTGATTCTTATATTAGGCATTATGTGTTGTATTCATTTTTATTTAGTTGGCTGTTTTTCATTTATGTATAACATTGGCAATAATTTTAAGTTTCATAAATTCTGGTATCGTTTGTGTTCTATGTTCTCTGAAGCAGGTTTTTGTCTATTATGGGTTACGGTTTAAGTACATTTTGCACCAAAACTCTTCCAAACAAAAAGGATTCAGAGAAAACTCAATTTTATTTGTCAGGTGAGGTTCTTAAAATATAAATATCAATAGTGTTGCGTATAAAGCCTGAGCAAAATAAGGGAAATATTTTATTTATTGGAGGTTCACATTTCATTTCGTGGTAAGCTCCTGGCTTTAGCAGGAACTAAGTTGAGACAAGTTGGATGACTCAGTGATCAGAGTAAGCAGTGGTACTGACCTGCCGGCTCATGTGTGTTCTGTTAAATTGGCAGAGAAATTAAGAAGAGTCATACTTGGGTTGCACAAGATTGCACCATAGGATGTAAACCCTCTGTGAGGAACCGCTGAGTCGTATGATGGCAGAAATTTTGAAAGCCAGTTCTATTTAAACGATTACAGCCAGTAAGGAAGGGTTAGTCGGATCACGGTAAGTCAGATTGTGGTTAGTTGGTCAATCATCAGTTGGTCAGTCAGTCAGTTGGTTAGATCATTGGATGCTGCTACTTTAGTCTCATCATAGAACTTGTTAATACTTCTACAAAACTCAACTCATCAAAGTGAACCACTCACCTCTTGTTCAGAACTCTACGCTACTCTACATAAAAGGTAATATTTATTATGTATTAATTGATTCAATGTCTGTCTTGATTGCACTCTTCAAGTTAAAGGAGAGCTTTGTTTGGTTTGACTTCCCCAATATTTAAAATATATTTGTCAAGGTTATGGAGAACCTATCACTTTAATTTAACCCTAATAATATCCCTAAACTTTGACCTGTTTAGCTCTACCATCTGCTCCCTTATCCTTTCAGTAGCTCCACCCCCAGTTGCTGATTAGGTTTAAGTCCTTCACCCTTCCTTACAATCCTGGTTTGCAACAATAGAGAAACATTTAAATGACCTCCGAATGCTTATACGGTTTCACAAACGTTATGTTATTAATGTTCACTTTTTTTATTCAATATATATCTATGCATATATATAGTTTCCTTTTCCTTATTTAACCGTTTTCTATTTTTTCCTTTTAATTACCTATTAATCTGTAGATTCACACACACACACACACACACACACACACACACACACACACACACACACACACACACACTATACACATAAACACCCATGCCCAGGGCGGGACTCGAACCCACGACCCTCTACGCGGTGGAACGCTAGAGTCATACGTTCTAACGACCATGGCTACGAGGGCCGGCAGTTCTTGTAGGTGCAAGGGACTATGTGAATACAGTGGATATTAAGTGATTGTCAAAAGTGATTTAAACTACGAAAATATATGACAGAGTTTGAAATTCTGTTCTTTGTGTATGGCCAAGTTACAGAAGCATGAAAAATGACATTGATAGAGGAAGAAATATTGGAAAATTTATACAAATCACATAAAATAGCTCTGAAACGATTCTCTTTTCAAATTAAAGGTATTTGGCTTACGTGTTTTGTTTTAATAAACTCTAGTTTCTTTATGAAGTAGCACTTTGTCTATCTCTGACCACAATCTATTCAAAACGTTAGGTACAAAGGAATCCTTTACAAAATCGGGTCTATAACCTGATGCAATGGTTCCGATAACTATAATATTTGCCTTGTATAGAGAGGACACGAGTACAGTTGTGAACTCTAGCTACATTATAGCTGCGGTTCACTGTTAATTGTTAAAAGTTAGTCATTGTCTTGAACAAGTTGAAGCCCGAGTCAATTGTACCTTAACAGCTTGTCTATTGATAGGTCGGAGATTGCACTGCCGCAGGAGTTAGTTAAGACTTAGTAATTATGTTCAACTCTCTCTCTGTTAGTGATCGCACTGTAGCGTATAGCTTTGTTCTCCAGGGAACTAACGACCGGCTACACTGATACCGGTCACATAGAGAATTTATAGGGTGCAGTTCGATTGAATGTATGGAAAAGCACAAAAATCTAACTGCTTGTTTCTATGCGTTACCTGCCAGGCATTTTATATATAAAATTGGGGTTATACAGAAAATTACAGAAAAACCACAAAAAGACAGGCACAAAGTATCCGAAATATTTTTAATAGGACTTAGATATTACTATACTCCATCTCACGCCAGTTTAATACAAGATGGAGCTGACTCAACTCGACACTTGTTAGACGTCACATGCACACACACAGTCTTTGCAAGACTAGCAGTATATATACAAAGCACTAACTTCTGGACAATAAATAGTTTGGTTACACATTATCTTATTAATTCTATGAATTGGTTCATTTCTGAGAAAATAATCCCAAACTTTACTGCGTATAGCACTTTTCGTAAGATCGTCGTATTTCTCCACGTGTTGTTTGCATTTACGCGATTTCCCAGTGTTCTTAGAGATCCAAATGCTTGCTGTTCCATTCTATTACTATGAAGCGTGTCAGTAAAATAAGGTCTCCAATTTTATTTAATATAGAAAACATGTTTATTGTCAATGTATTTTATATTGATGGAAAGGCGGTACTTACAGCTATGTTTCAACGTAATCGCCATTGCGATCGATGCACTTTTGCATGCGCTGTGGCAGTTTTTGTATACCCTTGTCATAGCACTCTCCCGCCAAGTTGCGCAGGTAGTGCTCAACCTAGTTTTGCAAATCATCGTCGGTCTGGAAATGTGTTCCAGCCAGGTGTGACTTCAACTCAGGAAACAGATGATAATCACTAGGTGCTAAGTCTGGACTGTAGGGGGGATGGGTGAGGATGTCCCATCCGAACTGGGTCAGGAGATCAGCCGTTGCATGTGCAGTATGGGGACGAGCGTTGTCGTGATGAAAAATCACTCACTTCGTCAGCATTCCCCTCTTTCGACTTTGAATGGCACGTCGTAAATTTTTAAAAGTCTCACTGTAGCTAGCAGTGTATATTGTTGTGCCGGTAGGCATAAACTCACGCAACAATACACTTTGTTGTCCCAGAACACAATGGCAATCACTTTGCCTGTAGAAAATGTCTGAACTTTCGCGGCTTCGGCGAATTTGATTGCTGCCACTGACGAGAACGTTCTTTAGTTTCTGGTGTTCTGTAGTGCACCTAGGATTCATCGCCAGTTACAATTGAATCGAACAATTCCTCGCCCTGTTCCGCATAGCGCTCCAGGAATCGGTGGGCCGCTTCAACACGTTGCCGTTTACGGTCTTCGGGCAATATTTTGGGGACCCACCTTGCACACACCTTGCAATAATGCAAATGTTCGGTCAAAATCTTGTCAATTGCAGTCTTATTGATTCCAGGGATAAGTTCTCACAGCTCACGAACTGTCACACGCCGATCTTTAAGCATTTCTTGCTCCACTTTTGCAATTGTTTCTGCTGAAACGGAAGGCCGACCAGAACGCTGTTAGTCATGGACGACTGTACGTCCGTCTTTGAACTCTCTGACCCACTTCGTCCCGTTTGGGAGTCCATATACTTTGGCCCATAGACTTCGCAAAACTGACGATGAATTTCAGTGGGGCTAGTGCCCTTGGCACTTAAAAAAACGGATCACTGCACACAATTCGTACTTTGCGGTGGAAGTGATAGGAAGCTCCATTGCAAACGGCTGCACAGTCAAGTCAACGAAGCTACACGCCAGTGTTGCCGGATCTCGCGTAGTAGTGTTCCTGACGGCTCCAGCACCTTGGAGACCTTATTTTACAGACACGCCTCGTAACGTGGACTTAGGCCTCCAGAATCTGCCCCTTTTTTGCAAAGGTGTATATAAAATATTTTAAATCTACTAATTTTTTAATATTACAGTACTTAATTTCTTAAATGAGAAGTCGCTTATCACTTTTAAAGTTTGGTCATATAAGAGAACGTAATTTCAAGTCTATCACATATAGAGCAACTTCAAAAACATTGGACTATCAGTTACAGAAAATTGTGTTACCATACATCCCTTTACTCACAGTAAAATTATCATCAAAATAATGTTTATGTAAATACCTATAACGACTATTTGGATGGAAAGCAGTATGTTTTCTGCTTACTTTATATACGTAATAAAATACATCATTTTGGAATATGACACACCAAATGCTACCAAGTTTCGGGCTATCAACTTTCGACGGCGAAACTGATCCAATGGTTTGCTTGCCGTTGAACAAACGGCGTGTTTGGTGTAGCTCTGAGCCAGACAAGTTTTGTTTGAGGTAAGCAAGCGAAAGTTCATTAATTTAAGTGCGTGTAGATTCAGGCTTCTTTACACAAAATGTGCTCTTATACGGGAGGTCGAACTTATCAAAAGTTTTACCTATAGTAAGTACACCAAGTATTGTTAGGTAATGAGATTTATAATGATTTCAAACTCCATATAGCCAAAAAGAAGCGTTTTACAGATCTGTACTACTGAATAATATAAAGCATAAACCAAAAGTGTTTAAATACTGGAATTAATATATAAGTTCCTATACTGCCAGCGTTTCCACATAGTCTTCAAAGAACTCTCTCGCCTCATACTAGTCCTTAGAATGAAGAGTTTGAAAATACCATTTTTAATATACCTACAGGACATTACACTTCAACCACTTAGGTTACATGGTTAAATTTTTCTTACGTTATTACTACAACGGCTGATCAACAAAGACTGAGACCGTTTTTTTTTTTTTTTTTTTTTTTTTTTTTTTTTTTTTTTTTTTTTTTTTTTTTTTTTTTTTTACAAGTATAGCGTCTCTGCCAGCCCCTGAACACGTGCTACAGACCATACTTTGTCAGGTCCTTGAGAATCGCCTCACCTTTCTTGAGCATTGCTTAAGAGTTCTCAAATCGAATACCCCTAAGCTTTGCCTTTAGTTATGGAAATAAAAAAGATCACAGGGTGCTATAAGGTGGATGTGCTACACAGGTAATGTTGAATCGAGCCAGAAACTGCATGACTTGATTTGCGACATGAGGCCATGCATTGTCATGATGAAGTCGCCACCTATTCCGAGAAAGCTCTGATCGTTTCTTCGCAATGTGCTTCCTCAGTGTAGCCAATACTGACGTGTAGCATGCTTGTGAGGGGGAACTGCATGCTTGTAAATCGTTCCATTACAGTCAGAAAATGTGATCACCATCACTTTCCCTGCAGATTGAACAACTCCGTCAGCAAAGAGACGCAGTGCCTCACGGCTTGTTTCCATTCGCACAGCCTTTTGTTTGGGAGTCAACAGACGTAGCACTCAACGGCTGATATGGAGATGAATGTGTATAAGTGTAAAACACTGCCATATGCAATTCTCAACACTCCACTGAGGTTACGTAATGTTATACGCCGATCCTCTCGGACGATCGTAACAGCAGTGTGAATGTCGACCTCAGTCACATCAGAAGCCGAAACACAAGGCCTTCTTTGAAGTCCTTGAACCACCTAGTGCAGCTTCATTGTACGCTTGCTTCAGCTTTTCATAAGTTTCGATGGTTGTATGGTTTAAACGAAAAGAGAAATTGATTGCGCTGTCCTGCTCCTCTGACGTAACCTCCATGGCCTGTTATGCCAAATGCGCGTAGTGTCTACAAAGTAGAGTATTATTACCAACCTACAAAACACCACGGTGCTGCCGCCTACCGTCATTATACATAAAAGCCCATTCTTTACAAATATTTATGTTACAGATAAGAAACTGTGACGGAAGCTGCAGAAAAAATAACTGTCCTTCTTGATGAACCCTCGTATTCAACAATGAAAGAGCTTTAAAATGTTGACATAAATGCTTGATAAAAGATGATGAAATCCTAAAGGCCTGTATGAATCAACAAAAGAAAATAGTAAGTAGAAAAAGTTGATGGTCAGGAGCGGAATAAACTGTGGAAAAAAATAGGAATGGGGGAAATGTGCAGATCACAAAATATGAATATAGAAGTTTTTGAAAATAATGAGAAGTACTGGAGGGTATAGAAAGAAAAATATGAGGTGGGTTAAAAAAGCAGAATATTATTAAAATTTAATAGGGTAATAAAAAGGAGAATGGGAAGAGAAGGATGTATAGATGAATGTAACAAAGAAGAGGGGGAAGGGTTTGTGTGGATTAGATTGGGATAAGTGCCCTTCAGACGCCTAAGAAGTAGCAGAGTAGAGCTATGTGAATTATGTGGAGAAACAACAGTAAAGTTAATATTCCGACAGAGTGCAAAGAGAGAGCAGAATAGACAGAAAGAATGGGACAATAGATGGAAAAAGATGCAAAGCTGGTAATCTTAAAATGTTTACAGGGAAAAATGGATGTAGATATAGAAATATGGGGAACCTGTTTTGGAAAGTCGAAGGAACTGCTTGAGAAAATAAAATGGCAAAGTAAAATCTGCGAAAATAAAGGGAAACGGATAAACTAGAATAGAAGGGTGGCTACGCCACTCAGCAAAGCTTGAAGGCCTGCGAGCCAAGCAGGCTGAGCTAGCTAGCCTTTTGGGACAACAAGGGGAGACTGAGAGCAAACTAGAGTAGATGGAAGGATGACCATGCTACTCAGCAATGCTAGAAGGCCTGGGAGCCAAGCAGGCTGCTGAGCTAGGTAGTGTGCTGGGACAAGATTGGACAGACAGTAAACTAGAGTAGGTGATAGAAGGGTGGCTATGCTACTCAACTATGCAAGAAGGCCTGGGAGCCAAGTAAGCTGAGCTGGCTAGCTTTCTTGGAGAACAAGGGGAGGCAGATGGCTATTTAGAGTAGATGGAAGTGTGACTATGCTACTCAGCAATGCTAGAAGGCCTGGAAGCTAAGCAGGCTGAGCTAACTAGCGTTCTGGGACAAGGGGAGGCAGACGGCTATCTAGAGTAGATGGAAGTGTGACTATGCTACTCAGCAATGCTAGAAGGCCTGGGAGCTAAGCAGGCTGAGCTAACTAGCGTTCTGGGACAAGGGGAGGCAGACGGCTATCTAGAGTAGATGGAAGTGTGACTATGCTACTCAGCAATGCTAGAAGGCCTGGGAGCTAAGCAGGCTGAGCTAACTAGCGTCCTGGGACAAGGGGAGGCAGACGGCTATCTAGAGTAGATGGAAGGGTGACTATGCCACTCAGCAATGCTAGAAGGCCTGGGAGCTAAGCAGGCTGAGCCAGATACCGGTCTGGGACAAGGGGAGACTGACAGTAAACTAGAGTAGATGGAAGTGTGACTATGCTACTCAGCAATGCTAGAAGGCCTGGGAGCTAAGCAGGCTGAGCTAACTAGCGTTCTGGGACAAGGGGAGGCAGACGGCTATTTAGAGTAGTTGGAAGGGTGACTATGCCACTCAGCAATGCTAGAAGGCCTGGGAGCCAAGCAGGGTGCTGAGCTAGGTAGTGTGCTGGGACAAGGTTGGACAGACAGTAAACTAGAGTAGGTGATAGAAGGGTGGCTATGCTACTCAACAATGCTAGAAGGCCTGGGAGCCAAGTAAGCTTAGCTGGCTAGCGTTCTGGGAGAACAAGGGGAGGCAGACGGCTATCTAGAGTCGATGGAATGGTGACTATGCTACTGAGCAATGCTAGAAGACCTGGGAGCTAAGCAGGCTGAGCTAGATAGCGGTCTGGGACAAGGGGAGACAGACAGCAGTCTAGAGTAAATGGAAATGTGGCTATGCTACTCAGCAATGAACGAAGCAGACTGAGCTAGCTAGGTTATAATAGAAAAGCGTCACGAACATTCATACAACTAGATGAAGAAATAGGTATGCAGTGTGGATAAAATCTTGTAAATAGCTAGTTATATAAATAAATTTCATTCAAAATGCAATTCACTAATGAACTCGATTCCACCATGGGACAGCTAGCAGAGCGGCATACTGGAAACTTAAGGGAAAGTGTACAATCCTGCCGGGGACATATGAATGGAAGTAACACGTGCAAGTTAGGTTCACTTTATAGAAATTCCTCATTTATTGATAAATCTAGATATTCCAACATGTTACTTGTATACAGCAACTGGTAGATAGAATCCAGCACGATTATACATTTTGTTATTATTTACGACTGCTCCGCTCACTATGAATTTGAATACTAAGGAGTAAGATTGAATAACAGTATAAAGTGGGAAGCATACAGAAGAAAATTTGAAGCAAAAGGAAGGGCGGCAAAGAATGGAATAAGAATATGCAAATATAAACTAGAAATGACAACCAAATGGTTAGAAAGAATGCATGAAGCACTAGTTGAATCCAAAACGTTGTATGCAGAGGAGATTTGGGGGGGGAGGCAGACGTAATAAAAAACAGGTGGACCAAAAGTATAGAAGATTTTGCAGAGAGCTACTAGGCTTACCAAGATCAGCACTTAGGGAAGTAGCTTTAGTAGAATTAGGAAAGACAAGAAGAAATGGAATAATAATGGAAAAAATAATACAATTTTGGTATAGGTGCTTGGCCAAAGAAGGGGAAATTATGAATTTATGCATCAGACAGCAAAAAAGACTAGGGAACTCAAATAGTTGGTGGGCAGAGGTAGGAGGAGTTATGGAAAAAATAGAAATGGGAGATATATGGAAATTAGAGGAAAGGAATACAAGCGATGTGGGTAAATTAGGAAAATCCTGAACATAAGATACAGAAAGACAGGAAAAAAGAAAAATCTAGAAAATATTAAATGCTTGAAATTTTACAAGCAAATAAACAGAAATTGGGGCAAGAATACTATGTAGATTACTGCGATAGGCATGAGAGAGAAGGATTAGCTTGGATGTAAAAAGGGACAGTATTTCTAAGAGGGATAACAGGTAGGGAAAAATGAATTGGTGATTTTTGTGGGGAAAAGAAAGCATAGAACACTATGTAATAAATGCGAGGAGATTGCAATGTGGAGAAAAAAGCTCTGGGAGGCAAAATGGGAGGAAGTAGAGAAGAGGATAGCGCTATATAGGTGTTATCGGGCGGGGAGGTCAAGAAGGTAAGAAATATTGGTGAGTTCTTGCAGAAAGTAAAAGAGAAATTGTCCAGAAATATAAATAATATAAGAAAGGAAGATGAGGGGGAAGAATAGGACTAATTAAGTAACAAGAAGGCATGGGGGTTAAGAGCTACCTGGCAGAGCAGAAGACCAGGGTGCCATGGAAGTCAAGGTAGCAACAAGGTAAACACAAATAAATATGCACTACCACTTTCAACTGGTATACTGAGGCTACCGTCCACGAGATGCTTACGTGTACTGCGTGGCGCATGTGCCGTGCTTCATAAATTCTGCCACACTTCTCTACAACTGGTGTACAAAGTGTCACATGAACCACATGCGCTATAGCAGCAATAAATAAGAAACTTTTATAACGTAATTAAAGGATTTAACGAATCAGAAAACCTTATATGTGGCAGTACCGATGTTAAACTTTCTGATAGTAGACAATGAAGGGCTTTTCATTCTGATTAACTTATATCCAACTTATATTAACTTATAACTTGCACTTTTCAAATAATCAATCGTTTTGTTTTTGTTTTTTTCACAATCGTGATCAGTAAATTGAACTGTCGTAGGAAAAAAATGACTGCAATACAAGATTATTATGGCTATTGAATAGTTTGGATTCGTATGGAAGAAGCAGGTGGTTTTTGTGGGATTGTCCGTTAATTTATTGCTCAATTACTAATTATCGGGACGTTACATCATCGTCCCCTCGTCAACGAATGAAGGAGGGCTGCCGGATGCTGGGAGATTTCCCTTTGTTTCACCAGCGTCGATTGAATTATACAGCGAAGGCAAACAGGATGATTGCGCTCTTTACTTTAAATGCAGTTTTAACTTTAATCGTATCAGAAACTGTTGACATACCAATGATTAACTCTGCTCTTTGTATCCAACAGTTAGACGCATACAAAATGTCCACAGGACAGAGAAAAAAGAAGTTACATCTTCCGTGTAAGATTAATAACCTCTACAAGAGCAATAAAATGAATACAATTTTCAAAATTACAAATTGAGCATGCATCTTGTCTTATATGAAGTTTTTGCAGAATTTGAGAAAAACAGCTTTTGTTTACATAATAGTGGATTTGTGATAATGCAGCGATTTATAGCTTACAAAAATTTTACTAGCTTGAGTAAAATTACTTAATCACAAGTGTTCAACAAAATTATACCCATGTGAAACATGAACTAAGAAAAAAGAGAACCAAAGCTGAAGCCGAAACTGTAAATGCATAAAATATTGGAATTATATAATTTAGAAATCAGCGCATGTTAAAAAGGTACAACAGTTAGTGGTGGCTTAGTTGTGATACCGAAATTATGGTTTGCTAGAAGCAAAGAATCATGATAGATGTCAAACGAATGTAGGTTCTTTGTTACGACAAGGGGTAAGCCCAGTTGAGTCGGGGAAAGTGTATAACAAAGCCGTGTAAGAAACAGTGTCCTTAGAAGGTTTCTAAAGGAATTGTCACTTGACGTGTATGAATAGGGAATCCTTTGGATCACTTACAATGGCAACCAAAACAGCCTCAAAGAGATCTTGGTTGAAAAGGAATTTTGAGAGTGAAAGTTAGAGATATATACACGCCCAGCTGTGGTTAGAGGGCACTCTTCGGCGTGTAGCCGATGGGGACAGTTCGCGGCTAGGAAGCCATTATAAACATTCTTCGGCATGAGGCCGATCAGAGGGTTCTTCGGCGTGCAGCCGATGAGACAAGAGCCTGAGACGTGAAGCGTATTAGAGCGGTCAGCCTGTTCTGTGTTTGAATATTTGTCGGGTCATCAAAATTTATCGAGTAATAAACAATTTGCATTCAATAACTCTAAACCGAGATTGGTAATCCTCGGTCGGCAACTTCCATTTTGATGTTTGAAAAGAAGCAGTGAATAAATAATTTGGAGACGGGCATTCAAGTGTTGTGAAGATCTCCTTCTCACACCCATCCACGCATACCCTGAGAGAAACCACATTGCTCGCCAATCATATTTGTCATCGTTCGCCATATAATTTCTGCTTCAAATTGGCGCACAACATGGAGCTGTGGTAACACTTGATCGTCCACCATCTTCATATTTGCTCCCAGTTGGTGCTAAAAGTGACAGAATGGGATAAAAGTGTGCGACCAGGAAAGAGCGGTCTCAGGCCAGGTACTTTCTTTATATTAACTCACTGCTTGGTACATTTATATTATGGTCTCAATTTTCCTCGTGGACAAAGAGGTAATATGTACCAACGAAAAAGTTTATTTCATTGGAAACATAGCACAAACTAGCTTAACAATATTTACAAAATGGCTTCGCATTGTAAGTTTAGTGAACTTTAGAATTACAGGTTAAATTCAAGTAACTTCTTGTTTTTGCGTTGAGGCGGTCCGGCCCGTAGCGAACCACGTCGAACTCTCCCGTGTGCAAAACGCGTTACAATTAAGGATCTGTGGCGTGAGGAGGTTAAGGAAAGGGAGATTGTAATCGGTTCGAGGTGACATGTAACTCATCTGTACTTCAGAAGTGGGTGCGTCCTGACAGGTTGTGGGTTAATGACACCTCGGATCTGGTAGACAGAAGGTTATTGTTGTCCTTAGGCTCCTTTGCTCGCCACCGTAAAGTCGTCGTCAGTGTGGTTGCTGTGTTTAGCGTCACTGTCAATATTGTGATGTGAAGCACGGAGGCAGTAGCACTGCGTACCCGAATTGGATATATTTATCGTACTCCCTATACACTACTCGTTGTGCCAGCTCTCACTGGAGAGATTCTTAAATATTGCACTTTGTCTCTGTGCAGGGCGCGGAAGTATACTTCCTAGGTGGCGCCGAATAGGCCTCCGTCTCACGTGTAACTCAGGACCGAAGTGTGTTACCAGCAAAACCTACTTTCCGCCATCACTTTGAGTAACCCCCACTCTAGGTATTTCTCGGAGTTCGCAAAATCACATGAACGAGTATCAATTTTCTATTGGCTCTTAACTATCCCTACTTGAGATCAGTGTTCATAATTTCCAGTTTCGGACCTAACATCAGAAACGCTTTCTCTCAAGGTCCGCATGCAGAAATTTATGGGGAAGCATGCGTCCTGAGCGACGGTCAAAATCGTATAGCCTGTTATCAGAAGCACACATGGGATTTTAACAATGGGTTGGTTTCCGACTGGAAGGCGCCATATTTTCCTGGAGAGCAAAACAGACAATGGAGTAGGGTTATTTGTTTACAGGGGCTAAAATGGAGTTTACTGACCTCCGTAGAGTGGCCTTCTCACTAAAGCGGTCTCCTGAGTATATGCTAGCATTATGACATATCTGTTCTGGTATACGTCATTTATTTACATTTATAAATCTATCATTTATTTATATTTATTTGTTTGTGTTAATATCCTTCTGAAATCAGGTTATGTCGTATCAGTGATCTTAGGTGACAGGGGCTGCGTCAGCGTCCAACATTGTAAGTACAGCAAATCTAATTAATAGCAGTGCAATGTATTTATTTGCTGCTGTAATTTCTAAACTTTTGTGTAAAGTTGGAATGTGTTTCTAAGCTGCAAATAAATAAATTTATCCCACTATTTTAAGCCCTTTAACACGTATTGCCTCGATAGGAGAGCTTTAATTGCAATAAGGGCCACGTGATACCATTCATACCCACCCCACTGCACGAAAAAGAAACATTACACGGAATGCAATATTGCAAAAACGCGATATATCGGAGCTGCAGTTACAGCAAAGCTTTGATGTGACACACACAGCATATTCATCAAATATTGGCTACACGTAGTGCAATTTAGACACAAATCAAATCTTTCTATCAAAGTTAGAATGAACACAATATTGTCGACTGTTCATACAGACACGGGGTGATGCGAAGACTTGAGTTAGAGACAACTGTCTTTCAACACAGACCGCGCGATTTTAGTTTATGGCAATATTTATCCAATTAATTTATTCCTTTTTTCACTTATTACCCAAAAGGCTGATAAAAATTGCGTCATGTTCGCATGTCAGCCACGTACGCATTGTTGTGCTTGTTTACAATGTCGGCGTTGATTGTAAATCCCGCCGCTTGTGAAATCAGATCTGTGATTCGTTTTCTGAATGCTACGAAGGTGAAGCCAAATGAAATTTATCGGCAAATTTGCGATGTCAAAAGGTGTTGCTTCCTCACCACAACGCACGACCACACACTGCAAATACGACGAAAAACACCCTACAGGGATTTGGCTGGGACGTGTTTGACCACTCCTGTACAGCCCTAAACACACTCCTAGCAACTTTCATTTGTTTATGCATCTCATATCTTTCCCTGGTGGTCGACACTTACACAATGACGAAGAGCTCTAAGAAAATATTTCCAAATTGTTGAAGACACAGGCGGCAAACTTTTATGAAGAAGGTACACAAAAACTTGTGCCTCGCTAAGAGAAATGCCTGCAAAATTTTGGCAGTTATGTGAAAAAGTAGCTTAAGAGTTGTAGAATTTTGTGCAATAAATTGTTTTTCTTTATCTGTACACAATTTAATTTTATTAAGAAACAGAACTTACTTTCTGGACGTAGCTCGTATTAGACATTTCTTGTAGTAAATTAGTCTCTGCAAATACCACATGAAACCATAAAAAAGCTGCTTACTGTGTATGTTGTATATAATCAATTTGACTTTAGTATATACTGTATTTATACATTTTGACGTTTCTCGTAACATGTATATGTTGCCAAGGACGAACTGAAATTCTAATTCTAATAAACAGTTTTAAACTGGTTAACTAATTAACCTCGAAAATGATCAAAACGAAATATGGTGCACATAATAAGGCTTAGCGTATTTACCACTAGATTCAGTGTATAGTGCATTTCAATTTTCAAAGTTGTTATCCATGTTTACGGAGTTTAACGAAACTTACCGAATGAGGACTTGGAACCCGATCGCCTTTCTTATCACGCGGATGTAGCACCTCTTGTTTGCCAGACGTAAGGATAAAAAATGAAAAAATAAGTGTTGTTAAAGAAAGCTTACTTGAGGCCGTTAAGTCAGGTTGGCAGACCGTGGTTTGATGTGGACTGTAGTTCCAGGGCTTTATTTAAATAGAGAAAACCATGTGAGGAAAGCAGTTTGGTTCTTCTTCATAAATTTGTGACACAAACCTGTTTGGTATTGATTTTACTATTATAGCAGATATTTATGTTTACCTCTGTGCATATTTTGCTGTACAGGAAACAATGAATAACTGGTATTTGAAGAAAGGTCCCTGTGCTTATTATTCTTTATTTCTCGCACTCCGGAGAATATTTATCAAGAGTTTTTAGTTCCTCAGACAAACACGGTCTTGTCACGAAACTAAATAATTGAGCAGCATAAAACTGAATATGGATAAATTACTCGGGAAGCAGGCCAAGGCGCTGGCCCCGTTTTTTTTGCTCGAGTTTTTACTTCCAGCAAAGCGCCCTCGAAAGAAATGTGCTAACCCTGTAATGAAGAGAACAACAATTACGAGAGGAGAAACGTTCTTCTTTTATATTGTGCAGCGCGGTGGAACAACAGGAATGCTACCATAAACGAAAATGTATTTAAAGCTGGTGTAGCAGATAACAAAACGTTTACACTTGGTTTTAGTTTGCTACAAGGAAAACCACTGCCAACACTGCTTGGTTAAACCTAATTATTTATATACATACGAAGGTAGTTCAATAAAGAATGATCATAACTTTTTTACGGTCATAATTTTTCGCATTAAACATTCAATGTCATTATATTCTGTTAGCTTAATGTGAAACAAACACGCCGTAGTAGTTTCACTGTTGGTACTACTGGTTCCCGTCTGTGAGAACCAGGCAAGTTCAGACATGTTCAGTATCGCCTACCGCTGCAATGGAGGTAACACGCGAGGAACAATATGCGGCTTTGAAATTCTGCTTTCGTCTCAACAAATCTTCAGTTGAGGCCTATGCAATGTTACAGGAGGCCTCTGGAGAGTCGTTCTTCCCTACATCACAGCTCGAAGGTGGTTTTAAGTGTTTAAAGATGGGAGACTATCAATTGCAAAGGAAGGTGGACCTGGTGCTCCAGTTACTGCTCTTACGGAAGAAAACATCAATGCTGCTGCAGGCATTGTTAGAGAGGATCGACGAATTACCATAAGATCACTTTCTGAAATACTGAACATTTCACTGGGTGCCTCCCACACGTTGGTGACAGAAACATTACACATGAGTCGTGTTTGTGCATGATGGGTTCCAAGACTGTTGATTCCCGAAGAAGGACATTCGCATGCAGTTATAGTTGATGTTAGAGGAAGATCCGGAGCTTCTTTCAAATGGAACCACTGCTGATGAAACTTGGCTACATCATTTTGTTCCTGAGGGCAAACAGCAAAGCGAATCAAATCGCATGTGACATTATCGAATTGTTAGAGAAACGTTTCCTTTTGTTTTATCACTTGATCGGCGTCTTTGGTATTCCTTTCGTCACAATATCTCTTACTGTATTTCTGTGAATACCCAGAATTTATCACCAGGTTCATTGCATGACCCTTTACCAAGATTATTTTTCAGCACATATTTGTGTGTGTTCAAAACAAGGGCTTGAAATTTCTTAGAAACAGTTCCCGTTATAACTTTACTTTTTGAGGCTTCTCTAGTATCATAACTCGTCCGAGGAACACTTTCCAGTTCATTCACACTGTTGTCTTCACTTTGATCATTTTTCACTTGTCTGAAAGTTATCTACTACTTCATTTGCATTTACCACTGCATTTCCCTCCCACGGTCTCCACATCGTGATACACAAAGAATTTCTGCACGTAATGAAACAGGTCAACTGGAAGTTGGAACTTTGGCAACTAAGACTCCGCGTGGAGTAAACATGCGACTGTCACTTCGAGAAAATCAGGGTTGCTATTGGTCCTCAATGAGTGTTCCATTTCTGAAGTGTGAAGATGGATTTATGATGGTTGTCAGTGGGGGGGAAGGGCCAGGTTCCTTTGTGAGGCAACTGTACTCGCGCTGGCTAGACAGTCTTTACAAGTCGCGTGGGTGCGCCCGGGCTGTGGGCAAAACGCCACGGTACATATCCGCTATGGGGATTTACCCGTGCGGTCAGACAGATTGTGTCGTTGTAAATAAGCTTTAATGTCAACGCCTGATGGAGGTGGATGGCCTCTGCTAGTGGCTCTGTTTCCGGGATGAGCGTCCAGAGTCTAGAGGCCAGCGCCCGATAGCGGTGGTCACACGACGAGCTATGTCCAGCCACGATGCCCGACATTAGCACTTTTTTTTTTTAATTTCTTCTTCTACCTCACGGCTTTGGATTGTTTAACCCGTTCCGGCTCCAAATTGTTCTGCCCATCTTTTCTTCGGGCTTCCCTTGTTTCTTCTTCCTATATGTTTATAGTTTAAGGCTTTTTTTGGTGTTCTGTTATTATTCATCCTCTGAACATGTTCTTTCCATGATTTCTATTTCTTTCAATAGTATGGTTTATTTCTTCCACCTTTAATTCTGTCCAAATATCCTGAATACGTTTTTTTTTTTTTTATCAATTTTGGTATATCCAGCTATTGCTCTTATGAATTTCATTTCTGATGACTGTATTCTCGTACTATTTCTTTTTGTTAGTGTCCATGTTTCTGATCCATAGATCAGAGTTGGTATTGCCATTGTTTTGTATAGTTTTATTATAGAGTCCTTTCTTGCTTTATTTTTTAATGTTCTTTCTATTGTGCCTGTTATATAGTTAAATTTATTTATTTTCTCTGTTATATCAGCTTCCCCTTGGTACGAGACATTACATCCTGAATACTTTAAGTGTGATTTCTACTCAATTATTATGTTATCTAACACTATTTTTGATCTTACTGGATTAATTCCTTTAAATGTCATGGTTTTGGATTTATTTGCTGATATTTTCATTCCATATTCTGTAGCAATTTTATCTAGACTATACAGCATGTTCTGCAGGTCATCTTCATTTGTGGCCATTATTATTTGATCATCTGCATACAACATAATTTTCAATTTAGCTCCTGATACATTAATGCCTCCATTGACTTTATTAGACCAAATCCTTACTATTTCGTCAACATACAAATTAAAAAGTGCGGTTGATGAAGGACAACCTTGTCTTACGCGACCATATTAACTATTACTGGTTCTCTTTTATTTTTATTTTTGTGTCAATGTACATACTTTTTATAACTTCAATTAGTTGTAAAGGTATGCCTCTATTATTTAAAATTTTCCACAGTATCATTCGTGATACTTTGTCAAAAGCTTTATAATAGTCAATAAATAGTAAGTGCATCTCTAAATTTTGTTCTCGTCGTTTTTCTATTATTTGTTTAAGAGTGAAAGCATTGTCAATGGTACTGCTTCCTTTTCTAAAACCAGTTTGTTCTTCTAGGAATATTGCAGCTGTTATTTTGTTTATCCAAGTATTTATTATTTTGGCATATATTTTGTAGGCAGCACATAATAAACTAATCCCTCTATAATTTTCAAGTCTTGTTCTTTCCCCTTCCTTAAATATTGATATCACTTTAACTATCTTCCAATCTTGCGGCATTTCTTTTGTTTCCCAACACTTGTTATACAGATACAGTAATCTGTCATGTAATTCTTTAGAAGCATATTTAATTCTAAATTAATATTATCTATTTCGCAGGCATTCCTATTTGTACTTTTAGCTATACTTTCCATTAATTCTTCTACTTCTAACCGATCTACTTCTGCTCTGTATAATTTATCTATTTCCCAATTTGCTTATCTCCTATGTTCCTGAGATTTTTATAATGATTTTTATATTTGCTTTGTCCTTTTCCATTTAATTTAGGTTTCTAATAAATTTATAAAGTTTATTTTGGCGGACATGTAGGTTATGTTCTAGACCTAATATATAATTGTCCCAGTGTTCTTTTTAGTTTCCTTGCATATCTTTTAACTTCTGCTTTTGCCTTACTATGATTCATTCTATTTTGTTCTGATCTGTCATTCAAGTTCTGTAAATACATTTTCTTTTTTTTTCTTTTAATTCTTGTATTTCAGCGTTCCATATTCTTGTCTCTTATTCTGCTTTCCTGCTTACTTAGTACCTAATGTTTCAAATGCTACCTTTCCTACAATACTTTTTATGGTGATCCATTCTTCTTACACATTTTCTTTATATTTCTCATGTTGTCTCATACTGAAGAACAAAGAAAATGTTGAAGAAGAATGGATCAGCATAACAAATATTGTATTTAAATTTACGTCCTCCAACGTTAGGTCATATCGGACGATGAATGGCAAGGTTGAAATGATGCTCCAAAGTCCATGGAGTTTGGAGTGACCCGACATTCTTCTTTTAGGATAAGGTAAAACCCCGGTAAAACCTCATCCAAGTTACTCACCCTAACCGAGGTTCAAGCTCGGGACCTCTTGAACGAGAGGCCGATATGCTACCATCTATGTCACCAAGGCTGGCAATTGAGAACTTAATTTGTCAGTAGAAGAAACCGGTGTTTCAGCGCCAAGGACGTAGTAACTCGCTCTAAGCGAAGTTTAGAAAACGGGTTCGGCTTTCACCCCAGGAGAACAACGTTGTGGTAGGTGAATGAATTTGTCAAAGTGCTGTTCATTCAAGATCCATAGCTTCCTTGAAAGATACGAGCAAGCAAAAATTACAGAAGTGCTTCAAGCAGTGAACAATAATCCCGAATTGCCTAACTTTACATAAAGGAGATTCCACGCCATTCATCGTGGCATAAATTTTGAATTTCTGGACAGAAACTGAAAAAAATATAACTGTTCTGCGTGAAGATACATAGTTGTGGCGCTGGAGTTATCAAAGGAAAATTTTGAAATGGAACTTGTTTAACATATCCGTCCGTTGTCATGTTTGAATTAGGTATTGGAAATTTGTAACGAATAACGCCCAATATCTCTATTCGGAGCACTATATCTACAAGAAAATGTTCATAATTTAACTGTCATTTGGGACCAACAAAAACAAACATAGCAGTTGTTTACGAACTCGGTTCAACAGGCTTTTTCTTAATACCCGTGCCTTCAACCGCACCACTTTAAATACATCGTCTGCGCAACTTGTCTTAGTGTTCTAAATATACAAAGCCAGGTCCAGACAATGCCCTTCTCTCTCCTTTGAGTCAAACACTTGCCCCAAGTTGGAAGTTCACGATACGCTCTGCTAACCGCAGGTACTCTTGCGTCTGTGGACCATGCATAATGAGCAGATTTTGTGTAACGTTTCCATTATTAATCCACGGCGAAACATTGGCAAGAAGGAATATTTTAAATAAAACCTAGAGCAAGCATTGAAAGCTTCAATTGTGGTGTAAACGTTCCAGCAACTTTAACTTCTGCTGGATGAAATTAGAATCAAGTGGTAAGCATATATAGCAAGTTAATTTTGCAAAACCATTGTTATATATATTATTATCTGTAGTTCAGACTTACATCTATAAAATAATCGATAACCAGGATATTTAAAAGGGAAGAACGTCGAAGAATATTAAAACTAACCTCTCAGAACTGCAACTGCAGTATCAGGCATCGATTAGTAGGCGGCGAATTAATCGAAATCAGATAAAAAGGAAGATAAATTAATAAAAATGCTTTGCTTAAATAATAAAAAATCTTGTTATGATAATATGAAATTAGAATGGATAGAGTAATGATTAAAATAGTAGTTGACTTAAAGAATAAGAACGGAAGAATATAATTTAATGTAGCATACATACTTGCATCCAGGCAAAGAAAAGAAAATATTCGTGTAAAAATCTGTACATTTCGGACAGACAAGAAGGGAGGACCGTTATCTTCTTTGTGCTAGTAAAAGTTCAATGTCTGATAACTATAGTAATTTCCAGCCAGGAATGTTTTGGCCCAAAGGGTTTCAAAATGCATTTGAGCATGAACGTTAAAGAGATTTACTTCGCTGGTTTGATAACGATATGTAACGTTACAAACAACTCAGGGTAGACGTTCCCCAACTCAGGGTGGGCTGAACGTCAATGAGTCAGATAAGTTTTGCAAACCAATGCGGAAATTCGAAATAACTGAGAAACCAATAATAATTTAACATTTGAGAAGGGTGAGCTAGTTTGGTCATGTGATAAATTTGGAGGGGGATCAGAATAAGTTTCGAATTGAATGGTGAATTAAGAAAAACTTACTTAAAAGGTGATACCACGACAGGAAGGTCGTCTTCACGCGCGTTAAGAAAGCAAGCGAAGATTTAAAAGTCTGAAATGTAGGGAAGTTAAGAATAGCTCAACTAGCTTAAGTGGAAGCAGCATTAGAAGTTTATTAGAGCAAAGTACGCACTTTATTAAGAATAATAGAAACCGCGCGGAAGTAACTTTAAACAAGTAATGCAGGGTTTCAAGTAAAATTAAATTTATGTTAGGTATTTTGCTAACAGGTGGTCACCGATCCAAGTCGATGAGCAAACATAGTAGGAACTAAACCAAATAATTCTGCAACAAACAAATACGACTGAGTAGCCAAAAACCACCCAAATCCATTTCCTACAACCATTCACCTGAGGATAAAAGAACTCATAGCTCCAATTAAAATGCAATCAATTTAACACTGGTGTATAGGTTTGCCGCAGAACGCTTTCCCCAAAGTAAAAAAAAAAAAGATTAAGTGCATAATTATAAAATTTGTGCAAAAATAGTGCAAAAATGCGACACTTCCAGGACTAAAGCACATTTAAGATTAAAATATATTAAACGACAAAGAGAAATGTGATATCGTAACATTGTTTTCTTATAAGTAATGTCAGCTTTTGATTTTGGTATTTTTGAAAATTTATTGGGTTTCTTTGGTTTGGCAATGCTATTTTCAGGATGCCAAGGCCAGTGTTGCGTACACTGCGAGCATGTATCAGTCTTCAGTTTTTAATAAACAATCACAAAATGAAGATAACAAAGTTTGAACTTAGAGTCCTACGAAAATACTGCTGGAAACAGCCGCCGCCGTAACTCGAAGAATATGTGAAGTGGAAGGAAAATCTGTCGTTAGTGAACGTGTGGCACAACAATAGTTCCAATGCTTCAACAATGGAGATGAAAACGCTGAAGATTGACCATGTTCTGGAAGAACTAAAGTATGAAATATAGAGAAAATTGGCCAAGTTTTGCGATAAAGTGCGCAGAAAGGCACTCGAAGGCCTTCAGAAGAACTTGGCGCCTCAGGAGATACCATAC
Organism: Mantis religiosa; assembly: GCA_030765055.1. Taxonomy (NCBI): domain Eukaryota; kingdom Metazoa; phylum Arthropoda; class Insecta; order Mantodea; family Mantidae; genus Mantis; species Mantis religiosa. Next base: position 55,802,209 of record CM060960.1, on the reverse strand, counting down.
ATCGCCACCATAAGACATTTGGAAAATCATAGAGAAGCTGTAGATCTGTTTGTCATGAACTGGCACCTCAACAGGCGGAACTTAGGGTGGATATTTGCCATCAGCTTATCCGCAATTCAATGTATGATAGATTTCTTAGAAGAATTGTCACTTGAGAAGAAAAAAGTGTACATCACCGAAAACCTGATGCCTCGAAATAGTGGCTTCATCAAAGTCATTGTTAAAAAAATTATTTCGGTCCCAAAGTAATGCTCTGTGCCTGGTAGAATTTTCAAGGTGGGATTTACTGGGAGTGTTTTTTTCCAAACGGGCGGGCAACTGATGAAGACTTTTATTTTCAACAACTGGAACGATATCATTAAATTTTGAGACGGAGATACCCAGCATTAGTTAACGGGGGGCGGAGGGTGGGGTCGAAGTCCTAAAAGTGGTTTTCTGAACTGATAAAGCTAGAGCGTCCATTTTTTGTACAGACATTACTAGTAGCGAAAGAAGTGCGTGTACCATTTTTAATTTCAATTTGTAACTGCGTTCTTGATATATGAATTAATTTATACCATTTTATAACCTAATCTATCTTCTCCCTCAGATATTGCACAACAGATGTAATTGAGTTACAGTTAAATTCCCTAACACCTTGGTAATAGATTAAACGAGCAGATTTTAAAATTGTGAATAGCTAATTTTTAAAAAATTAGTTTATATATCAGGGCTAAAAAGGCTTCAAAAATCAGCACTTGATTACAGTAATTAGGTTTTAAATAAAACTATGACGAATATGAACATTCCCTTACACCACTTTATTGCACAGATTTTGAAGTGTATTGTTTACAATTTTCAGAGCTCTAGCCATAATATTCTGGCAGAAGATAGATTTTCAATATGCAACAATAACAAAAAACTGAACTTGATAGAAAAGGCTTAGCTTTGCATGCTGTTGACATAAATTATATTTCATTTCTTTACCTTAGAAATCTCCAGCAAGGTAAGCCAACCTTCTTCCTTCCTAGCAGCCTCTGGAGCCTTCAATTTGGCCAGGTTTATAGTCTGGCGAGATTTCTTTATTTGTAAATTTCTGCGATGGTCTGCAGTTCCTACTCTCCTTTAGAGGCTTAGGGGAACTTTTTGTATGTAATTTACGTCCTCCAGCGTTAAGTCATATCGCACGATGAATGTGTTGCGTAAAATGATGCTCAAATGAGCCCAGGGTCCATAGACCTTAGTTACCCTACATTCGTCTTTCAGGTTAAGGGAAAACCCAGGAGAAAACCTTATCCAGGCAACTTAACCTGACCGAGATTCAAGCTCGGGACCTCTTGAGCGTAAGGCGGACATGCTGCCATCTACGCTACCGAGGCGGACAGAGGCGTAGGTGACAAATTATTTTTTACTGGGTTCCTGGAGGCATTCCTGCTATAGTTTTAGGTTTCTTCACATGTTTTCTTACAGCCAACATTGAATTCACATACTGCCAGACCAACAGCATACTCCACTCTTCCCTTAGAAACCAAAATTGTTTTAGGACACTTCCGGCATATTATAGAATGTAAAGATTCATTGGAATTTTGAGTTTTGCCTAAGAGACATCTACTCAATTGATGATTAGGGGCAAGTCTCTGGTAAACAGGAATTATTTTTGTCAGCCAGAAGACGAACAACTTTGGAGAGCATACTGCGCAAAAGAGTTCTGTTGCAACAGGACAATGCAACATCCCATACTGCAAAAAAAACCATGGAAATAATCCAGGAATTGGGAAGAATCGAAGTGTTACCACACCCAGTATACAGTCCTGACCTCGCGTCATCAGATTATCACCTTACTTAATACATGGTCCATTTTCTACGTGGAAAAATTTTCACAACTTTAAAGCAGTGCATGTGGGTGTCACCGAATTCTTCGGATCAAAAACCAGAAATGGTACCATCGTGGGATAATAGACCTCTCGACGATCGCTCAAGGCCATAGAATCTAATGATTTATTCTTTGAACATTTGTTAATTGCTTGTCATAGCACATTTCAAATAATTGTTCTTACAAAAGGACATTACATATGAGACAGTAACTACACTAATGAATCAAGATTGATTTAAAAGCTCGTTCAAATTAACAAGCTGTCCACTCGTGGATATAATATTGTCACGCGATCGTCGAAGGTACGATAAAACCAGCTGGCAGAAAGGCGCCTTTTACAAACTGCGTCTACATGAGGCCGGTGTTCCTCTGTCAGGCGGGTGAGGGGTTTGGCGATGTTGGAAAATTCCTTTATGAAACGGCTGTAATAACTGCACAGCCCTAGGAGACTGCTCTCTTATCCTTTGGCCAAAGCCAGTCTCTCACGGCCTGTGTCTTCTCCAGGTCTCTGGCCACTCCGGTTGGTGAGACTATGTGGCACAAGTAGTTGACTTCCTAGCGGAAGAGCTGGCACTTCCTTCGCGTTCAGCTTCAAATTGGTCATCTGCAGTCCCTGTAGCACCTTGCTTAAGTATCGAGATGGTCTTCGAATGTCTTGCCGACGATGATGTCGCCCAGGAATAGCAGGCAGGCGTCGTAAGTCAGCCCTCTCGTTGGCAAGACATTCGAAGCCCATCTTGACAACCTGAGCACGGTGCTACAGAGACTGCAGGCAACCAACCTGAAGCTGAACGCAAAGAAGTGCAAGCTCTTCTGTAAGGACGTGGCTCAGTGGTTAGAGCGCTTGGCTTTCACCAAGGTGGCCCGGGTTCGATCCCAGGTTACCACAAAGTGAGATTTGTGTTGGGCAACACGGCACTGGGGCGGGTTTTCTCCGTGACCTACGGTCTCCCCCGCCATCTCATTCCACCGGTGCTCCATCTTCATCTCATGTATCAGAGTCACCGCCTGCGGTGCCGTATGTAGTAAAAGCGGGCGTTACACACTACACACATCTTCTGTAAGGAAGTCAACTACTTGGGGCACATAGTCTCACCAACCAGAGTGGCCACAGACCCGGAGAAGACACAGGCCGTGAGAAACTGGCCTCGGTCAAAGCATCCGAGAGATTTGCGCAGTTTCCTAGGGCTGTGCAGTTATTACCGCCGTTTCATAAAGGGGATCTCCAACATCACCATCCCCTTCACCCGCCTGAGAGAAGAACACCAGCCTTATGTGGACGGAGCACGCCAAAGGCGCTTTTATGCCAGCTGGTTTTATCGTGCCTTCGAAGATCGGGTGGCCGCGCCGTGGCTCAGTGGTTAGACCACTTGGCTGTCACCAAGGCGGCCCGGGTTCGATTCCAGGCGACCGCAAAGTGAGATTTGTCGTGGACAACACGGCGCTGGGCGGGTTTTCTCCGGGACCTCCGGTTTCCCCCGCCATCTCATTCCACCGTTGCTCCATCTTCATTAAATGTACAATCAGTATCACCGCCTGCGGTGCCGTATGTAGTAAAAGCGGGCGTTAAACACTACACACACACACACACACACACACACACACACACACACACACACACACACACACACACACACACACACACACACACCTTCGACTATCGGGTGATAATATGAACAACTATTATCTCATGTCCGTACAAAAATAACATAATTATAAAGTATTCCCTTAGAAACCAGCTTAAAACAGTTGACTGTCACTTGAAGGCTACTGTATTCACATATCCTCTTAAACCTACAAAAATTAACAATAAGATAATGTTTACATTGAAGTAGATAGAGAAATAAGTATTTACTAAGTTTGTACAAGGGTGCACAAAGCGGTCATTTTAATGAAACGGGTGTCAGTTTTTATTACAATTTTCTTTCTGTTATGTGGAGTAAATAAAGGCTTAGGTTGAAAGAAGACGGTACCTAATTTTGCTGGTGCAGTAAAAAAGTTGTTGTGTTCAAATGTAGTTTCGCTCGCTGGACGGTTTATGTGTAACTGTTGCTTTGGGTTATTACTGCCACACTTTTAGGGCTGTGGTGTGCTAATGCCTGGAAGGGAGATGGACACACGAGTCAACTGTATCTACATTTTCTACCGTTTTTGTGACAAACAGCGGCATTAGGCGCGGGGGGTTGTGCCACTTCGTGTTATCTCTTTTCGCTTAACCCTCTCTGGAAATACGGTTTCACGAGCAGGACTGAAAAAAGCTCAGAGGGGTCATTTTAGGTTTCAAAATGGCATATGAAATATACAAAAGTAAATCAGGGCTACTTTTATTACATTTAGATTTTTATATACACATAATAAGTTTAAGGTAATCAAGTACCCGCCCTCTATAGCGTAGGTGGTAGTTTCTCACGTTCAAGGGTTCCTATCTCTATAAGGGTGACTCGTCTGGATAAGGTTCATTCTCAAGTATTCCTTATTCTGAAAAATAAATTACAGCCCCAAGCGCTTATGTACCCGGGCCTCATTTCAAAATTATTTCATTCATCGTCCGTTAAGACAACGTAGGAGGTCTTCCCTTATCCTGAAAGATGAGTGTCTGGCAACTGTAAGCTCTATCTAGCCTGGGCTCATTTGATCAAAGTTTCATTCATCGTCAGATCTGACCACATGGGAAGCTTTCTCATATCCTGAAAGTTGAACGTATGGTAATCCTCGGCTCTCTGGGCCCTGGGCTCATTTGAGCATAATTTCACGTTTCATCGTTGAAGATTTTGCCTTATACTGAAAGATGAATATCTGGTAACCCTAAGCTCTATGTAACTTGTTCTCATATGAGCATCATGTCATTCACCGTCCGATAACCTGCACTTAAGAGGTTTCCCTTCTCCTGAAAGAAGAATGTGTGGTAACACTAAGCTGTATGTCCCTGTGATTATTTGAACATAATTACATTCATCGTCCTATATGACTTAACGTTGTAGGTTTCCCCATATTTCTGAAAGATATATTTCAGGTAACTCTTAGATCTCTTGACCTTCTACTTATTTAAACATTTCATTCATCGTCCGATATGACTTAGCCTTGGTTTTCCTTTATCCTGAGGATAATATGTCTGTTAACTCTAAGCTCTATGTTCCCTGTACAAGTTTGAACATCATTTCAGTCATCGTCCTAAGTGACTTATCGTTGGAGGCTAACCTTAACCTGAAAGATGAATTTCTAGTATCTCGAAGCTCTATGTACCCTCTGCTCATTTGAACATCATTTAATTCATCGACGTATATGACAGCCTTGGTTTTCCCCTATCTTGAAAGACGAATGACTTAACTCTAAGTCCTATAAACCCTGTACTCGTTTGATCATCATTTCATTCATCATCCGATATGACTTAAGGTTGGAGGTTTCCCCTTATCCTGATAGATGAATGTTACTTTAGCCTAAGCTATATGTACCCTGTACTCATTTGCACATCATTTCGTTCATCGTCCCACATGACCTTAACGTTGGAGGTTTTCCTTATCCTGAAAGATGAATGTTAGGCATCTCTAAGCTCTATGTACCCTGGACGAATTTGAACATCATTTCATTCATCGTTCAATATGACTTAACGTTGGAGGCTACCCATATCCTTAAAGATGAGCCTCTGGTAACTCTAAGCTCTATGAACCCTGAACTCATTAGAACATTATCATTTGCTGAAAAGTGAATGTCTAGTAAGTCTAAGCTCTATATACACGGTACTCATTTTAACAACATTCCATTCGTCGCCCCATATGATATTAACTTTGAAAGTTTTCCCTTATCCTGAAAGGCCAATGTCTGGTAACTCTAAGCTCTATGTACGCTGTACTTATTTGAACGTAGTTCCATTCATCGTCCGATATGACTTAATGTTGGAGGTTTTCCCTTATCCTAAAAGATGAGTGTCAGATAACTATGCTCTGTGTACCCTGGACTCATTGAACAACATTTCATTGATGACTTTTAAATAAGTCCAGGATCCACAGAGCTTGTACTTCCCCGTCATTTAACTTTCAGGATAAGGAAATCTCCCTCAGAGACCGTATCAAAATAACTCGTCGTGACCGAGATTTATTCTCGGGATCTCTTTAACCACATATACCCACGCTATATAGGTAGGCGATTCAATTAATGATTATCATTAATGTCAGGGATTGGGATAAATCATTCATTATATCTCTGAATAAAGTAACTTTTACACACCTGGTCCATGAATTTAGTTTACTGTTTTGATGTTGGGAAACACAAATGAGGTGCACTATCTATCCAAAGGTGCAGAAAGTTGTAGTTCCTCTTCCATGGGTGTCTTCTGTTGAGCAGGAATTCATTAATCAGCCGCAACTAAATATATAGGGAACTATTTTGATGTGTGTCTTTTTGCACATTGACCTTGAAGGTCTGTCCTCAGTAACCTAGGGCGTTCACAGCAGTTTCATCAAACCGTAAAAAGTAATAATGATAGCAAACTAATACGCGGAAATCCTCTTAACTTCTACTTTATTTGCTTCTTGGAGAAACCGGCTTAATAGTCCTTCATTTGTTTTGAAGCGAAGACCATCATAGTTCTGTTGAACTCAGTTTGACTGCAGCTCCGTCGAGTGTTATGTACGTATTCTCAATGTTTAGGAAGACTTCTTTAGTAGTGATTATACTGATTATTACTGATTATTAAGCGTAATAATCTTATAATCAAAATTATATCAAGACAATGAAGTAAAAACAGTTAAAATCAGCCTTTAATGTAAGAAGCATTAATTGCATTTGGTTATTAGCTTGGAATATTAAGAGTTGAGGAAAGTGAATAGAGTTGTGTATAATTAAACAAAGAAATGATCAGACGAAATCAGTCAACAAAATTCACTAGCTCAAAATTCAGGCAATTAAGTACGTCAAGCTTCAGAGTTGCTGCATATTCACCCATGTGTCAAGCTTTGAAAATTATAAAGAGAAAAGAAATTAGAAGATAATCATAAAACTGTTTTACAATGTATAAATTTAAGAAGTGTTGTGGGGTAGTCGTAAAATAGCTGCAATTTAACAAGGGATGTCGTAAACCCTCGATAGCTTGTTAGTTCTTGTATAGCTTGTTAGTTCTTGTTCATAAAAAGAAAATGTATGAGCACAGTTTTAAATTCAACGGAATTCATATCTACAATAAGCTGCCAACTGAAATAAAAAGCATTGAGTCCTTCACAGAGTTTAAAACCACATAAAAGAAGTATTTGTTACAAAAGTGTTATTGCTCAGTCGAAGAGTATTTAAATGAAAAAAGGAATAAAAGGAATGTAAATTTTAATTATTAATTTAATTATTATGCTTAACAACTTATTGTAATTCTTGCTTCTTGTTACTATTTTTTGTGTAGTTAGTAATTTTACAATTCCACATCACCTTCACAAAGTTTAAAAACACATCAAAGAAGTATTTGTTAAAAAAGTTTTACTACTCACTAGAAGATTATTTAAATGACAAAGGGTAGGAATAAAAGGAATGTAAATTTTAATTGTTTATTTGGTTATTATGATTAACAACTTATTGTAATTATTGGTTTTTGTTACTATTTTTTGTGTAGTTAGTAATTTGACAATTCCACATCATGAATGTATGATTTACGGATGCCATAAATGAATATGAATATGAATACGTAATCGACATTCAGATTTACTTATTTTTCCCAGCGTTTCTGACCTTCTGAATACCTAGATTGTAGCACTCTGCAGAATTCACCTTAAACCACTCTTCCACTAAATGACGTCATTTTTGTTGTCAAATCAGCGAGAAGGGGATCCGTTCCCTTCAGCTGCTTTAGTGTGAGCACCACGGACCCTTAGCACTCGTGGTACTTCTGAAGTTACTAGAGGAACCTCGGGACGATCATTCCAGCCTCTCCCTGAATGGGAGTTGCTCGGATTGGGTTGGACTCGAGGGGGCTGTGTGTTCCCGTAACCCGCGAGAAATCGGGTACCTCCGGCCGGGCCTCGGCGGCCCGGAGGGAGTAGAGGGTTGCCTAAAATGCCCCGGGTACTAGCCTGCAGAGCTAGTATTACCGTGCTACTCAAATGGTTACCCTGGCTTTATCTTTGTTAATAGAAACCCTCAGATAATATTGGCTGAAGTGATGCGTTCATTGGTGCTTAGCAAACATCTAAGAAGCGCGCAAGCACCCTTCTCACTCTTTCGACAATAATCAGTGCATTATCTGAGATGTTTGTGTGAACAAAGATAAAGCCAGGGAAACCTTTTGAGCAGCACGATAATACAAGGTGTGCTAGATCACCAGGCGGCCCTACCGAGGTTATCGGTAGTCTTCCCTGCGGGTTTGACGCGCGTAAATGGCATATCCACTTCCACCGGCCTTGACGTTGTCTATGTGGGCGGGGCTTTTTAGACTCCAGGTATTGCCCTAAGGACAGACCCCTGAAGCTCTCCGTCGCTCCCGGGTAACAGAGGCCGGGGTCTTCCGACTTTCCGTTAGACCTCTCTCAACTGCCAAATAGCGACCACGCAATGGAGTCATATCTAGTAACAACAAAATGTCACTTGATGCGAGACGGGCGAATAAGGCGGATGCTGTAAGGTCTCAAATCCACATTCTCTTGTTTTGTCAACTGTAACTTGAGATGAATGAGCTGGTGCATTGTCAGCCAGAAGACGAACACCTATGGGGAGCATACCACATCGTTTCTTAATCAGAGCTGCTCGTAATTTGTATATGCCGGTGATGGTTTGGCCCTTGGCAAGATAATCTGTAAGGATGACTCCACGACAGTCCCAGAAAACTGAAAGCATGACCTTCGCAGCCCGCCTCGGTATCGCGGTGGTAGTATGTCTGCCTCACGTTCAAGAGTTTGAATCTCGGTCAGGGTGAGTTACCTGGATAAGTTTTTTCCGGGGTATTCCCTTATCCTGAAAGACGAATGTCGGGGAACTCTATGGACCCCGGGCTCACTTGAGCATCATTTCACCCATTCCATTCATCGTCCGATATGAGTTAACGTTGGAGGACGAAAAAAATGTCCTTGCCAGCTGACTTTTGTCCTTTTCTTCTTTGTGAGGGGTGGAATCGACAAGTCCCCATTCCATACTCATAGTTCTTGTTTTTGGATCAAACTGATAGAACCAGGCTTCATCCATAGTTACCCGATAGTCAAAACAATCATTTTCATCCTGTTCCAACAGCATCAACACTTGCCTTGAAAGTTCACGCCGATTTTGGAAAGGGGTTAGCAAACGTGGAACCTCCCGTGCAGACAACTTAGTGATGTGCAGTTCGTCATGAATAATTTTCCAACACACTACCATAAATAAGTTATGTCTCATTCATGATCATTTGGATGGTTGCTCGTCTGTCTTCCAGCATTAAACACTCCACTTTCTTCATTGTGACAGCATATTTGCACTCGTCCCACCATATTCTCTGAAGTCTTAGGGAGAGTATCCTCGCCAATGTTATTTATTTCGGTTCGAATGGATTCCTTGAAAGCATCAATTATCCGTGGTCTATCCTTGTACATTCTATATTTTAGATACACCTTCAAGAAAAAGATCCGGTGAGGTTAGGTTAGGGGATCTGGGGGGCAACAGACCTTTTGAGATTCAATTATCAAAGAAACTAGCTACACGTTCCATGGTTTCATTAGATATATGGTACATTGCTCCATCTTGCTGGAAATAACCTCCTCTCAATTTGATATCATCCAGCTGCTCCACAAATGTCTTGAAGATATCCATATAAGCTTCAGTGTCTACAATCTTACCATGTCCAGATGCTGGTGGAGGACACTTCCGACATTTTCTGTGAAATGTAATTAGTGTAATGTACAGTAAACGCAAGATAAGTTAAGCGCTGGATTTACGGTGAGGTGCGGGCAGAGGGGAAGAAGCGAGAGCTAACACTTTTGTTTCTGCAGTGCGATCAACCTTGCGTGTAAGATAAGCACAGATATCACAAGTAAAGTTGCATCCTCTGAAAACATTCCTTAGTTTTGCACACGGCAGCTCAATTGCATTCAGATCACAGTTATACGGAGGTAGACGAATAATAATGTGTCCCCTTTCGAGAGCCATAACATCCACAAATGTTCACGCAAATATAAATCATTTTCAAGTAAATGCTGATTTACATTACCACCACACTCGTACCAAGGATAAACTGGCAATTCGAGCGCACCAAACGAGCCTTTATGAAGGAAGCTTTAGCTACAAAGTGATAATGTTATATAATAAACTTCCAAATTCATTTAAACAAGCTGCATCATTAAAACACTTTAAGAATAAGGTTAAGAAATTTTTTATGCACAGTGTTCTTACACAGTTAGGGTTTTTTTTTATTTTTATTTTTTTTTCCAGAACTATAACCATGTAAATGAGCACGGGGAGCATAGTACATTCACAAACCTGTAATATTCATATTATGACATTTCTTGTAGTCAATTAGTCTATGCAAATACCACATTAAACCGTAGAAAAGCTGCTTACTGTGTATATTGTATGTAATCAATTGACTTTATGTATATACTGTATTTATACATTTTGACATGTCTCATAACATGTATATGTTGCCAAGGGCGAACTAAGATTCTAATTCTAACATACGATTGTTGTAAACTGGTAAGCTAATTAACCTCGAAATTTCCCGTAGGGGAGGGGATACGTCCCCTTCAGCTGCCCTGGTGCGAGCGCTGCGGATCCTTAGCACTCGTGGTAGCTCTGACGTTACCAGAGCAACCTCGGGCCGAACTGCCGAGCCCCGCCCGTAAGGGAGTTGTTCGGATTCGGTTGGTCTCGAGGGGCAGTGTGTTCCCGACACCCCCGGGGAATTGGGTACCTCCGACCACGTTACGGCTGCCCGGAGGGGTGGAGGGTTGCCTAAAATGTCCCGGGTACTAGCCTCCAGAGCTAGTAGATGTCCTAGATGACCAGGCGGCCCCACCGAGGTTTTTGGTAGTCTTCCCTGCAGGGTTGACGTACGTAAGTGGCGTATCCACTTCCATCCCGTCTTGACGTTGTGCCCAGCGGGGGGGGGGCTTTTTAAGAAATCAGGTATTGCCCTATGGAAAGAGCCCCGGAGTATCCATCGCTCCCGGGTAGGGGAAGGCCCTGGTCCTTGGTCCTACGGGTCCAGGATTAATGGGAGTAGTTCCTCTGCACATAATTAACCTCGAAATTGATCAAAAGTAAAACGGTGGACATGATAAAGCTTAGGGCATTAGCCACTAGATGTCAGTGTATAGCGCATTTCAAATTTCAAAGTTGTCATCTATGTTTACGGAGTTAAACGAAACTTACGGAAGGAGGGCTTGGAGCCCGATGCGCACATAGTAATCCCCCAGTTGTGTATTCTCCCAAAGTTGCACATGTGTCCTAAGTTACGTCTTACTGAAATAGTTCAACTTTAAATGGATCGCAGTGTATTATTGCTTCACTATAAACCCGTGTGTCTATTTCGTAATTTCTGTGTGTTCAGACACAAGTCTCGGTAAGACAGAAAACTGTATAAACGGAAAATAAAAGCCATAACGATTGCATTCCCTTTGGGAAGGTTTTACTGTAGTTATGGACTATTAATTGCTGTTGTACTTGGCGTACTATTCTGTAATGGGCATCAAAGACCTATTAATTCTTTAATGTGTCCGAAACCAACGACACAGGAACGCTGGCTTTACTTCCCTTCCGACCAGGTTTTGTATACTCAATTTCATCTCTTCCTACCATGGGACTGTCTAGGAAATGGCAGAGAGACAACAGCTACGGATACATGACACTACTCCTGATCTTCTTAATCAATTTTTAGCCTAAGAAGTTTCTGTATCAAGGTAGAGGATATGCGAGAGTTAGCTAAGTTATTTGTTTCTGGTAAAATTCCAGCTTAGTGTAGAACACGCAGGTGTGTTCCGTATTTACAGGCAGTTATTCTGGTTGAAGAATACGAGGGAAACGTGTGTGAAGTAAGGAGAAGGAAAATAAAGGCAAAGACTTGCTGTATATATAGATCGTTAAGCGCTCCAACCTGGTTACGACGGTCGCTCAAGGAGCAGCTCCTTCCTATATGCACAAAATGAGCCACTTTGGGTAGACGGAACCTGAATAAATGCGATTCTTTTTCAAGAGCAGGCCAATTGCCATAACGCGCTTCACATAAGTGACGTGCGTTTCCACTAAAGCCTACATAAGCCATTTGCTACGAATGACGTTTTTGTTCAGCTTTTTTCGATAGCAGAAGATGTAACCACGCATTCAAAATTTTAGAGATATATTCATACAGCAGCCATGAATGTCATGTGAATAAATAATACAATCAGAGTTATTCTTTAATTTGAACTTTTCCTATGTATTCAAGAACTTCTCGGGCAGCAAATCAGGTGCAAAGACTATTAGAAATCGACGTTTCGGGGGAGGACATCTCTCCCATCATCAGGAAACTTTAAGGAATTTATAACCACCAAATGAATAACTGGATATAACACAAATACTCGCCTCACTGAACAAAAGACAGTTTTCAATAAATTAAATGCCAGGTCAGGAGATGGCGTGAGTGTAGGAAACTAATTCGGTGGAAGAAACGTAACTATAACTTGATGAAGCTGAAGAGGAGCTGAACTGAAACCCAGCACTACCATTAAGCGTGCACCTATAGAAAGAAATGGCCAAAGCCTCCTTAGCTCTCCGCTCCCACTAACTGTTGCATTTTGCCAAGATGGTTCGTCTCTCGAAAGTTGGCTCTATGGTCGTTATCAAAACAAAGCTCTGCTGGCCCAAACTTCCCAGGTTGCATCAAACGAATGCTCCGTTCATGTTCCTTTATTCTGGTAGCGATGTCCTTCCGGTTTGTCCTATATACTGTGACTGTGGGTTCGTAAAATTAAAAGTCCAATTGCACAAACTCAAAATGTTCATTTCCACGGAATTACAGTCGGGACACTCCGATTACATGGAACTACTTATCGCACACAAATAAAATCCACCAGTTCGTCTGTCACAGGTCTATTCCACGCTCACAATTACGTACAATTCCTCTGATACACGTACACCGTCTTCCAGTCCGTTCGCTAGCACTGCGCTCTTCGCGGCTGCTCGCCAAGAACTGAACTGACTCGTCCACTGCAGCCCTTATATAGGAAGATCGCTGTTTCTGGATGCTTTTCGGCTCGGAAAGTCATCCCGAATGCTCCAGACGTCAGGGGGAGGGGAAGGAGACGGCAGAGTGGCCCGCGATACCCTCCCAACCATTCCTTCAGTTAACGTCACAAAATAAATGGGTAGGCGTGGGCTGAATGCCTCCTGTTCCCTACTCAGCTGTCAGTTGGTCGTGCCTTCCGATAACTGGGTAACAATACGGTGGCCCACATTCACAGGGAATGCCGTCCACTCCCGGAACTTGGAAGCCCAGTTTGTCTTTCACCGGTCTCAACAGATGTTTAATCTTCGTAGGTGGCTTGTGGATGGTCCTGATGTTGCAGTTGGCGTGAATTCTGCTTACTCAGCCGGATAGGTTGCCTGTAAATGGGATGTAGGTTGCAGCAGTAGGCCTGTCTGACGCTTGCTGACCGGACAGGCCTACCGCTACCGTACTTTTGTAGTGTATTTTACTGGTTTATCCCGTAGATGAGCCCTGATAAGTTCCCTCAGCTACACTGTTCCCTTTGCTCATGACCTTTCCATTCGAGTAGACCTCATTCCTTCAACAGTCTGTGTAGCAAGCAGTTCAAATTGGTTTACTGTACATTTTATGCATCTAGCACTGTTGGTAAAGCTGATCAGCTCCATACCATATTACCTCCTAATGGAATGAAAGAAGGAGATTGGAATTTAAACACGTGATGTGACTAGTTTTTCATCAAGAATGCTATCCTAGTAGGAAAATAGCAAGAAAAGTTGACGTAGCCCAGTTCGCAGTGGTGGTATGAAAAGTTTCCGACCTAATAAAGATACAAGACATCTTTCTTCAGATTATTTATTGGTTTTAAACCTTAACATTGTCTCCTTGTAACTCCGTACACTACTTCCAGCGATGCTCCCATCTCTGTAACCAGTCCAAATAGTACTCGGTGTTTTTCTCTGCAAATTAATTGTTCACGAAGATGATTGCCTCTGCATTTGACGAAAATCTGTGCTCCGAGAGCAGTTTTCAGATGAGGAACAAAAAGAAGTCGCTTGGGACTAGAACTGATGAGTAAGACGGATGGTAAAGCAGTTTAAACCGTAATTCGTGGATTTTCGCCATTGCAACCGCTTAAGTGTGAGGCGGTGCGTCGTCTTGGTGAAACAAGATTTTCTTTTTCTGCACCTGTGAACGTTTTTCCTCAAGTTCTGCTTTCAGCCTGTCAAGTAGTGATGCGTAATATGCTCCCGTAAGGGTTTTTCATTTTTTAAGATAGTTAAAATAACTCCATGACTATAAAAAATAAAACAGCCACCATCACTTTCCCAGATGGAAAAATAGTTTTCTCTTTTGGCGCCGGTTCCCCCTTTGCAGTGTGATGTTTTCTTCCTTAGAGCAGTAAGTGGGGCACCGGGTTAACCTTCCTTTGAAATTTAGAAGATCGACGGATAACCTTAAGATCACTTTCTGAAATACTGAACATTACATTGGGTGCCATGCACACTTCGGTGGCAGAAGCGTTACACATGAGACGTGTTTGTGCGCGATGGGTTCCAAGACTGTTGATTCCTGTACCAAAGGGCATTCGCATGCAGGTCTAAAAGCAGTTAAAGTTGATGTTAGAGAAGGATACAGAGCTTCTTTGGAACGTAATCACTGCTGATGAAACTTGGCTACATCATTTTGATCCTGAGAGCAAGCAGCAAAGCTCAGTATGGAAATATCCTTCATCACGAACCCCCAAAAATACCAAAAGTGGTTGCTTCTCCTGGCAAAGTTATGGTTATCTCATTCTTTGATAGTCATGGAATCGTTTATCAGCATGTTGTACCTGCACACACATCAGTAACTGGACAATACTACAGGTATGTCCTGAAAACATTGCAAGTCCATATCAGGCGCAAAAGACAACATTTCCGTGAAGCAGGCTGGATTCTGCACCACGATAATGCGCGGCCGCATATTGCCAATATTGTTGCTGAATAACTTGCAAAAATCAACGTGAAGTGCATCCCTCACCCTCCTTATAGTTCGAATTTAGCCACATGTGACATTGTTCTATTCCCTAACTCGAAGAAACGCCTTCGTGGGAGGCATTATCCATCATCAGAAGCAGTAGTGAAGGCTGCGGAGGCGATTTTGAAGGATCTCTCAAAATGCTTTCCAGTATGGCTTTGAAGACTGGCAGAAACGCTGGGACAAGTGCATCGCATTCAGGGGAGACTATTTTGTTACACATAAAATGTGTTCATTCCTTATTGAACAGCCCTCATCAACCAGACTTTTATTTCTACGTACCCATAAAGTCACAATATTTATGTAGTATTTGTTGTTCACTGTTTCTAGCTTCCTTTTATACGTATGTGTGCAGAATATTACTTGCATATCTCTAATGGTGTTTGTAAAAAAATTTCGAAAACCAGTAAGAAACTCTTTAACCAGGAAGCTTTGTCTAAACCATCGTAGCTTTGAAACTTGTGTCTGAAAAAATGTTAATAAAATGGGGAGATGGGTAAGGAAAGGATACCTTCGAAAGAAAATAAGTTAAGCAACCGCAGGCGGGTATGGGCTTTCGGAGAGTAAATTGGTTCACCCAAATATAAGGATTTTGTCGTATATCTCTCTTTAAAGAAAAAGTGAATGTCTGTTAGCATATAGGTAAATGAGCAGTGACTTAATGTGTACCATTCAATAGGGAATTAACAGTAGAATGTTGGAGTGGGGTGCAGGTCAGGGGTGAGAACAGCAACCGGTCCCCCCACCCTCTTACCTTTGTTCCCTGTCGGCTGCAGATGTTGAGCATGGCTCTCCTTTTGTATGTGAGATTTGATGGCGGTGAAATTAATTCATCTCATTTCGCTTTCTGTTGCAAGTTAAACGTGCTTATTGTGAATTGAATCTGAGAACTGATTCACTACAGATACCAGCAATACATTGAGTCGAAGGGATGAAATGAACTGTTACCGTGGCGGCTAATTTTGTCTATACCTTGGGGGGCTGCATTGCTTACTGGAATTTTAGCTTTGCTTAATTATTTGAAGATGAAAGGTGATCTTTTCTTTTAGCAAACTTATTGTCCACTCTCTCGTTAGACTTCGGGATTTTTTCTATCAGTTCATTTTCTATGGATCTTCTTTTCATTAAATAGGGAATCAATTTCTCCTGTGTATTTAATCAACCCCCCGAACACCCCTTGATTTTATGACCCTTCATGCTCTCTTAGGTGTAGCTCGTGATAACCACAAAAATTCACACAGTTGATTATCTTTATAAGTGTCCCCATTTTTGGACTTGATTGTTGTGACAATCTGTTGATTCTTTGTAGGCTTGGTTAAAACATGTCTCTACATTTACTGACCCAAGTTTAGCAAAATTAAGCAAGTTATTAACATGGTGTTTGGACATTTCATGCTTACGACATTTGTATATAGTCTCTTCAAGTCTGAAAGTCGCTTATAAACTCATGTAATGTTGGTTGCATCATTTTAAATTCCAAATAAAAAGCAAGGAAAAGAGAACAGGGAATTGCTGATTTGACAGCCACATATGCACACATATTTCGTGTAAATTTCGGGACTGAAACATCTGTTATATTGTTTCTGGCGGTTTGTGGCACTCTAAATAATGTTTAACACAGGAGTCGGTCTTACTTGTACTTTAATGTCACATTTCTCTTGCAGTGTTAAAGCGCCAAAACGTAGCGACTTTAAAATACTCGACTGAATTTCTCATCGTTACAATCACACCATTGATACCAGTATAAAAAGTCACATTTGATTATACTTCACTGTCAGGAAACAAAAATATATTTGAACCACCGTGAATATGTTATAAAGCCGTCCATTTCACGAAAGTTCGCACGAAATTGCACTTACACCGCACTTGGGACTGCAAGCAATGAATTCCAGTGAGTTCACTAAGCTCTGGGGCGCGCGATGGGTAGAAACGTGAAGCGGGAGCTAGCGGAGGGGGAAAATGGAAGCAATATGCACGTTAGAGTTGTCCCGGCAGTCCAAGAGGGAGAAGCGGCTTCACATATGAGCTTGCCGCACAATCTGTGAACTTGTAATCACTTACAATTGATGCCGTATTTATCAGCCGTATGATTGAATACGATTTTAACAATGAATAAAATGATAATTAAATTATGATGAGGAAGTGAGGTGAAAGAATTTAAGATAATGAATAGTACAGATGGATAAGTTCATGAAACGAAGCAACAGCATTTAAATTCAATTACTAGAATGCGAATAAGTATTTTAACCCAGAGCTATATAATAAAGTTGCTGGTCTATATGGATGAAAATGTCTCGTCGAAAGGCTGTGGTCACGGGTTGGGTCGCTACCTGGGTAATTAGTAGACCGGTCCAAACCTGGCCCAAACCAGTATTTCGGGGAAACGTCCGCGTGGCTGTAGCTCGCTAACTAGAGTTTTTCAGAGAAATCCAGCTGGAGGCGAGGCTATATCTGTTTTGGTAATGAATATTAGGTTTTAGCGTCGGTCTTCTAGTCTGAGACGTGATACAGTGTAGACGTGTTTTTCCTGCCGGGGACACAAACGTCGGATTGCGCCGAGAAGTACAATCAATAATGAGAATCTTATTAAGGGAACAAGATCTCCCAGCAGTGAATTAAGCGGCGAAGTATACTTTCAAATCAGTGTTAGTAATTTATTCCATCGTGATAGATTTCAGCAATTCAGTATAGTTTTAACTTGATAGTGGAAATCTAGAGTAATTCGATCTGAACTCGGCGGCAACTCCTGGTGAACTGTCTGCACGAAACGAACTGAATAGTAAAGCGGATACGATGAACTGTGTTGTTTTTATTTCGTCAACCTATCTCACGCATACCCTGTAGATAGCGTGGTCTCAGCTCTAATGACTAGCCAGGGCAAAGAATAGTCAACTCATAGAGCAATCTCCTAGGCGACCAGACCACCGGGATCCAGGCTGCTAAGGTCACATCCAGAGTGGCTGATACCAAAGACAGAGTAGCAGCAGACGCAGCGGGGGAGGTAAGGCCACAAACTTGGCGAACCAACGTGGCGCTTCGAGAGACGAAAAGCAACCAGCATCAGGATCGTCGGAAGCTCCAGCAGAAAACCAAAGGTACTGAGTGTAACATTTTAGTGTTGTCGTTGTTGCAATGAACTGATGGAGAGTATTTTAAGAAACGGAAAGGTGAAAGGTCGGTCAAATTCACAAAGCATGGACGTGCAGGGGAGTACTATACAAATTGTTAAAGAGAAAGTAGCAGAAATAGGAGAAAGTGCTCAGAAGATACAGAATAGATTAGAAAAGACAATGGAAAGTAATAATGCTCAGGGTCTAGAAAATAACGTAGGAAGGGATACAGAATGTAGTAGTAACAATCAAATTGTACAGGTTAGTGTAGCTAAGGAAACAACTAATAATAGCCAGGGGGTAGATGTAAATGACTCAGATACGAATATGAGTATGGTAGCCATGATGAAAGCGATAATGGAGAAGTTAGAAAGTAATAACCTAGAATTAAGTCAGAAATTAGAAAGTAATAACCAGGAATTATGTCAGAAATTAGAAAGTACCAACCAAGAATTAACTCAGAGGTTAGAAAGTAATAACCTAGAATTAAGTCAGAAATTAGAAAGTACTAACCAGAAACTAGAAAGTAATATTCAGAAATTAGAAAGTACTAGTCAAAAATTAGAGGCAGGACAGCAAGATTTGGTTAGGAAGCTCGAAAGTCAGCAGAAAGCATTAGAAACCTTTCAAGCAGAGGTTAGAGGGGAAATCAATCAAGCTAGAACTGAAGTACGGGGGGAACTAGAAAGTATAAGAATCGAAGTTTGTAATCAAGTAAGTGAGAAGTCAGGCAGAGAATACAAGAAATTACGAGAGGACGTAGCAAAGCAATTGGAAAAAGAGAGGGAAATAGTTAGCAAGGAATTAGACCAAATTAGAGAAACGGCTAGCAAAGAATCAGGGGAAAATAGAAGTAGATTAGAACAAGCAGAAAGGGAAATTAGAAGTCAGGGTAGGGGTGTAGACGAAATAAATGAACAAATGAAAGAGGTAGCTACAGAAATTAATGGAATGAAGGAAACATTAGAAAATTTGAGGTTGTGTGTAACTGAACCTAATTCTAATGCTAGTCAGATAAGTGAAAGCTCTGCACGAAACGAAGCGAGACAAAGTGCCTCAGCCGACATTTCGATGCTTAATATGGGTCCAAGTACCTCCAGTTGTGAACCCAGAGGTAATAATGTACATGTTGAATGGAGTGGTGGTCAAATGCAATGGCCAAACCACATCTTAAATGAAATTGTGCCACCAGTGTTTGAACATGAGGATTCTGATAATCCTAAGGATTTTATGAGGAGTCTGCATGAATATTTTTCTGTAAAGTGTATTCCTGAAAAGTATTGCATGACAATTGTTAGGAAATGCCTTAAGGGAAATGCAGCTAGCTGGTTAGAGGTATCAATGGGAAATAATAATGACTTCAGGACCTTTGAAAGTTTATTCATGAACAGATACTGGGGACATAACAGGCAGTCTAGCATAAGATTAGAACTGAGTAGTGGAAAGTATGACCCAAGAACTGATCAGTCGATGGTTAATTATTTCACGAAACTTGCTAGGAAATCTAAAATGTTGGATCCACCCATGAGTGAGCAAGAATTAATCGCCATTATCACGACACACTTCCCAGAGGCACTCCAGAACTATTTAATTATAGCTAAACCCACAAACGTCGCCACCATGATCGATTTGCTGTTGGCATTCGAGACAAACAAATCAAAGAGTAAAAATGAAAGTTTCGCTAGGCCTGGAGCGAGCAACGAAAGGGAAATTTCAAATAATTTCGGGCAAGGGGCACATATCAATTACAATCAAAACCAGGGTGTCCGAGATAGATACCGAGGTCCCGCACCCAGAGGAGGAAATTCGCAGTGGGAGAACCGAGGCCGAAATAATTTTGACGGCAACCAGAGGAACCGCAACGGGCACGACCGAAATAGAAATGTACGAGTAAATTACGTAAACGCGGCGAGACATGAAAGGAACCGAGGAGGATGGAACGAGAGAAAAAGAAGACATTCAGGAAATGACTACTGGAAAGTCGACAATATACCAGAAGTTAGGCCGAGGTCACCCAGGCAGGGAAAACGGAGCACGGGAAATGGTTACTGGAGGGTCGACAACATTCCAGAATTTAGGCCAAAGTCGCCGCAGCACGGAGAAAGGAGCAGGAGCGGTAGAAATTCGCCGATAAATGGAGAAAGGGGCGAAGCCCTACAAGTAACCAGGCAAGTGTTCGAAAACTGCGGCCATCCTTCTCAGGAAGCAAATTTGGAAGGAAAGAATGCAACGAGAACTGGAGCTTACCGCAAGACTCAGGGAAACTATGTACCCAGTCAAACGCGCCTTCAGTGAAGACTGGGAGGAAACTATGTGAACCGTATGCGAAAAATAAGATCGTCAGAGGGCAAATGATGTTACAGAAGGAAACCAATCTGAGGAACAGAAGTGAAGACAGTGACAAAGTGTTTGAACCACCACGAATAGCAGTTGCCATTAACGGAATTCCGGACACTGCAATAATGGACACTGGAGCTAACAGTACAGTGTGCTCGCAAACGTTTTATGAAGAACTAATCAACCGGGGTTTGAAGATAATGTCTTTACCAGTAAGCGGTATATTTTGTTCACTAGCTGTAGGGAAGAGGAAAGAAAGAGTGAAATTTCAAGTCATGCTCAACGTAGAAATAAATGGTAGAATTATTGAGGTTTTGTTCCTGGTCGTATCCAGACTCGTTACCGACATAATTATAGGATGTGATTGCCTGTATGAATGTAAAGCCATTGTTAATTTCGAGAATAGATTTGTCAAGTTAGAAACAGGGCAAGAAACAGTAGTGGTGCCATTTGTCGACGATAGCGGTTCAGAGGAAGTTGTACGAGATGAACGTGAAGATGAAATCCGGGGAGACGTATTCTTTGTTGAGTACATAAAAATTGGAGCAATGGAGCTTGGCGAGATAAACGTCGAAGAATATGCTGCCGAATCGAGTAACAATGAGATGTATGATGAAGATGTTGGAACGATTAGGGAATTTGTGGAAGCTGAACCCCGAGAAAATCCCGCCAGGAATTGGAATTATGAGACTGCAAATTTGTACCGCAAGGCGGAAAACTACGAAAACTTGGAAGATTTGTTCAGAGAAAAAATCAGTCAGGCTAACTACCTGAATACAGCGCAGAAAGAAGAATTATTTAGGATTTTAGTACGACACCAGGAAGTATTTTCGGATAAACCAGGAAGATGCACGAAATATATTCACTCTTTCGAAATGACGCCCATAGAGCCGTTTACACATAAAGCGAGACCCATACCATCCGCTATTCGGGAAGAAGTCGATAAAGTGATAGAAGACATGCTAGAAGACGGGGTTATCGAAATTTCAGACTCCATATACGTGAACCCCCTGTGCATAGTAAGCAAAGCTAGTGGGAAAATTAGAATAACACTAGACGCAAGAAAGCTAAACAAGCATTGTAAACCAGACAGATTTAGACCCGAGAGCGTGGATGCAACGTTGAGCAAGTTGCACAAAGGAAAATTCTTCTCTACCTTAGATCTGACCGCCTCCTTCTGGCAGATTCCACTTAAGAGAGAATTGAGAAAATTTGCTGCATTTTTACATTCTGGAATTCTTTACCAGTTTACCGTCTGCGCATTTGGAATGAACACAAGCGGAGGCGCATTGTTGAGAACATTGTATGCTATTTTTGGAGAAACCATAAAGAAATTCGTGGCTCATTATGTGGACGACTTTGTCATATTTTCTTCAGAAATTGGTGAACATCTGAAGCACCTTGATTAAGTTTTAAACCGGTTAAAAGCTGCCAACATGACAATTAAACCAAGTAAAACTGCCTTCTTCGTCAAACAAACCGAGTTCCTAGGATATGTCATCTCCCAGGAAGGTATAAAGATCACAAGTTGTCCTGCGCCTTGAAGAACAGAAACAAGCGCATGGAGTTACTATATAAAGGTCCTGGGGAAATTATTCAAAAATTTGGGGAACATACATTTGAAATAGTAGATGCGGTAAATAGAAAACTCATGGGTAGGTGGCACAAACAACTTCTCCGTCCGTACCGGACATAAACAAATAATCATGCAGAGGCATATAGGATAAGGTATAGATGAAAATGTATACAACTCTATTAATGAAAATGAATTCAGACGAACAAATTTATATAACCTTAATGGTATCCAATTACAAAATATCGAAATTGTGAAAAAAAAACTTGTGGTGATAAGTACTTTTAAGACTTTAAAGTGAAGTGGAAGTGCAGTGAATACTATGAAAATAACCAACTCAAAGCAACAAAACTGAGTACCAAAACAATTTACAAATCCAAGAAGGTGCAAGGACTTTTGGCAAATTACACCTTTATATAGAATCAGAAGACAAACAGATTTTGTAAACTAGCTTAAGTTTTAAGTAGTTCATAACTAATACGATGTAAACGTTCGTGGTATGACGCAAGAAAATGTAAAACTTTCCGAAGTGGAGTGTATATATCGTATGGTAAACTAATATGTATTGGATTATTTCAGATGTTTATAATGTGAAGTGTTGAAAACAAAAAGAAATTATGTACTAGTATTATAAATTTTGTCACTATGATTGTATGTTACGCAGCTGAAATGCAAAGAAAATTGTAAAGTGAACCAGAGTTGCCGACGTGTGGAGTTGCTGATAATAATAGTAATGTTATTCGGGCAAGGACGTTCCATTCTTAAATTATGGGATAATTAAATAATGAAACGGGGGCAGTTTGATGCCGTATTTATCAGCCGTATGATTGAATACGATTTTAACAATGAATAAAATGATAATTAAATTATGATGAGGAAGTGAGGTGAAAGAATTTAAGATAATGAATAGTACAGATGGATAAGTTCATGAAACGAAGCAACAGCATTTAAATTCAATTACTAGAATGCGAATAAGTATTTTAACCCAGAGCTATATAATAAAGTTGCTGGTCTATATGGATGAAAATGTCCCGTCGAAAGGCTGTGGTCACGGGTTGGGTCGCTACCTGGGTAATTAGTAGACCGGTCCAAACCTGGCCCAAACCAGTATTTCGGGGAAACGTCCGCGTGGCTGTAGCTCGCTAACTAGAGTTTTTCAGAGAAATCCAGCTGGAGGCGAGGCTATATCTGTTTTGGTAATGAATATTAGGTTTTAGCGTCGGTCTTCTAGTCTGAGACGTGATACAGTGTAGACGTGTTTTTCCTGCCGGGGACACAAACGTCGGATTGCGCCGAGAAGTACAATCAATAATGAGAATCTTATTAAGTGAACAAGATCTCTCAGCAGTGAATTAAGCGGCGAAGTATACTTTCAAATCAGTGTTAGTAATTTATTCCATCGTGATAGATTTCAGCAATTCAGTATAGTTTTAACTTGATAGTGGAAATCTAGAGTAATTCGATCTGAACTCGGCGGCAACTCCTGGTGAACTGTCTGCACGAAACGAACTGAATAGTAAAGCGGATACGATGAACTGCGTTGTTTTTATTTCGTCAACCTATCTCACGCATACCCTGTAGATAGCGTGGTCTCAGCTCTAATGACTAGCCAGGGCAAAGAATAGTCAACTCATAGAGCAATCTACTAGGCGACCAGACCACCGGGATCCAGGCTGCTCAAGTCACATCCAGAGTGGCTGATACCAAAGACAGAGTAGCAGCAGACGCAGCGGGGGAGGTAAGGCCACACAATATATACGGATGCAATCTATTCAATTTAAGCAATTATGACAACAGTAAAATTAAAATATGCTCTGGCGGGGGCTGCAGTCCTGCAGCCGTCCTTTATCGGCCGCCACTGATCTGTCAGGTGCTTCAGAAATAAAAGCTTCCAAAACAATGTTCGACAAACACATAACTTTCCTATCTACCAAATATGCAACAGAAAAATTTCTAATCCGATATAGTCCCAACACTTTCATAACATTTTGAAATTATATAAAATGACTAAAGACTTTGCTTTCATACAAATGGAATCAGTATCTAGAATTTTAAGTAAATGTCATCAAAATTGTTCTCTGCTGGATGACTTCGATAAATTGGTAAACCGTAGTATTAGGAAACCTAAAATAAACATCATTTTATACAAATATAAATATCTGTAACAAAAACTTCACTTATCTTAAGAAAATGTTAATTTTTCTTCATAATTGAGATCGATTTCACAAACAAATTTCTTGCATCGTCACTCCATCAACACACTTCGTCGACAAGGATTCCCGTTCCCAAGTTAAGTTTTTCAGTATTACCAAGATCTAAAAACGAAACAAACTTAAAAACAGACTGAGCTGCTGGTATTTCAAAATTCACCATGCGATGTTTATTTTTTAAAATACATATATTTTTCCAAAGCCTTAAATCTATTGGACCATTTAATTATTTTAATAATTTGACTTCAGGTTTTTTTTTTCGTAGTTAAATGAGGAAAAATTAACTGCTGCGGCCGATTTATCACTTTGTTTATACTTAATGTTACGAAAATGTTCTTCCTTCTGGTTTCCAAATTAAGTTTAGGCTTTCCAATATAAACTTGATCACCATCTAAACATATAAATTGATCAATACAAGATTTTTTATTGTTAGAAATTTCATGTTTTTAGAGAAATGTAGTAAAATTTTAATACTATATTTATTTTGAAGAACTAAAGTAATACCAACTTCTTTAAAAAGAATGGTAAGTAAATTTTTTAAAATTATAATCGTCTTTTATTTTTTAAGGGCAGAAATATCATTAACAGTTTTTCTATATTTAAATTTTTCAATTTTCATTTGCATAAAGTCTTTATCATAACCGTTAATTAAAGCAGTATAATAATATGTTTATATTCTTTATTCAGGGGTTTATTTATTAATCTATCAGTCAAACTATTAAAAACAGAAAGTTATATGAAAAAGGGTTAAAACTTGCCATACTCCTTTCAGAGGAATCGCTCATTTCTGGTTATTATGATACCAGAATAAACGAATATGAACGAAGCATTCGTTTAATGCAACTGAGAAGTCTGGGCTGGCAGAGCATTGTTTTGATAAGGACCATAGAGGCAATTTTCGGGAGACGACCATCTTGGCGATATACAACAGTTATTGGGAGCGGAGAATTAAGGAGGCTTTGGTGATTTCCTCTAATTGGAGCAAACTTAATCGTGATTTTGGTTTTCAGTTCAGCTCCTCTTGGAAACCGGCCTTAAAATGGAAATCCGTCGATTTAAGAAGCAAAGATTAATACAGCTTCATAATCAAGTTAAGTAGTTAGATTTCTTTGACAATTTTCTACACACACGCCATCTCCTGACCTGGCATTTAATTTACTGAAAAGTCTTTTGTTCAGAAATGCGAATTTTGATGGTGTTTTGTCTTTGTTTATAGTTGCGTTGTATCCAGTGTTTCATTTGTGGTTATAACATTTTATAAATATCCTGATGCTGGGAGCGATGCACACACCCGAAACGTCGACATCTAATCGTCTTTTTAGCTGGCTTGTTGCCCGAGAAGAAAGTGAACATTTGTTGTTGCTTTTCTATGTACTCCATGTGGTCTAATTTATTTACAGTTGACCGCCTCAGTAGCGTAGATGGTAGCGCGTCTGCCTCACGTTCAAGAGGTCCCGAGTTCGAATATCGGTTAGGGCGAGTTACCTGGATAAGGTTTTTTCCGGGGTTTTCCCTTAACCTGAAAGACGAATGTCGGGTAGATCAAAGCTCCATGGACCCCGAACTCCTTTGAGCATCATTTCACCCATTTCATTCATCGTCCGATATGACTTAAAAGTTGTAAGACGTAAATTACAAAAAAAAAAAAAAAAAAAAAAAAAAAAAAATGCAGTAGCTATTAATGTTTTTTTTCTCAGTATTTCCCCATTCTTATCTATGCCCTGTGCATCCGATAATCTTTTGTTTTATTTTCTATTTTATCCTGTAGATGTTTATGTAGATAATTTTCCACTGAAGGATTTATTATCAGCCTTTTTCTTGCCTTACGCTACTCCATTTGGTGAATATTTAGGTAACCCCAGTGTTACTATGTAAACATTCCCTTTTATTGCATATCTATAAGCTTTCCTAAGAATGGTTAGTAAAAGATCAGAAAAAGCCATGTAGCTAATTGTTATTAATGCGTGAACGTGGGTTAAAGAAGAGTGGCCGTAATGGCAATCAGAAGCCACATGGCGTTACGAGTGTGTTGTTATACCATCGATCCAAACATCCACTTGAAGTGACATGCATTACCAAACACGACAATTTACTGTCATTACTGAGCACTAATCTTATAATGTTCTGTGTACCGCCTCCCTTTAGCCGTAAGTGCAACGTGACAACTGGCCTATTGATTGTGACCTACAACCAACCCATATCACTGAACTAAACTCGTAAGAAACAGAATTGTATCTGCAGGTTTTTGAGAGAGATTTATTGTATGATAAATATATATTCCATACATTAAATAAGTATGAAAAAAGACTGTAGAAATGATAACATTTGAATTCATGAAGAGAGCGATAAAAATATGAAAGTCGAGGTGCGGATAATAATCCCATAGAGGAATGTAAATATGGAGGACTAATACTGCACTTCAGCATACTACATCTACGAAATATATGTTGCAGAAGAAAGATGATACTAAAGGATGAGGAAATAGTTATTTCTGTCTTTAAAAAAGATAAAAAATGAATATAAAATTACACAGCATTTAATATATGCACCTCGAATTAAAACCTCTAGGATAAAAATAACTGAAACGCACATTAGTGAAGAGCAACAAGGATTTAGGATATATAAAGTTTTTAGAATAATTCAATCTTAAAGCTTTTAGCAATTATAGATTTAGAAAAAGCGTTTGACAAAGTCACTAGATTACTGGTATATGATACAATACTTAAAACTATTAAAGCTTACATAAAAATACGAAAATGGTATTTGAATTGAAAAGAAAAATAACAAAAGGAATTTAACTAAATAAAGAATTGAAACAATATTGCGAAATTCTAATAGAGTGGGAAAATATGGTACACGACAAGAGCATTATATGCCCCTCTGTTTTCTAGTGATTTATTTCTAACTTTCGACAGAGAAGGCAATATGGCAGTATCAAAGACAAAAAGCAAAAGTAATGGCATGTCAAGGAAGATACACGATAAAACAGGAATTTTAATAGAGAATAATTATAATAAAGCAGGTATCACATTTTCAGTATCTCGGCTTCGATTTAACCTATGAATTAGGTCAAGGTAAAAGAATTAAAGTACAAACATTCCAAGAAAGTAGTGGAAGAGTTAACAGAATTCCTAAGAATAAATTAAGAAAAGAAACACAGCTAAGATTTAGTAAATTAATGACAATACCAGTGCTGACCCACGGAAGTGAGGCGAGGACCATAAGGAAAATGGAAAACAGTAGAATACAAGCGGCCGAGATGAGATACTGAACATCAGTTGAGGGATGTAGGAGAAAAGGCCATATCTGAAATCAGTTGATCAGAGAAGAATTGAAGGCGCAAGCATTAGTAAAGGAAACATAAAAATTTGGGAAATGGTAATTACAGACTTATTATTATAATTCCAATTATAGGTAAGTTATTTGAATCATTATCATGTAAACATGTTCATTTTGAAAAGAACTTGTTAAATAATAACCAATTTGTTTTCATAAATGGCATGAGTACTGTGAACGCTGTTGCAATCTTCCAGAGACAATGTTATGATAATATTATGGTAACACTGTATCAAATAGATACTTTAATCTTTCCAGAGCCTGCCATCTCGTCTCTCCTAATATTATTTTAGAGAAATTTAGTTTTATGGTTCTCAGGATAAATATATTAAATTTCTAAGCTCTTATTTTAGTAAGAGTTTCCACGCAACTTATCTTAATGGAAGGGCATCTGTAAATTATGGTGTTTTACAAGGTTCAATTTTGGGACCTGTATTTTTATTATCCATATTAATGATCTTCCTGTTTCATTTAGTGATATAAGCCTTACCCCATATCTTTATGCAAATTACTTGGCTATTACTTTTTATGATAATGCTGAAAACGTTTTCATATTACAAATTTAGTTTTTAATGATTGGTCTAATGCCAACAATCTGAGTATAAACACTGGGAGAACTACTCAGATCTACGCTGGTCAACATATATCAATTATACTTAAAGATCAGAACACGAATTATCATGTTGAGATCTTTAAGTGATTGTTAATAAGACGTTCTGATGAGGGTTTACTATGCTTATACATATTCGCATGGTAATTGTGGTATATTTTCACCTAAGATCATTATATTACAAAAACGGTTGTTAGATTTATCTGTGGAGTTCATTCAAAATAAATTTCATTTAGGTATTTTGAAGTTGCCCTCGTATGTGGTAAATTGTCTTATGTTAAGGAAAATTTTGGTAGCTTTACACTTTGTTCAAACATACATAGCTGTACAACACGTAACTGTTTGAATATAAATTTAAACATACTAAAATTCAGAATAGTTCTATAGTCGTTTAGAGTAAATTATTTTATTTGTTCTTCCCCCACAAAGCTTAAGAGAGCTCCTTATTTTAGGTTTCGAAAGAACTATACGCCATACATAGGTGGCCAACCCATTGTGTTCTGCAAATCAGTTTTCTAATGCAGTTTGGTAAGTTTTAATGTGTGTTGTTACACCGTTAAGTTTACAGCAATAAAGGCCCATCTAACAATCAATGGATTGATCATATTCATGAATGACAGAAGAAATGATACCAAAACAAGAGAATTATAGACTTAGTGGACAAAGCTTAATATGATATGATATATTTATTGTGCATATTCCAAAATTTAACAATTTACAACTTTTGGCTACCTTGTACCTTGGCTTATATGACACTCTGGTCTTCTGCTCTGCCAGGTAGCTCTTAACCTCCATGCCTCCTTGTTACTTAATTAGCCCCTTATATCCCCCCTATCTTCCTTTCTTAAAATCTTTACATTTCTGGCCCATTTTACTTTTACTTTCTGCAAAAACTCACCAAAACGTCTTAGCTTCTTTTCCTCCCTGTTCGTTACCATTTTTATAACTATTATCCTCTTCTATACTTTCTCTCAATTTTCTTCCCAAACCTTGTTTCTCCATATTGCAACCTCCTCGCATTCTGTTACATAGTGTTCTATGCTTTCTATCCCTCCCCACAATTCACAAATTCCCTTTACCCTACCTCTTATCCCTCTTAGAAATATTGTTCCTGTTCTCATCCAAGCTAACCCTTCCCTCTCTTGACTATTGCAGTAATCTACATATGCTTCTCGTCCCCAATATTTTTTTACTTGCTTCTAAAATTGTAATGATTTCATATTTTCTAGACCTCCCCATATATCCTGTCTTTCTATATCTTCTATTCTGCATTTTAACAATTTGCTCACATCGCTTGTATTCCTTTCCTCTAATTTCCATATATCTCCCATTCCTATATTTTCCATAATTCCTCCTATCTCTGCCTACCAACTGAGTTCGCTAATATTTTTTGTGTCACATGCATCATTTCATAATTTCTCCTTCTTTGGCCAAACACCTCTACCAAAATGTTATTATTCTTTCCATCATTATTGCATTTCTTCTTGTCTTTACTAATTCTACTAAAGCTACTTCCCTAGGTGCTGATCTTGGTAAACCTAGTAGCTCTTTACAAAACCTTCTGTAGTTTTGGTCCACCGTTTTGTTTACCTCTGTGCCCGCCCCCCCCCCCCCCCCAAGATCTCCACTACATACAACATTTTGGATTTAACTATTGCTTCACACATTCTTCCTAACCACTTGATTGCAATTTCTAGCTTATATTTGCATGTTCTTATTCCATTCATTGCCGCCCTTCCTTTTGCTTAACTTTTTCTCCTGTGTGCTCCCAATTTTCCATAGTTATTTAACCTTATTCCTAAGTATTCAAATTCATTGACTACTTCTACCCTTTTGCAATTTAGTAACAACTTTTGAGCTTTTTTCAGTTAACTCCCTTCTTGAAGACCATAACTTTGGGATTATTTATGTTAATTTTTATTCTCCACTCTTCACAAAATTTTTGGATATCATTTATTTCCTTCTGTAATCCTATTAGGATTTCCCATGAATATATGGCTTCAAGTAGTATTAGACCGGAACAGGCTATTCCCTAATCCATGAGGGAAGACAAACAAGTAAGTGGTCTTTGACATGCTATCAAGGAGAAACTGATTAATTTAACGATTCCACTAGTAGCGCAGAGCTTCTATCACAATAGAAATGGCTTATTGGTTACCTCTACTCTAAGGAGAAAGACGCAACGGTATAATTGGACAGGGAGAGGTGGAGGGGGAGAGGGTTTAAGCATACTTTATTTCCATACTGATGATGTCGTACATACAAGGTGTTTTTCTTTCTCATTTATAACGGCGTGTTTTATCTGCAAACGTTTCTATTCTGACGTACTGATGCGGAAAAGCCGCACCGACGTTAACGCTGTGCTGCGTCGGAGTGCCTTAAGCTGAATTGTTCACATGAGTTGGCTTGCAAATCTAACTGTCTTGCTCTGCTGCTTATTTCCACGTCAAGATTTCACTGCAACTTAAATCAATTCACAAATAAGTCAAAGTTCTCTCGTTTGATGTCAATATATAATTGGCGCTCTGGTTAGTAGCATATTCAAATACGTAAAGCAGGGCTCGAGTTGGAATGTAGGTGTGACTGTTTAGAAAGTTTTAATTCGTTAATCACGAAGGGCCATATTCATAGCTATCACTTTGTTCTAGAATATCTTCCGACTAACCTGTTACGGACCAAAGGCGGTCTAACTTTTTGGTATTCATAGACGATAAAAAGCCTCGGACGAAGTATAGCCCTGGACCAGCACGGAGCAAGTGTTACACGTCTTAGGTTCTTCTGCGCATGCACGGGTCAGTTGTTGAGTTGAGTCCAGAGGTTCTACTCTCATTAGTCCTGCACCCGTAGGACCAAGACCCGGGACTCTTTCAACCAGGAAGTATCCAAGCTGCCCAAAGGGTGCCCGGCGTCCTCCGTGGGGCTTTCCATAAGACAACACCTTGGGTTACTAACAAGTCCCCCCTTCTGGTCCAAGGACAGAAGACGGGATGGAAGTGGATACGCCACTTAGGCGCGCCAACACCAAAAGGTGAAGGCTACCGATATGACCTCGGTGGGTCTTCCTGGCGATCTAGCACACCTACTAGCTCTGCAGGCTAGTACCTGGAAATATGATGGCTTACCTCAATCCCGTCCGGAGACCTACCCGATCACCGACGGCTATTGGGAACCACTGTCCCCTCTAGATCAACCCAATCCGCACAACTCTTTGACGGAGGGGCTCGAATGTTCGGCCCGAGGTTCCTCTAGTAACGTTAGAGGTACCACGAGTGCCAGAGGGCCGCAGCGCTCTCACGACAGCACCTGAAGGGGACGGATTCCCACCCCTACGGGAGCCACACACCTATAACAAAATGTTGTTATTCTTTCTATTACTATTACATATCTTCTTGTCCTCAAATTCCGCTAAAGCTACTTCCCTAGGTGCTGATCTCGTTGAGCGTAGTAGCTCGTTACAAAACCTTCTGTAGTTTTGGTCCACCATTTTGTTTACCACTGTGCCCCCCCTCGATCTCCACTGCATAACAGATTAGATGCAGCAACAGGACTCTCGAAGGCATTGAAGGCAAAAGCTGATTGTGACCGAAATTTCTGTGATGTCCTTTCAATGTCTTTGGTTGTCGATGTTAAACGCTGACAGTGACAGATTTTTCTCTACATATAACTTAGTTGTGACAGAGCAAAGTACAAGTATGAAAAGCGAAAATGTTACAAATTGTATGCTGTCTGATATTTGATGTGTGATATTTGATTTTATTCATGTTACCTGCTCTATTCTGATTACAAATAATATATTTTAATTTAGAAAAAGAGAGGTTTTGACAGTTGTTGCTCTAGTTACCAGCTGCTTTTCACTTCAGCCATGTCATTACTCATTAATTCTCCCTGAAATTTAGGGCGAAATTAATGCGAAATTATGGTAAAAGATTCACTACAAAGCACTAAAAATTAAAGTTATTAATGCGAATTTTATAAATAATTTTCACCACAAAATCTTGCCTCTGATGATAAGAATGAATATCGAGGAAAAATCCAAGAATATAGAGGCCTATCACAGGGAAACGAATCCCTTACTTTCGCAATTCACGATACACACTTTACTGTGTGCCCATCCCACTCTACGAGTTACTTCGTTATACGAAAATATTAGATGTATTAAAATTCAATGAACTATTATTTTTTCATCAATTCCACCTATAAACAGATTCAATTATATTACATTGTATTGGGTTATACAGAATGCAATTAAATTATGAATAACGAACACACAATTTTTCCCCGTAACAGTTTGACCTAGAGGTGTACACCTGTTTAATCATTGCAATTAAATTTCATAAAGTGGTCAAATCAATTGGAGAACTGAACATCGGCCACACCTGTAAAGAGCCACATTTCCATATTAAATACCGTCCTTGATATTTCACAAATATAAAACTGTATTGTCAAAGGCTAGGCTAATTACGTTATTAAACGTTGATATAATAATATAGTTATTAATTCTGTCTCCCTGTTTTACTGTAACATAGGTTCATGCCTCGCGGCGGTTGAATTACATAGATAGCCTGTAAAACAAAGGTCTGTTATGCTTTTGTTTTTTCTACGGTGTAAATCATCCTAACGAAAATGACTAAATGCGAGGCCTGTCCGCAAAATAAGGTCTTCAAGGAGCTGGAGCCCTAAGGAACACTATTACGCGAGATCCGGAAACACTCATGTGTAGCTTGGCTGGGCAGCCGTTTACGATAGAGCTTCCCATCACTTCCGCCACCAAGTGCGAGTTGCGTACAGTGCTCCGTTTTTTTCAGTGTCCTGGTCGGCCTTCGATTTCAGCCGAAACAATTGCAAAAGTGGAGAAAGAAATGCTTAAAGATTGGCGTGTGACAGTTCGCGAGCTATGCAAACTTATCCCTGAAGTCAGTAAGACTACGATTGAAAAGATTTTGACCGAACATTTGAATCATCGCAAGATGTGTGCGATTGGGTCCCCAAAGGCTGATCTCCTGGACCAGTTCGGATGGGACATCCTCACCCATCCCCTCTACAGTTCCAACTTAGCACCTAGTGATTATCGTCTGTTTCCTGAGTTGAAGTCACACCTCGGTGGAGCACAGACCGGCGACTATTTGAAAAACGAGGTTGAGCGCTACCTGTGCAACTTGGCGGGAGAGTGCTTATGACAAGGGTACACAAAAACTACCAGCGCATGCTAAAGTGCATAGACCACAATGACGATTACGTTGAAAATTAGCAGTAAGTTTCGCCTTTCCATCAATGCATCATTCATTAACAATAAGTATGTTTTCTATATTAAATAAAATTGGAGGTTTGCTATTAAATGGATAAGAGTAGTCTGTCATCTATAATAAAATGTTTGAGCTACTACACCTCATGCGACGACGACGACTTCCTTCGAGGTCTCGGGGTAACATGCTGGGTGCGGAACCGAAGTTTCCCGCGGTCAGAAAAATAGCCCCCAAGCCTCCAGGAACCGTAAAGGCCCTAATTACATAGCCCTCATGCCTCCTGGTCACAGTCCCTAATTAGAGTGCCCTCAAGCCTTCTTGTCGAAAGAGCTAACTGTTCCACTTTGTTGTTTATAATATTTTATGAAGCATTACATACTTCTAGTGGAAGATGTTACATTTTTTGCGTTTATGTTAAATAAAGAAATGCGACTCTTAACACCAAAAGAAATTGAACCTCTAATGCAAAAACCTGAATTTATGGTTGTTCCAGTTCGTTTACGTTTACTCTGGGTACACCACGAGGAGGCGCGCTGGCTCGCACTCCAAAAGATTCCATAGTTACCAGCATCGTCATTATTTTTTTATTTTCTGTTATTTACTCATAATGTATCCGCATTTAAATGCCTCGTTATTTTGACATTCTAAACCCATTGGTTTGCATTGGCAAACCAAATACAAGGGGCGTCCATTGTGAGATCGCTGCCAGCCACGTACGCTTTGTTGTGCTTATTTACAATGTCGGTGTTGATTGAAAATCCCGCCGCTAGTGAAATCAGATCTGTGATTCACTTTCGGAATACTGGAAAGTGAACCCAATTCAAATTTATCGACAGATTTGCAATGTTTACGGACAAAATGCGATGTGTGATACAATGGTGAGAAGATGGGTCCGACAGTTCAATGAAGGTCGTAGTGAAGTGCACGATGAAGAACGAAGTGGGTTACAGTAGAACTGGTTCACGCGACTGACATCCGGGAAAACCGCAAGTATACAATTACTGCTCTCGCTATGGAATTTCCCCAAATCTCACGATCACTAGCTCATAAAATTGTTACCCAAAAACTGAAATTTCGTAAACTTTGCTCACATTGGGTACCAAGACTCTTACTGAGCAACTCAAAACAAAACGGATGGGTAGTGTACTTCAGTATTTGACCCTACAGGTATTTGGCTGAGACGTGTTTGACCACTCCCCGTACAGCCCTGATCTCGCTCGTAGCGGCTTTCATCTGTTTTTGTATCTCAAATATTTCCTTGGCGGTCAGCACTTCAACAATGACGAAGAGCTGAAAGAAAATGTTTCCATCTGGTTAAAGTCAAAGGCGGCAAACTTCTATGAAAAGGTATACAAAAACTTTTTACTCGCTATGACGAATGCCTGCAAAATTTTGGCAGTTATGTGGAAAAGTACTTTAAGAGTTGTAGAGTTTTTTGCAATAAAATTTTTTTCTGCATCTCTACACAATTTAATTTTATTACCAAACAGAACTTACGTTGTGGACGTACCTCCTATTACACAGTTCCGAAATTTTTCGATTTCATTTCTGGAATACTAGTCATGTGCAAGTGCTAAGTTTTATATTTTTCGCCAACAGCTTTGTGTGAGATAAAATTGGACCTTGGCATCTGTCCACACTTCTCTTCCAGCTGTCTTCAAAGTCAGAACATTTTGATGCAGAGAATTTAAGACCAAGTTTTTTTATATTTGTCAACAACTGTTGAAAATACCTGCTGATGTGATGACGTCGTCCTGTCCTTCAACAAAGAAAATACCATTGGAATGCAATGTCCATGAACTAGCCCATGGACTGTAAATAGCTGGCAAAAAGAACCTTTGGAATGCTCCAAAGTTCTATCAACAAATATTTGGTCACTGATTGAGTACTCTCAGGTTTCCGGATTCACAAAATACTACAACTTTCTTCGCAGCATCGTTGTTTTGCAGCATCTCGGCTCCATCTACAGGTTTTTAATTTAGTGTGTTCAGATCACCCTGGGCAAAAAAAAAAAAAAAAAAAAAAAAAAGTTTCGAGCACTTCCTGAGGCAATTTCTACTAATTTTGGGTTGAGGAAAACAAATTTGACAATGAAAACTTTTTATTAGCTCTAGTTTCTGTGATATACACAAGGTGGAGTATTACATATTGTTACCCAATCGTCGAGCATACGAGCCGCTCCAGAAAGATATGGCCAATAGAGGGGGACTTATGGCATCGAGGCCATGCCTACTTGTGTGACCGAATGGCTCTTGATGTAGGTGTAAGGGAGATGAATGGTGCTAGGCCACGTGTACGCTAATGCGTAGCACTAATGACCTGCCGAGTAGAGACGGGGTGTGGAGAGAAATAACCAAAAACTGTTGGACCCCTTTCTCCTGCCACCTTGGAGGACTGTGATGTTTCGTTAATAGTCAGAAATTTCCAGATACTACGATTTGTCTATATGTGTAATGCATTGGACGAGCCACATATTTTAAAATCGGTTGTAGAGTTCTGAGTCAGAGTTTAAGGCAAGGTGCCAAGCAGGGTGGACCTGCGAAATGGTGGATCGTAACAGTCTGTTACGTAATTGTGTGTGGTACGTAATTCTGCAGTGAATTGCAAGTGTACCAAGACTAACTTGGAGGAAATAAAGAACATTTTGAGTTCGTGTAACTGGGCTTTTAATTTCACGGACCCACAAATTCACAATATTAACGGATTGAGAGAAAAATGATATACTTTATTTACATATATGCTAACAGCAATGAGAGTACATTTGATGTATTTAACTGGTACTTACATGCTAAGAGCCCTAAATTTCTGGGAAAATACTTCGCAGATAGTCGTATCTGAAGAGAATCATGTGGTGGCCTATTGACATCGTCTTTTAGCCTGCCTCATGTAATGGAGTTCCGCAGAATCCCTATACAAAGACCAACAGTAA
This sequence comes from Mantis religiosa, assembly GCA_030765055.1. Lineage (NCBI taxonomy): Eukaryota > Metazoa > Arthropoda > Insecta > Mantodea > Mantidae > Mantis > Mantis religiosa. The sequence goes on along the minus strand of CM060960.1, from coordinate 55,765,871 downwards.
TCCGCAAGAATTACTTCATTCCAACGGCCCTGATATCTTTGTTCACTAACAGAAATGTCCTGATGGAATCTCTCCCCATGTTCATCACTAACAGCTCCACAACTAGGAGGGAAAAAGTCTAGGTGGGAGTGGAGAAAATGGATCTTAAGGACATGCTGCATCCAAGGTTGAGGTATTTTTTCAGCAGCACTGTCATCATCAAATGCTTGTAGTTGTTATCTCTTTTGCTGCCTAAAAATTCATGAACAACGCATTGGAAGGCTTCCCAAGCTTTCTTTTCTTTCCCTTCCAAAATTTGGTCAAATGCAGGATCCTTTACAAGTTCTCTTTACAAGTTCTTTACAAGTTATGGCCTATTGAACTGGTTCAGGTTTATATGGATCGCCTGTACTAAGTTTGATTCATTATTTACCTATTGTTAATGAAGTTTTTTGTTATTTGCAGGTAAGTTCCTTGGAATTTCCATATGAAGTCCGAAGCTATACCAAGCCGTGTAGGTTCTAAAAGGCCAAGACTAAGGTAATTTTATTTCTATTTTATGTAGTGCACCTAGATATGTTGAAACCAGTAAATGGATTCATATGTTAACTGTGAAACAATGCTCGTTGAAGACTTTCAATAGGTAACTACCAGTTCACTGAATTGTGGCGATATTCGATTTCTAACAGATGTGGCATCAATTTTCTTATTTCTCGTAGGATGCTATAACATCTCACTTAAATAGATTGAGTTAATTTAAAAGTTTTGGACACAACTGAGTTAGAAGTTATTTTAATAAGGATATATATTTTAATTAACACATTAACACAGTAATCAGTGCAGGATATAGAAATCTGGGATTCATTATTCGTAACTCATCCAACGTCAACTATATTAGAGCTTTTGTTATATTATACGAGGGCTGTTCAATAAAAAATGATCATAACTTTTACATTCATAATTTTCCGCACTACAATTCAATCTTATTGTATGCTCTTAGCTTAATGTGAAACAAACACGCCGTAGTAGTTTCATTGTTGGTACTCCTGGTTCCCGCCTATGAGAACCAGGCAAGTTCATACATGTTCAGTATCGCCTACCGCTGCAATGGAAGTAACAAACAGTTAAACTTGGCTACATCATTTTGATCCTGAGAGCCAACAGCAAAGCTCAGTGCGGAAATCTCCTTCATCACCAAAACCCAAAAAAGTAAAAGTGGTTGCTTCTGCTGGAAAAGTTATGGTCATCTCATTCTTTGATATTCATGGAATGGTTTATCAGCATGTTGTACCTGCACACACATCAGTAACTAGACAATACACTAGGGATGTCCTGAGAACACTGCAAGTCTATATCAGGTGCAAAAGAGCACTTTTCCATGAAGCAGGCTGGATGAGCGGCCGCATATTGCCAATGCTGTTGCTGAATATCTTGCAAAAATGAACGTAAAGTACATTCCTCACCATCACTATAGTCCGGATTTAACCCCATGTGACATTTTTCTATTGCCTAACTTGAAGAAACACCTTCGTGGGAGGCATTATCCATCATCAGAAGCAGTGGTGAAGGCTGCGGAGGCGATTTTGAAGGATCTCTCAAAGATGGTTTCCAGCAAGTCTTTGAGGGCTGGTAGAAACGCTGGGACAAGTGCATCGCATTCAGGGGAGACTATTTTGAGAAGGACTATCAAAATTATGAGGTTGAGTAAAGGTACTTTGTCAAAAAATTGTGATCATTCTTTATTGAACAGCCCTCGTATAATTCATTTGTAAGATCCAGACTCGAATATGCTTCACTAGTATGGTGTCCTTATACCAACAAATTTATTATACTTATCGAATTTATTCAATACAAATGTCTAAGGTATCTGGTTTTCAAAGGTTGCATTATCTTCCTAAGTTCATATCATATTATTCATTGCTTCATTTATTCGACTTTAGAAGTCTATGACATAGGAGAATTATTAGTTATTGCTTTTCCTTTAGAAATTACTTCATAGCATGATTGAGGACCCTAATCTAAGACAATTAATACGTTTATACATTCCAAATTTTGCACCTATTAGATTTCGTAATATTTTTCTTCCTCAGAAGGGAGATTCATATAAATATTCACTTCCATACCTCCTTGCTACTTAATTAGTCCCATTCTTCCCCCTCATGTTACCTTCTTATATTCTTTACATTTCTGGCCCATTTTTCTATTAGTTTCTACAGGGACTTACCAATACTTCTTACCTTCTTTTCCTCCCTGCCCGTTAACATTTTTATAGCTACTATCCTCTTCTCTACTTTCTCCCAATTTTCCTCTCAAACCTTTCTTCTCCATTCATTTGGGTTAGTT